>CAJJDM010000003.1:618944-768706 GCA_905182975.1 Paramecium primaurelia
GAATTCTATGAAATGAAATTTAACCAAAATGATTAATGGATCATATTTTTATTATTCCAAATCTATATTCTATTAGAAATCAACAAGAGTAAATCTGAAATAGCTCTTTAAATATTGCACTTAAGTTTCTTAGAAAATTAAATAAATATTTTTTGTTTAAAAATTAATACTTGTTTGTAGTAATTAATAATACAAATACAATTAATTTAATTTAGAATAGTTAAAATATTAATGAATTGTTAATAGAATTGTTGATACATTTGTAGTCATATTTCGTATTATTGTTTCTAAAATTTTACATTTTATTTAATTAAATTGCATTTTACAATAATGCATATCATTAAAAATAAACTAAATGAATATTTGAGGTTATAATCAAATAATAATACATATTTATGATTAGAATGAAAATAAATTTATATACAAAAACACAAGTAGTAAAATAAAGAATCAAATATATGAAATTTTCTTATATCCATTATACTTTGACAATAGTTTATTCTTCTATAACTCTTTTATTGAAAACCTCACTCTTTTTTGTTATGTAAAATTTCTTTTTTCTTGATCCTATTGTATTTCTCTATTTTTCAGAATACTCTTAGGTGGTATTTCTGGGAGAGTATTGCGAATAAATACACTTTTTGATCTACTTTTGATTCCATCTGATTTATTAATGACATTTAAGTCAGTTATTTCATCTAGCTCTCTTTGAGATAGATTTTTTGTTTCTAACTTCTAAAATGACTCGACTATACTGATATTTGTTTCTACATCTTAATTATATTTATCTTCATCTTAAGAGAGTTTTAATTTAAGCTCATCTAAAGTTTCCGTTATCACTGTACTCTAATCGAAAGTCATCTTAGAACTTTAATCCCTAAAGCATTCTCTTTTCAGTTTATGTTGTCTTATATCTGAAATTGATGAATCACAATTTGATAATTTTTTTGCACATATCTATTATATTTGCCCCATTTATGTAATAATAAATAAATATAAAGAAGTTTATAAAAAGTAATGAATATTTTATATAGTTTTCTCTTTCATAATTAATAAAAACTAGATATTGAATAAATTCTTATTCAAATTTTATCATTCAGAACTTTAGAATTACATTATAAAATAAAAGGTAGAAAGGAAACTTTATTTTTTTAAAACCTTTTCTAGATCTGAGATTATTGAGTATTTGATCTATTTTTCAATATACTGCTAGGCTTATATGTTGAGTTTAATTATTTTAATCCATTATTAATAAGTTAAGTAGCACTTAAAGACCTATAATATTGTTATTTTTTCCTTCTCAAATGTTTTATATTCTTAAGAGATTCTTTATTAATTGAAAATTTATTATCTGCAGAGATTGAGCGACTTCTTTTATTGGATGAACAATAATAGCCTGTACTTATGGACTTTCTATTAATTAACTCTTCATATGTTGCCATAATTTATAGTAAAGAAGTATCATCATCTGGATTGATTTGTACAACTTAATTAAAAAGTGGTTATTTAATATAAGTCATATGTATTTCATTATCATTTATCTTATTTTATTACACATTTGATTAAGATTAAGGACAGCAAAAACAACTAGGATAGGATCCCATTTTTATAAAAGTTAATTATTTTAAAGAATATTCATTTTGGTCACTTGAATATAAGAGCAAAAAATAAAAAAAATTCTTGAATATTTAGTATCATTATTAGATTCTAGAATACTTTTCTTTTTATATTATCTCATTCTTTTCATTTGATGAAATAAAGCTCTTAAGATATAGAATAGTATATATTTGATCAAATTTCGTTACATAAAAGTCCATTTGCAATTAAAATATGATTTTAATAAATTTTATGCTTTCATCCTTTAATAATGATTAAAATACCAATATTATAATTAATTTAAGTGCAATTAATAACAAAGAAAAAGCTATAGTCTATTATTTTAAGTATTATTATTAATCTATTTAGTTTGATAATTTTATATTTGTCTATCCATCATGAAAATATATAAATATGTAAAGGATGAAGAGAATATATTTTAAATTCTTATCTTTATTATTATTTAAGTCAAATATATTATATTTACTTCAATTACTTTAAGTTGCTGATCAATATATCAATTTTATCATTTCGTTATTATTTATAATCCATAAATGTATTCAAATTTTTTTTATGGCAATATAAAATCTTTAGATATGAATATTTTTTAATCTAGATTCAATTGCTTTTGAGAAATTTATAATATATGAAATTACTAAAGTTAGCATAAGCCTCCTTATTGAATTTTAGTATTTGCTAATAATTAAAAAGGGAATTATTTTTATTGAAAGCATCATTTGTAATAAGTATTTCATTAATATAAGAATAATAATAATAATTTAATATGTAGGGATTAAACAATTAAAACTACAACCCAGGAGTGAGACCAAAAACCTTAATTTGTTATATTTGTGGAAGAGAGTATTAAAAATTATTTAAATAGATATGGGACAAAAAGTTTAGAGATTCATCTTAAGACTTGCCAAGAAAAGTTTCTTATGGAGGAAGCAAAAGTATTGTTTTCAATATTTCTTCAATAGAAACCAAAAAATTAGAGGAGACCTTTACCATAACCTCCAAAAGCTATAGGTGGAAGTGGAAATTATGATACTGAATCATATAATGAGCAAGCATTTAGTGCATATAAAGAATAGAGTCTTGAGAAATGTGCATATTGTGGAAGAACGTAAAACAATATGAGTTATCACTAGTTTCAATAGAGAAAGTTATCCTATCCATTTAAAAATTTGTAAACCAGATAAACCATTTAAGCCTCTTCCTGGATTTGTTTAGAATCCAAAAGAAGTCCAGTAATAAATGAATAGAGATAATGGAGGAGCTTAATAAGGAAAATCAAATTCTAATGGCTATTCAGGAGAATATAAGGCTCCTGTTAGACCAAAGACTTTGGTATGCTACATTTGTGGGAGAGAATATGGTACTAAATCTCTGGGAATTCATATACCTTAATGCAAAGAAATGTTTATTGTGTAGGAAATGAAGAAACCAAAGGCAGAGAGAAGGAACCCTCCAACCACTCCAAGAGGCCTATGGGATTTATTAAATAAAGAAGATATTACTATGGAAGACATTATTGCATATAATAATGGAGTAATTTATTTGTATTAATAATGTACAGGCATTTAATAAATACAATAAAGAAGCCTTAGTTGCTTGTAAGAATTGTGGTAGAACATTCAAACCCGAAGCTCTGGAGCATCATGTAAAGGCTTGTACTGCTGATAACCCTTTCAAAGCTCTAGATGCTGTTGAAGAGGGAGGTACAGTTGAATTAGTCCCTTGTAAGAAATGTGGAAGGAAATTCTTACCATCAAGGGTTGAAAAACACGAAAGCAATTGTAAAGATATAAAGGGAGCATCATAAACATAAGCAAATGGATTTTAGAAATAATAATAATAATAATAATAATAATAATAATAATAATAATAATCATAATCATAATAAAATTAAATCTTTGAAACTCCATAATAAAATCAAAAATAATAATCTAAGTAAGTTTAAAAATAATAAAGTTTTTCAAAAACATCTGTTAATTTTAATGATAAAAGTTTAAAATGTAAATCTTTTTAAACAATTTTTAGGCTATAAATGTTTTTAAGATTGCAATAATGTATCAGATTTGAAACAACATGTGTAGAATTGTAAAAATTAAGGTGTGAAACCTTAAATTTATGATGATTTAATATAAATACCAAATCCATCTTAAGCCTTATAAACTATTTATATGAGCTCAGTGTTTGAGAATTTTTAAAAAAATGACAATAACAATTAAAACCTTAATGAATAACCAAAATAAATGCCTAAATAATAACCTTAACAGTAATAAAAATAATAAATATAAAATTAAAATAATTATTCTGATGAAGATCAATAAAATTAAGAAGATGAACTAGATTTAATTGCATGTGAAAAATGTGAGAGAAGATTTGCATAAGACAGAATAAAAAAACATATGAAAGTTTGCAAAGGCAAATAATATTTTGAAAAAAAAGAGCATATTGTTGAAGTTCAAAAGGCTCCTAAAACTGGATGGAGGAAATATCATGAAGAATTTATTAATACTGTAAAATATAACAGACAACTTAAAAAAATATAAGAGGAAGGAGGTGATATTAAATAATTGGGACCTCCTCCTGTATCTTCAAATAGCAATTATATTTAATGTCCTTACTGTAAAAGAAAATTTGATCCAAGTAAGGCTGATAAACATATATCTATATGTTAAAATGTAGTAAATAAACCAAAAACTATCCAAGAAAAGAAATAAAATTAACAGTTACCCGTATCTTAATAATAATAATAATAATAATAATAATAATAATAATAACTAACTCAATAAAACTATTTGCAATAATAAAAAATTCAACACTCAAATTAATAACAACAAAATACATCTAATCCAACATATGGAAGGGTATTTTAATTGAATGATGAAAATCCATTATAATAATAATAATTGAAATCTTCTTAGACAAGATAATCAATTACTTCATTAAAAACTCCATAACCTCCTTCAAAAGCAACAAATCAATAATAACAATTATTATCTCCACCCTAACCTACTAATCAATTTAGAATAAGATCACCATAATCAACATAAAAAACATAATAAGTAAAATAATCACAAAATCCTACAAAAATTGAAAACAATATATTCCGACCTCCAACTTTTGGAAGAACTTAAGAATTAACAAAACCTAATTCTTAATTGTAATTAAAACCTTTAAGTTAAAATTAGAATATGTTTAAAAAATTTTGAATTCAAAGTCATTTTAAAATTATATTTTTTTTAATTAAGAATTAAACTATTGTAATTTCTATACATAAGTATCAAATTAAAGATACAATTTCAATTTAGAGATGATCTGAGATTTGATATCTTTTAGGATTGAAGATATAGAGATATTATATATATATATATTAATGAGAATAAATAAAAATGAAATAGATAGTTTTTTCAAATAATAAAAATAAGCTTAATTAATAGTTCATTATTTTGTATTGTATGAACCACAATGGCTACATTTTAAATAGTAATTAGAAGAAATATCCCTTGAAATTTATCTACAATCCAAACATTTGATTGAAACTTTCTAATTTTAGATTTGAGCAGGTAACAATTATTTTACATCCTCAGCTAATTTATCATATTATTCAATTTCATTTATAGTCATTCTCTTTTAATATATGAGATAATTACAGCAATAGGAATACTACAAAGTGGACAATTTCTTTAATTGGATTAAATTAATTGGTTGAAGCATTTTGAATGAATAAAGTGTGCACAATTAGGTAATTACATTATATAATTTGTAGAAACCTTTAGATTTTGTAAACAAATAGGACAATCATTATCGACTACTTGATTTAAACATTTATGTGAATTTTATATTGATTTTGATAAGCAGATGCCACATACATTACAATGAAAATTTTGTTCTTTAACTCCCTAGATTAATAATAATAATTACTCTTCTGCACATCTTACATTAATCACAATGATACACATCTTTATTAGGATCATCATCATATAATTTACAAATAGAACAAAAATATTTAGCAAATTGTATTCCACATTATATACACTTATTAGTTGGTGGTTGTTCACATAAACATTTTCGACATCTGATTGTTGTAACATTATATCGATCCATGATTTCTGTTTTGCATCCATTAGAATTTGGTCCTTAATAATTAGCATCATGACAAAGCCTACAAGGGTAAAACTTACCACAACAAGGAGCTTTCTTATCACAATTTCTTTAATAGTGTGGACAATTCGGTATAGGAGTTATAATCTTTTTTTAAACAATTTAGTAAAAACATAATTTTTGGAATGACACATCATTATCTAATTATTTCTTATATTCATTTATACTGAGGTTTATATAATTAACAAATATATGTAATAGTAGAATCGATTGAAGAGAGCATTTTTACATCCTGATATATATAGATAAATAACATAAACATTTGGAAATTGGATGAGCAGAATAATTAGTTGTAAATCTTGCATTAGAATTGCAGAAAAATCATTATGTTAAAATCTATACTCCACATCATGATCCTCATCATTCATTTACAGAACCAATTGGATAAAAACCTGTAAAAGTAGGAGGGAATATTATACCAGCTAAGTTTTTTGGTAATGATTTAAATAATGAATAAGAAATTGTACAGCAATATGTGCCTATAAAGAATGATCTTAGCAACTTTGTATAAATATTTTTTAGTCGTTCTTGGGATGTTATCATTATTGATTAAGTATCTATCTGTCTTTCTTTGTTTTGGTTATTTAGAAGAAGAACTATATTTTATTGTCATTTTCCTGATAAATTATTATTTTAGAGAGAAAATCGTTTATTAAAAAAATTTATAGATTTTTCTAGGATTCATTGAATAAATTAGCATAATATTTGCTAATTTAGTATTAGTAAATAGTGAAAAATAGTTATAAAAGCATTCCCTATTTATAATTAATATGGTAGATAATCAGAAGTATTGTATTCAGCAATATAATTCTCTAAATTTGAATCACCTCCTGATTTAAATAGACATGATAGTACATTAATTACAAATAGCTATTTCATATCTTTAAATAGATATGAAAGAAAGAAGAATATTGCTTTAGCTATTTATGTTTTTGCTGTTTTTAGATAATCATTGAGTTAGGATGAAAATATTGAAACTATAAGATTAGTCGTAGCAAGAGGATATGAATAGAGAGTTGAAGAAAATGCGTAACCTTTGATTAATTAAATTAGATTGCTTAAAGATAAAATATTAATGAATAAGTTACTTTTAAATAAAAATTTCAGATACTGAAAGAACATGGTTTATGTCAATGCATTAGCTGTACTATATACCAGAAAGAGAACATTTAGGCATAGTTTCATTAGAAGCTATGTATAGTTAAGTTTCTGTGATTGCATGTAATTCTGGAGGTCCAAATGTATTTATTTGATTAGAAATTAATAGGAATCAATTTAGAATGGAGTAAATGGATATTTGTGTGATTCTAAGACTAATGAATGGTGTCAGAAAATGATTGAGATACATTAAAATAAGAAACTGAGTAAAAAATTGTGAGAACGGGAAAGGGAAAGAATTTAATTATTTGGATTTGCATAATTTTAAATACAAATTGATAATTATGTAAAGATGGTAACTAAAAAATAAAAATAAAAATAATAATGAATATTAAAGGTTATTTTGGAATCATTTTATTATTATATTACATAAAAAATTGCGTAATACTTTAGAATTAAATCCAACTTACATAAAATGACATCATTTTTTAAAATAAACATCTTTTCTTCTCCACACGCTGAACAACTACTATAGATTATCTAGATCATTTAATTAAACTAGCAAATATGCTTTTAGATTATACTTCTTAAGAGGTAAGCTTATCAATTTTAACTAATCTTAGGTTGTGATAATAGATAGCTAACCATATTATAATAGAAGGAATTTCTCAATTATACTAAAATTGATCCATATGGTAATTCCTTTTTGATGTACAATACGAATGAACTTAAAAATAAGATAAATTAATGGAAATTAACTCTTCCTTGGATTACACCTTATTACGCAATTAAGAGCAATCCTATTGAACCTTTATTATAAGATATCATAAATGGACCATATGGAACTTTTGATTGTGCATCAAAAGGAGTAACGTATAGATAATATCTTTTCAGGAAATCTAAATGGTGATTAAATATGGAGTTCCTGCTTCAAAGTTGGTTTATAGTAATCCAGTTAAAGAGGAAAAAGACATATACTTTGCAAAAAATAAAGGAGTTTTAATAACAAGTGCTGATAGTATTGAGGAATTAATCAAGATCCAAAAAATAGCACCATAGATGAAGATATTATGGAGAATATCTATTGTTGAAGAGAACCCAGAATAAATGGCTACTCTTTTTTCTGGTAAATTTGGAGATGACATGCTAAATATAGATGCTGCTCATAAAAGATTTAAGTAAATTCAAAAAATGAAAATTTAATTACATGGTATTCATTTTCATTGTGGTAGTGCTGTATAAGGATCATCCTCTTTTGGAAAAGTATTTAATTTTAATATATTTAGGCTATTGATTTGGCTTAAGATTGTATGAGAATTGGAAGATTGTATGGACATAAGATGGAATTATTAGATGTAGGAGGTGGATTTCCTACTGGAAGTATTCATGAAAATGCAATTAATGCATTAAAAAAAACACAAAATGATCCTTTAGGATATGAAGTAATTGCTGAACCAGGAAGATATTTTAGTGCTAATTCATGTTCACTTTTGTTTAGAATTTTGACTAAAAGAATTAAGCATGGTAGATTATGTTATCATGTTAATGAATCTTTGTATCATTCTTTTAATTGTTTACTTATGGATGGAATATCATTTGAAAATTAAAAAGATCAATTTTATAGTGTTCTTAATTCTAATGAATCTTAAAATTCTTAAATTTCAAACCAATCTGATGCCTCAATCTTTGGTATGACATGTGATGGAGCTGATGTTATTGCTAAGAATATTACAGTTCCTACTGATATGCATGTCGGAGATTGGTTATGCATGTAAGGTATGGGAAGCTACACAGTTGGGCCTAAATCAATATTCAATGGAATGAAATCAACTACTAGAGTATATTAATGGTCTGGCTTACTAGAATAGTAAAATTAATCATCATCTTCAATAGCTATTAAATAAATTTTCTGATCTATTATATTTATAAAAAGGATGCATCTATTTAATTTAAAATGAATTTGATATGATTATCTTTTAAATCTTATTGGATTCTGAAATCTTTATCAAATATTTATATCATTATGATATTAAATTCAATTAAATTGATAGACTTAAACTTAATTTTACTGGAAAGGAAACTTAAAAATTGGATTAATATTATAAAACTGAATTTATATACAATTCAAAAAAAAGTTATATTTGAGATTATAATATGATAATTTCAAGTTAGTTATATTCATTTTTTCATTAAAATTTACATAGCCTTTTGAATCTCTATAATAGCATCCAATTATGGAGCAACATATTTCTATTTGTAATTTTCGCCAGGTTTTCTTTCAAATTTAGTTTCATTAACTTTAGGCCTCAGTTAATCTTCGGTTGAAACTAAAATTATTTTAATAGTAAACTTTAATTTGTTCTCTTATATAATTCTTTTATTTATTTTTGCTGATTTGTTTATCCAACATTATTTGTTTGTTATTATAATTTTGATTTTTTAAATTCTAAGAAATCTTAATATTCATTATCATCAATTATTTTTTGTTATTTTTTTGCTGCTTCTTTAAAATGAATAAATTCTAAATATTCTTAATCTATTTATTAATCATCATTTTTTAATAAATTTAGTTTCTTTTCTTCCTTATGACCATTCTATTAAGGTATTGGAGGTCTAGAAGGTCTTTACTAATGCTAATAATTATTATTAACATCATCTTCGTATTATTTAGGATAATTCTATGATTAATAATAATCATATTCATCTTAAATTGGTTATTAATAATGATATTAATTTTGTTATTAAAATACTTATTACTGTTAAGGTACATATAGATTTGGAGATGGACTATAATATTATTATTAATATTAAATTGGATATTAAGTCATATGTGATTTTGGAATGACATTTTATTCTTTAAATGAATTTCTTTTTCTCTAATCGTTTTATTATTATTGTTATGGATTTGGAATATTTTCATCATAAGATCTTTTCCTTTAATATTATGGTAGAGGAGGAGGAGGCATTTAATAATTATTTTGTTAATGATGAACATTTTCTTATTGATAAAAATGAGGATTATATTATTGTTCTGATAGAGGATAATTGTCATAATAAGCTTACATAGGCATTTTTGGATTTTATAACATTTTAAGTGCAAAGTTAGCATTATCTATTTAATTTTGATGCCTCTATTGTCTATCATAATAGTTAACTTATGGTTAGTAAGGGATTGGAATATTATTTTAATAATAATATTCTAATGGATTATGATTATTATAATGTTATTGTTAACCTCTTTCTAATTATGCATATGTTGAAAAAGCATTATACTTTCTAAATTCATTAAATTCATCCTTAGGTGGTTATTGTTCTTATTCTTCTTCTTCTTCTTCTTGTTCTTCTTCTTCATCTTATTCACTCTCTAATTCTTAACTGTCTTCTTCACTCATTTATAATTCAAAATCTAAAAAAATTGATTAAATTAATAAATAAATGGAAACTCATGACAATTATAGAAGTTACCACAATAATAATTCAAGTTTTTTTGAACCTAAGTATTTCTTAATGTCTATGATATTGTTGTTTATCCTTTATTTTATTGTAAAAAATAGCAATAATAAGAGAGAGCCAATCAAAGTAATAATCTGATTTATTAATATAGGATAAAGTTTGGAGAAAGTTTGCATTTTCATATTAGGAAATGATGAATACATTTGATAGTACAGATAAGGAACTTCTAAAAAATACTTTTCATAATACAATCTTTAATACTAAGCCATCTCTTGTTATGAATGATGTTAGAAAATTCAATAAAAAAAATCTTAGCGTGTAATTTGATTTAAATAAAAATGTAACACATTTATTTCAATATAATGGATATTGAGAATAGCTTAACTTATTGAGAATTTTATTAATTAAACACACACTTAATTTATACAATAAGTTTTTCATTAAAAGAATTTTTCTATATAATTAAAATTTAATCTCAGCCTTAATTGGTATTACGTATTTATATTTTGTTATTCAATCTCATTAAGCGTATTAATTTGAATAGGATAAAAATGTCCAAAGAAGTTGTAATCGTTGAATTTTATGCAAATTAGATTAAGTCCTCATTTCAAAAATGGTTGGTCTTATTCTCATATTCAATAATTGCGTATTACAATTTATAATAGTTAAAGAATGGCTAATGTAATGTAATTGGTAAGTTACAGTCCAATTTGGGAATCAGCAGCAATATATTACGGAATCCCTCCGTAAGATTTATAATGGATAGGGAATATGTATTATATCACCTTTTTTGTTTTGGCTCCTTTTTGTATAAAGCCATTATTAGTAAGATTGGATATTAGTATGCATTTGATAGGAGTAATAAGTGCTCTAGGGTATTATGGTTTAACAATATTATTTGAAGGGCATGGATAATATGGATTGGAGGATAATCATATTTAATGACTATGATAGGTTTATTTATAATTGGAATTAGTGATGCTATGATATTAATAGTTCCAGTTTGTAATTAAATTGTAAATAATTAAGTTCTCTCTGAAAAATGGTTTTCTATATATTAGAGATTGTTGGCTACTAGTCTAGGTAGTTTTTTTTAATATATTGGAATGGCATTTGCTTATGGATTTTCTTCATTTTATTTTGATATAACAGATGAACAGAGTATTGTAAATACAAAAATAAATGAAATGAATTTGATTATTGCCATCTTTAATACAGTAGGAGCAGTTCTCCTTTTAATGTTTTTCAGAAATAGACCTCCTCATCCAGCTTCAAATTCAGATGTATCATATCTATAAATATGTATATAAAGAATATAGTAAAAGATACAATTTGGAAATCTACTGTGAAAATGTTAACATAAGAAGAATCAGTAATTGATTTATTATCTTTAGGAATTTGTAAATCTATTAAATTATTAAAAGTTATTGGATTAGGTTGGGTGTACACAACTATTATATCTTTTGAATTGTATCCTTTTGGTTATACACAAGTATTTTATTAATTTATAAATTTTAGGCTGAAGTTGCAATCAATGGAACTGTTTATTAGATTTCTGGAGTGGCAGTTGGTTTATGGGCTTCGATCAAATTAGATTCATAAGCTAAATAGGGAATATAACCTGATTATGACAGATATATTAAGATATTTACAAGCATAGGAATGATCACATTGATTTTAGAAGCATTTATCATTGAATATTTAGAATTCTGGATGTTGCTTTTTGTTAATTTTGCCATGGGTGTGGGTCTAAATTCTTTTTATCCAATAGCTATATAAGCTTATATTGAGAAACTATACCCTGCTTCTGAATTAGTATTGGTTACTGGATTATTGTGTTTAGCAAATGTATTTATTAAAATAATATTGAAAGATGGTTGGATTTGTATTGAATTATTTAATTGTTTTACCAGAATTTGAATAATTTGGATTATGGATAGGATGTTTGACAATTACTCCAGGATATTTATATATCTTGTTAAATTATAAAACAAAATATAGAAGATTTGAATAAGAAATTTGATAATATTAATTATTTATAAAAATACATTAATTGGTGTTCTTATGGAAAATAAGGCCATAAAATATTTAGGAATGGGCTTAAATGTTTTAATCTCTGTTTTTCTTGCTCTTACAGAATGTTTCATCTATGAACTCTCTGATTCGATTATAATGGATATTGTTTTAATTTTATGTGGAACTTTTTTTTCTTGGATTTTTATTACTCAACAATTAGGATGGAAAAAAGGTAAACTTCAATATTACATTTAGGAGATATATCACCTTTTTTTTATTGGGCTTTGGCAATTAAAAGAATAACTCTGGTTGGAACATATAGAAGTGAATTTATATATTTCTTGTTTGGCTTTTTAAATGGAATCTATTCAAGTAAATTAGTTGTGAAAGATTAAAAGAGGTATTTTTAGAAGGCTAGAACTTCTTTTTAAGTTATATTGATATTAGTTTTAATATTATTCAATTTCTTAACAAATACCTTTCAGTATCAAATAATCTTAATAATCTTTAATATAATTTTATTACTTCTATTAGGAATATATGATAATATTGAAATTTAACCTATTAATTCAAAATAATAAGATTTTAATACTGATTAAAGGAACACATAAGCAGAATTGAAAAAGTGTTAAACAATTATTTAATAATATCAATCAAGCAAATCAATATGGGAATAATTTAATTATCTAACAGATGATTGGATATGTAAAATTGATATAAACAAATATAAATTTAATCGAAGTTGGGAAAGTAAAGAATAAAGTTTTGTTTTAAAGAATTTTTTATAAGAAAATAAAACGAATTTGAATTAATTTTTAAATAGTTTAATAATTGTTGGATAATCCTCTAATGCATCCGTTTAATTATAATATGAATTATAAGAAAATAATACATTATTATAATGGTTAGAGAAGAATTATTTATAAGAAAATCGGCAAAATTAATAAAATTTTGAAAAATAGAAATAATTAAAAGATACAAAAACTAATAAATAATAAGTTTAAGATGATTAATAATCAATTCTATCACCTTAGAATGATGGCAAATATATAATTTAAAAAGATCAATCTCAAGATTTTTCTAGATTATAAGCTACTCCTCTAAATATGGATTAATAAGTGTTTGCAAATAAAAAATTCTTGCAATGTTAATTATGTCTTAATTAAATTATCTATAATTTAAATTTATCCATATTTTTAATTGATGATGATAAATCTAATGAAATAAAATAATAGTCTATTATTATTTAAATGAAAAATATTGATAGGTTAATTAAAAGTGAAATAATAGATTAATAAAGAAGTTTATTTTATAGATTTATTAGTCGATTGTCATTTCATTCAAGTTAAATGTTAAAATCAGTTTGTCTTATAAAAAAATCTATTTAATTATAATTAAAGTATATATCATAAATTTATTTAAAGAGAATTTGATAGTATCAAGTCAAGTAATTTTAATTCTTCATTTAATGATATTGTATTAAGAAAATCAGAAAGACATATCGGAGGCCTTTTTAATGCCTAATAGACTTTTGCAAATCAAACTTCAGAATAAAATACAAATTAAAAAATTACTTCAACTCATAGTAATCCTCATGAAAGTTAGATTTTGAACATGTAACAATTATAAATTGCATATTTCTAACAATCTTAGGAAATATTTAAATAAATCGAAAAATTAAATTTCGATTTAATAATTATGAAATAAAACAATTTTAATTTCTTTGAATTATTTAGTCATACTAAATTAGATATTGAATAATTTAATATATTAAGTAGTTTTAATATTGTCAAAGATATTTTTTAATAAAATCCTCTCTTAAATCAACACAACATCATAATTACTTAGGAAATAAATCATGAAACTTAAGTAATAATTTAATCTGATAGATAAAAATTTAAATAAATTTTAATTAATATAATTAACAATTCAATAGAAAACTTTGAACATAATTTTAATATAAAAAAATATTAAAATTATGAAAATCCATAGATTCAATAAAGATATTTAAAATCAAAATAGGATTTAAAACAATAAAATATGATAGTCATTAAAGCATAAAGTGATTAAGATAGGATTATAATAGAAATCTAAGATAATGGTGGAGGTATAGATGAAGAATAGCTTAAAAATAGATTGAATGAATGTAAATTTGGTTTAGCAGCAAGTTAAAAATTATTAAGATATTTGGCATATGATACTAGAAAACCTTTAGAAATTATTAATTATGAAAAATGCACAACTGGAGTTAAAGGCACTATTATTAAATTTGTTCTACCAATAACATTTGATAATTTTTAATAAAATGAAGATAGCAATCAATCAGAATCCCTGATAATTAGCAATATAAGAGATAAAGTTTGATCATAATAATTGTATTATTCTTTTTTTATTTTGATAATTCCACTAATATTTCAAAATTCAAAATACTTATTTTTTTTATAATTAAATTTACCAATCACTTTTAGTTTCATTATCTTAAGAATTATTAATTAAACCTTGCAATTTAAATATTCATAGAAAAAAGAGTATTAATTAATATAATGAATTATAATAGTTCTAAATATATTATTAAAAATAATATTCATTCATTTATTAATTCAAATCTATAGAATCCTTTATAATAATAATAGTAATTAAAAAAAAAATAATAATAATATATATTAAAAGATCAAAATCAATATATAATTTATAATCTTAATTAATTAATTCAAAAGCTAAATATCACAAATAGTTTCAATATTGGAGTGTTTAAAAGTTTTAAGAGGGTCTTTTTTCAATTCTAATTTTTGAAACCTCTAAATATTTAGGTAAAGAGAACTTTTTTCTTAATGAATTAAATTGTTTCTTATCCTGTCCTTATAAAAGATTACACATTTCTTTTGCGCATGTTCTGATATCTATTTCATTTAAGCCAGTAATTGAAACCATCTAGTCTTAACTCCAAGAAGGATGAATTCTTCTGATTTTATGAACTAAATAAATAGCTGCACTTGCTAATACATTATTTGAATATTGAATCATAGGATATTCTAATAATGAAAGTTCTATTAAGTATCTAAAAGTATTATTGAAATATACCTACAAAGCATAAAATTTTTTTATTCTAGTTTTGCTGTTTCTTAATATATATTTAACATTCTGTATGTACTAGTAGTTAAAAAATCAAAGGAAAGTAGAGATATAATTTAACCCTCTGCTTATAGTATTTCTTCTTTAGGATATGCATTATCACATACATAAACTAAATCTCTTACATGAGGAACAGAGTATACTTCTTCATATTTAGATGCTATAAATAATGCTGCCACTCCATAAAGTTAAAATTTAGATTTTGGTATCTGATGTAATTCAAGTACTCTCAAATTTAGGTAATAAATACCTATCAATTATTGATATTGTTAAAAATAGTGTTTCTGGTTCTAATTTGAATTTATGATGTACATCTATTAACCAATCTAATAGAATACTGCGCATTTTTTCTGTAATTTCTGTTTAAAATTGGAAAGCGGTCATTTTAAAAATAGATTTACACTATAATTTAATATATTAATTACGCTTCTTTCTCTCATAAATGTAACAATTTCATTTTTATATGTATTTACCATTTAAGGATTTTCTATTTTTTAGGGTAATTAAAATGTTTTATTAATTAAAATTGTAGTGATTCCACTTGTAATACTCAAATTTCTTCCATTTTTTAAAGGCATAGGCATATTTGAATCTGTTTTTACTCTTTAAAATCCTTCTCTAGTTCTATTGCTCTATTCTTCATTTAATTTCAATTGAGGTTTTTGAGGAGGTATTATAGAATGAAATGAATTTGATGATTTTTCTCTTATGGCTAGAGATGATTAGACTCTTTAATGTTTTGGTGCACAATAAAAATTTTCTTTTTAGTAGTCTGCAACACAAAAAAGTCTTGGAATTTAATGTGCTTTCATTTTGAATATAAATTATTTAACTGAAAAATTACTATTTATTTTAAAGAATAATATTCATTTGATTTTATTTTTTGTGAATTTATTTTTCTAAGGGTGAATCTTTTAAAATAGAATAATCTTCTTTGTTTTAAATATTTATAATTTGATAATTGAGCCATTCAAAATAAATTGCTTCTTTAATAAAATACATTGTTATTGATTTATTTCAATTTATGGATCTTAAGTATAGTTTCATAATCTGTTCAAAACGACTAATAAATATAGAAAATTTTATATTAAATAAGAATAATCAATTCAAATGATAAAATAAGTTAAAATTATCATAAATAAATAGATAATAAGATTCTCATGCTTTTTGATAATTTTATTTTTATCAAATTTATAATTTGTTTTAAAAATAGATCATAATTTTTCTCATTTATAATTGCTATTTTTAATTGAAATTTAGAGAATTTAAATATATTAAAGTGTATATAACCTCTAAATTTTTTTGAGATAGTCTTAATCTTTAAAAGAATACAAACATCTTATTTAAATAAAATTTTTATGTGTCATTTTGATTTTATTTATAATATGTATAATATAGTTCTGATTTTCTCTTTTGAATCCAAAATGATGCATAATTTTAGTTACCCATTTTTGATAATAGCCAAACCAATAAATACAGTAAAAGAGTGTTATTTTTTATAGAGTTTCATGTATATAAATTAATTAACAATATGCTACAAAAAATGTATAAAAATAAATAAAGTTTTGTTTATAAATTATTTTTTAATAGTTAATTAAAGATTTTTGTTTAAAAACAATTGTGATTAGATTTTGTTCTACAAATTAAGAATTCCCTTAAATTTAGATATTAATTTTATTTAATAAAGGAATAATAAAAGATCTATATCATTATCTTAGTAGTGGCATTTTCTTTTCACATAGAAACTTAAACAAAATTTTAGATGCTTATGAAGCTGGCAAAAATTCTAGTTGTACACAGGTAGAGGACCATTTGGAGAATCAATGCATGAGTGTCACTTGATGCCATTCATTTTTACTAAATATTTATAGGATGATTTTGATGTGCCTGTTATGATTTAATTGTCAAATGATTAGAAGTTTTTCCATAAGAGTTAAACTATATTCAAAGAATATCAAAGATATGGAGATGAAATGCTAAAGACATTGTAGCATGTGGATTCGATATGAACAAAACATTCACTTTCCTAAATTCATCATATGTAGGATACATTTATCATAGCATTTGTAAATTACAACATGCCATAACTTATACATAATTGAAAGGAATATTCAGTTTAAATGAATCTGATAATTGTTGCAAAGTATCTTATCCAACCGTTTTAACTTCTCCATCCTTGTCTTCATCATTTAAACATATCTAAGGAAAGGATGAAGTTATGTGTTTAGTCACTCAAGGTTTAGATTACTTCAAGAATGACTAAAGATTTATTTAATAAACTTAAGGTTCCTAAAGCTGAATGCATTCATTCCTTATTTCTACCAGGACTTTAGGGGGTGATTATGAATGGATTATTAAACAATACAAATATGGGCACTACAAATCCAACTTAAGCTATATTTTTAAGAGTAATTCCAAAAGAGATTGAAGAGAAAGTTAATAAATAATTAATTATTTTAGATAAAATAAACTGCTTTGTATGGGGATTGTAAGACTATAAATGGACTTAAATAAAAGGTTCTGATCTTTCAATAGATGTCCCATATGATTATTCGAGATTTTTTCTTGAAGATGATATTCGTCTATAAGAAATCAGAGATCTATATGGAAAGAGTATCATGATGACTAGTGAAATCAAGAAAGAATTAATTACAGTTTTTACTAAGATAGTAAAAGTTCACTAATGGGAGCTCTTGTGACAGATAATGTTGTATAAAAATTCAGGGAATTTAGACCTTTAAACAATTATCCACCTAAAAAGAATAATTGATATATAATAAAATAAAAAAAAATAATTATTAAAATGCTCACTGGTAAAGAAGAATTAGATAAAATCAATCCTAAAGTATCATTGTTATTTATTACATCTAAGAGTGCTAAAGGGAATGCTGAAAGTGAAGAATTGCCTTAATATCTAAGATCTTCATATTCCCAAACATATTAAATATTGGAACCAACTAAAATTCTAAAGGGAAAAAAAGTAAATATCATTCTTATCAATAATTAGGTTTTTCCTTAATTTGCTTATGGGAATTCTCATGAAGCTCCTACTTATTTTAAATTATCCAACTCTTTAGTTTGTAAAGAAAGTTACGATAATCCATATATAAAGAATAAAGTACCTCCATTAAGCAAGTTAGACTCTCTTAAGGGAAGCACTCTCAATAATTATGAATTTTATAATATCTCTGATTAGAGATTCACTAATCGAAAACCTACAGGTTACATAACTAATAAAATAACAGAGTATAAAATTAATCTCAAAATTAAGTACTATCACAAATTAAGTTAAATTTGTATAAAAACCATTAAATGATGACAAAGACTAAATGTTTACTTTTGAAAGTGCTTATAAATCCATTTAAGATAAATTATTTAATAAAAAACGAGGTATGATTTAATCTTTAAAATAAGAGCTTTTCACAGATTTTGTTGAGAAAAATGATTTACTTAATGTTTATGGGCCATTAAATATGAGAACAAGACCAAAAGAATTTAGAGAAGTCAAAAATTATGCATTAGATTCTGATTAACTCAAATTATTAAAAGAATAAAGATCAAGATAGCAAATCACTCCTACTAATAGAAGTGGATTTACTGATCTTATAAAAACTGTTCGATTACCAACAATTTCTAAAAATTAAGGATTAGATACAGATAAATATTATAACAAAGATTAACATTATCTCAATTAATTATCTAATTCAATTATAGTTGAAAAAATAGATGAGAATATCAAACATAAAAATAAAACTCTTTAAAGTTTCAATAAAAATAAACGTTCTATCAAACACAATACAGAAGACACTGAAAATATGTAAGGAATTATTGATATATTTGAAAAGCATTTAGAATTTGAAAAATAATATAATTGTTGAAATATAATTAAAATTATACATTTAATTCAAAATTGATCTGTGTAATAACTTAATTGTTCTTTTAATTTTTATATTTTAAAGTCCTTTTTATCTAATGCTTCCTATACTATAGATTCAAATTTTTTAATATCAGCATAATGCTACTATTTTTAATTCTATAGCTTCTCTTCATAATGTTGTTTTAATTATAGATTTTACAATCTTAATTATTCAATCTTTTCATAAGCTATTTTCTTTTCTTCTTCTAAATTTATTAACAGAGTTTCAATTTATATTAATTTATTGCTAAATTCCTCTGATTATTAAAGTGATTTAAAATTTTCTTCTTGCAAGAAGTGAAGTTATTCAATCAATTCATTTTTGTTTTCTTAAATATCTTATCTTTAATATTATGCTAATTATAACTATAGATCCTTTTTATCTTATAAAATCTTATCTATGAAAACTACATACTCTTATAAAATTGTTTAGAATTCATTTTTCTATTTTAATAGATCAGCCTCTAACTTAGACTTCCTAATTAAATATATAATAAATACATTTCTAATTTCATTTAAATTATTGTTTCTTTAAGTTTACGATTTTCTAAAGCCAAATTATTTTCTTCGGTTAAATATGGTTATGCTCTTTTTGTTTACATCTAAGGTACATCTACAGATAATTCTATATTCTCATCTGTGGGATGTGATTCCCATAATTTTTGGGTTAACTCTTAGTAAAATTTTTAATCATTTGAAAATTAACCTTTGGGAATTAAAGGGTGAACATCTGGAGACTTTTTTTTTTTTAATTAGGAATACATTTATTTATTTCAGTTAAAAAAAATTATGTATATTAACATCATTTTCTTCTCTACACATTTTTCAGAATTATAAAGATCCTCTATTTTTTCTAATCTAGCTCTGCGTTACGAATTTTATAATACTTTTCTGTAATCCACATTGTTATCTTTTAAATATTTACAAAATGAATAGGTTTCAAGTCCATCATTTTATTATTTTATAATACTCATTATTGCTGATAAATATTCAGGATTCTTTTTTCCAATCAAAATAACAAGATTTGAATTCAATATTAGATTCAAAACACCATGTCTATGATATCTTTCAATTTATTATAATAGTCTTCCACCAAAGATTTAGACTTATAAATCTGTTAAATTTTATTGTCTAATGGCTAATCTATAGATATCTGATCTTTTGTAAGAAAGATAATCTTTTAAAAGATTTAGAGATTTAACATCATTTAACAACTTAAATAAAGATGGCAATTACTTTTCTTAATAATTAGTTTTTTTCATAAACTCTGTTATAATAGTAGGTAATAAATCTTTGAAGATTTATGAATCTTAATATTAGAAACTTAAAATTTCATTTATAATTTTTAGAGGATTATCTTTGATTTTTTTATATAAGTAACTATTTAATTTAATTTTAAGTTTTTCATTCTTAATTACTGCATATGAATGAAGGGGGCGTGAGAATGCATTCTCTTCAGTTAAGAAGGAATCAACATCTTATCCACATATAAATTTTAAGTATAAAAGACCATTTTCTAGGAAGGAAAATTTACAAACTTAACTTACATAATCAGAAAAAATATTTAATTTAAATCTAGAATTAATGGTTAATTTCAATTTCCATAAACTTAAAATAATCTGAGATATCTTATTGGCTTATTGGACTGAATGTTGATGAGTTTCTAATAATAGTCTTTAAATAATTTCATCAATTAATTTTTCAACTTCTTATGTTGTACAGATTGGTTCAAGATTAATTAAAAATTATTAAATAAAATTAAGTGATATTTTTTAAGGTCTCAAACTTAATTATTTAAATAAAAACTCTTTAATTTTGATTTCTAAAACAGGATTAACTTCGTGAGGCAACAATGAAAAATTACTTATGAGCGAAAAGATTGTATGTTCATCCATGACATTAAGATTATCAATTAAGAATTATCTCATTTTAATTAGAATAGGATGTGATTCCAAATATGGGTTTAAATATTAATATTTCATTTTAAGTAACATAATGTAAAATTGAGTAACTTGTTAGAAATCATAAAAGAGTGAATTAGCATCATAATGAGAAATACAGAATTCAATGAAGGTAGAATTTACAAATTTCTTTTTATAAGATTTCATCATTTCACATCTAACTAAAAGAATCACTTCCATTGATGAAAGTGGTTCAGTGTATAATCGATCTTCAACTAATTAATAAATTTATGGTATAACCATATTTAAGACTTAGGAATCATACCAAATATTAATGTAATGTCTAATACTAAAATCAGAGCAATTTTATAATGTCTGATTTAAATTATTTGCTAAAATTTTATCATTAATATTTTCAAGTAATGATTATTGACCTTTCACTTAATATTTAGATTTAAAACAAAGTAATTCAAGTAAATCTATAGGAGTTAATTATTCAAGTTGATTATTTAATAATTTTGATATTTCCCCCATTCCTTATCGAAATATAGGTTCACTTTAATAATTTTTTACAGAATTCAAGAAATGAGCAATGATACGAATTGTAAGTAATGAATGTTATAAGCTAAATATATATTTATTCTTGTTAAATATATCTATCAAGATTTTAGGATCTACATGTTAACTAATGAGTGCCATCAATTCTTATTCATTTTATACAATTTTCACATCCTCTTTTGAAGAATCAATAATATCTATGTCATCATCTGATTCATGTTGAAAATTATCTTTAAATGAGAAATTTAACAAATTAGTTTGAGTAGAAAATCTCTATTTCAATAATGTTCTAAAAATTATCATAAATATTTTTAATATTTATATTTCATTTGGTGACAATTGTATTATTTCTAACAAACTCTAAAACTGATTCTACAGTTCTATTTTCACCTTTCCAAGGAATGGCCTTTCTTTATTTGTCAGCAACTCTAAATAATACAACATCAGGATATGAATGAGGTTAATAAACATCAGAAATTTCATTGTCAGGAGCATTTATTTAAGCTACTACAATATTGGGATTATCTCTCAATTCATAAGCAATTTAATCATAAAGTGGTTTAAATTATTTGCAAGCTCCACACCATGAAGCATAGAATTCTAATAAAACATCTTTCTTATTTTTGATAACTTCTTCTTCATAATTCAATGCCACTACTTTCTAAATTAATAATATAATATAATATTACCCTAACATAAGTATTCTCTTAAGTATAATCTGGTAATGGTTCAGATTTAATGAATTTTTCAACTTTACCTTATCTGAAATCGAAAATGAAGTTCTTAATTCCTTTTACTGTAAAATCTGGTCCATTATATTTATATTTTAATCCTTAATTCCAAGCAATAATCTTTGGGAACACATTGTCATCTGCTCCTAATTAATTTAATTAATCAAAAAATTTTTCATCAGTAATTTTTGCATATGAAAATTGATATGTTTTTTTAAACAATTAGGCTGTTTCAAGGAATGCTTTTTCAGCTTTAATTGATTACTCATCTAAACTACTAAATAATATAAAAGCAGGAGTAGCTCCAGAATATACTAATTTTTCTGATTATTCATTTAATTATGGTACATCAGGCAATTAATTTTGTAATAAAAATCTTTCAATATTTTATTTGGTAAATGCTTGATTGAATTATTTCTTCTCTGAGATTTCTTTAGAATAATAATATAATCTTCCTGGTTTACCTATGGGGAAAAGATATGAGAAAGCAAATGCAGCATTTGAATTTGTTTTACTCATTTCGAAATAGGTCCAATAATTAGGATCATTGATATTGTTTTCTGATCCTTAATAGAAGAGTACAACATCATTATCATTCAAAAATTGATTAAATTGATCTTATGTTAATATTTCTGTAGGATTTGGTCCATTGACTAACTAAAATATTATAGATGATATTTATATACTTATAACATCCATTAAAGTATAGAATCAGCACTTCTTTATCCAGTAAATTGAAAAGGTTTGCCATCCATGAAAAAGATGAAAGTAGGGAAAGATGATATTTTGAATTTTTCAAGAGCATATCTATCAGGATCTCTTTGTGAATCATAAGCAGCACAAGCAATGGAATGTTTGGATGCCTTTTCGGTAAGTTATTGATATTCAGGAGCAAATTATTTACAGGGAGCACACCAAGATGCATAAAATTCAATTAAAATTAAAGGATGGCCTGAAATCAAAGTATCAATATTTGTGGGCAAAGCAACAATAGGATGTACTACAGGTTAGGGTGTCTCAACAGGATTTGAATTTTCATCTTATACTGGTGTTTATGTAGGGTCTTATGCTAATAATAAAGCAATGAAACAGAATATTAGCTTAAATTTCATAATTAATTAATTCATGAACAAAGTTGAAGATTCTACAATAAAATTATTAGAAACAGAATAGAGTAAGAGAATAAAAGTATTTAAAATAGTAAAAGATTATGAAAATAATTCATGGAAAGATAAATTAAAAAATTTTTTGTTTTACCAATATAGAAATGTAGATGTACCTATAAATTAATAAAGTAATGTAATTAATAATTCTAAATATAATGTTATATCATTTCTACCAAAGGTGTTATATGAGTAATTTCATCAATTCATTAACATATTTTATTTGGGATTGACAATCTCTTAATTTATCTAGCCATTTAAAGCAGGATTTCTCATAGGATATTTGGAGCCTCTAGCTTTACTAGTGACTCTTAGTGTCATAATTATATGATGATATTAAAAGACATAAGAGAGATAGATAAATTAATAGTACGATATATAAACGTTATTTAAATAACTAATGAGAAGATATAACAAGTGGTTAGTTATAAATAGTAATGATCATAAAAGTCAATAATAATTGACGTATACCAGCAAAAATTTTAGTATTATGGGCAAGTGATGAACAAGTATTTATTCATACTGATTAATTGGATGGAGAAATAGATTGGAGATTAAGGAAACCAGTTTAATATATTTAAAAGAAAGAATTTCAAAATTTAGATTTAGCAAAATGTTAATTAAATTGTGATTGTCCTTAAGAAAATATATATGATTCACATGCAAACTATGATGAAATGAAGAAGAGTTTATAGATAAAATAGGCTATAGGAAATGTAGAAGATGATGCTATCTTAAGAGATTTATTATTAGCGATTGAATTATGTCATAATGTTACTCCCATAGAGGAGAATGGAGAAAGATAATATTAAGCCTCATCTCCAGATGAAGTAGCTTTAGTTAAGATAGCAGAATCCCTTGGAATAACTTTAAAGAATTGAGATTAAAATTTAATGATCATAGAATTAAATGGTTAAACTAAGAAATATGAAATTTTGTAAAACTTTCCTTTTTCTAGGGAGAGTAAAAGAATGGGAATGTTATTAAAATTAGAGAACCTCTATATTTTTATTTGAAAGGAGCTGATGCAATTATGAAATAGTTTCTTCCAGAAACATAACGTGGATTTGTAGATGAAGAATGTGAAATTTTGGCTAGAGAGGGATTAAGAACATTAGTATTAACTTAAGAAATTAATACAAGAGAATATTTTGAAGGATGGAAACAAAAATATGAATAAGCTTAATTTATTGAAAATGTAACTTAGAGATTAATCAAATTGGATATATTTAGAAAAGAATTAGAAATTAATATCTAATTTTAGGAATAACAGGAGTTGAAGATAAATTATAGGAAGATGTTAGTGCAACTTTAGAAAACATCAAAGATGTTGGAATCAATGTATGGATGTTGACTGGAGATAAAATTGAAACTGCCATTTGTAGAGCAATCTCAAGTGGAATTAAGTCTGCTACATAAGAGATATGTCTATTAAAGGAAATTATTGATGAAGAAACACTATTAAAAAAACTAAAATAATTTGAGACAAAAATCAATCAATTATTAGTTATTGATGGTACAAGTCTCTAAACAGCTTTTAAAAAAGAAGAAGATGTTGTAAAAAAAGTACAATTTAATCCAAAATATTATATTTTTATAATATTTTGGATTAAGCATTAGAGTTTCTACCAGTTTACAAATCATTACAAAGGAATAGAGATTTAAATTAAAAGACTTTTTTGATTTAGTGTTGGAAAGCTACTTATTAAGGAACAATTATTATGATTTTGGCTTTACTTTTATATCAGAATGTATTCTTGTTTATAGAAACAGCTGCTTTCACCTCTTTAATTATAACTGAATATTGTATGAGTTTTAGTGAATTATTAATATTCCATCATATTAGCTTAATTCATTTCAACAATTGGTTTCACTATATTTTATGTGTTATCCATGGTTCTGATTCCAGAAACCCTAGTAATTGGAGAAGTACTAAATGGAACTTTTTGGATTAATACTTTGATCATTATATTATTTAGTTGGTGTCCCATATTTATATATTTATTATATTATATAAACTATTTTTGAAAAATAATGGTATATCATTGATATTATTTATTCTTAGAATAGTAAACTAAGTGGGAAGATTAAAAAGGCTCCAGTTGTTGAGGAAATATAAAGTAAGATTATCAATTTGAATATAGGCAAGCCAAGAACCGAAGAATAAATATAATCTGTTGTAAAAAATGTTAGGAATGGAGATGTGTCTAATCCCGAAGTTGTCCTTATTGGGGAAGCTGAATTATAAAGAATGAAGGTATTACTTATATTTTCTATATTTCCAGAATAATGCTATCATAACGACCAAAGAAGAATAATTATACTAAAAAAAATTGCTAGAGGAATAAAAAGAGAAGTAGATGGCTGCAGCAAAAGCTAAAAAGCAAAAGATGTTACAAATGGAAGAAGAAAAGAAAAAATAAGTGCCTCTTTCAACTTAGTAAGAAGAAGATAAAGTGGTTAAAGATTCACTTATTGCAAGGGTAAATTATTGTTTTTATTCTTTGTTAGGCAGCAGAGATTATGAATGAATAGATGGATGATGTAAAGGAAATGAACAAAATGGTTATGTATGCAAAATGTGTAACTGTTCGAGATAAGCAATTATAAGAAAAGAAAGAACTTCATGAATAATATAAAGTAT
This sequence comes from Paramecium primaurelia, assembly GCA_905182975.1. Lineage (NCBI taxonomy): Eukaryota > Ciliophora > Oligohymenophorea > Peniculida > Parameciidae > Paramecium > Paramecium primaurelia. Next base: position 645,326 of record CAJJDM010000003.1, read on the forward strand.
AAGAGAAACGTAAAGATTTAATGATGGAAATTGAAAGACTTAAATCTATTAAATATCATGAAGAAAAAGATAAACATAGAAAAATTGAATAAAAACATGGTCATGATATTATTATTGAATAAATAAAGGAAAGAGAACTTATTCGTTTAAAAGATAAAGAAGAATAAGAAAGAGAAGGATAAATAATGCTTAAATAAATTAAATAGCTGTAATAAGAAGAATAATAGAAAGCTATGCAGAAGAAGATTACTTAATAAAAAGTTTAAGAAGAAATCTTAGAAGCAAATGATAGAGCTATTTTAGTGAAAGAGAAAAGAAAATTGGAAGAAAGAGAGGAAGAAGAAATGATTGTCAAATACAATTTATAAAAAGCATAGAAGGAAGCAGAATTATTAGAAGAATAAAGAAGAATCAAAGAAGAAAAAGAAAGAGAAGTTTAAAGATTAAGAGAAATGCAAGAAAAAGCTTAAGATAGATAAGCAGAATTAGATGCATTAAGAGCAAAAAGAGCTATGGAATAAAATGAGAGATAAGCAAGAGAAAAAGAAAGAAAAGAAGCAGAATGGAAAATGAAATTAAATCATGAAGTTTAAGAAGCTAGAAAATTACAATAATTTGAAAAACAAGAACGATTAGAAGAATAAGTATATTAAAATATTTATATATTTTATTAGGCTAGATTAGAAAGAGATGAATTTTAAAGAGTAATATAGAAATAAAAATAAGAGAGAGAAAATGAATTAAAATTACATCATGAAAAAGAAGCATTAGTAAAAAAGCATGCTGATGAATTAAGAAAATAAATATCTCTTAATGAAGAAAAAAGAAAATAAGAAGAAAGAGATAAGTATATTCATTAATCTTAATATTTTAAGATTAGAGGAAGGTAAAAAAATTAGAGATAAAATGTTAAATGAGAAGAAATTATTAGAGAATATCAAAGAAACTAAATTAAAGACATTAAATGACAATGCAATTCCAGATAAATATAAAGCAGAATTATCAAGGAAAAAAATTAATATATTAATTTGAACAAATTCATTATTCATCAATTTAATTGGGTTCTTAAATGTATGTTTCCTTTAATGCATCTACAACTCTTTCAATTAATTCTTTCCAAGTTTATGGTTTGTATGTTTATAAATGGTTTGCCAATAAATTTATTCTCTCTTCTAAATTTTCGATTCTTTAATCTATATAACATTTTTTAGGATCAGCAATTGCTCTAAATTAATGTTTTTCTTCAATTATTTTAGGATAATTCCATAATTCTGGAGGTCTTCTCATTAAAACATATTAATTATCATAATCTTTCTTACGTAATTCATTAAATAATAAGCTAGGATCATTTTATTAAATTTATCTGTTACGAATCCTATAAAGGATTGAAATAATTGAATTACTTTGGTATCATACCTTCTTTTATTATTTCATCTTCAATATCTTATTAAACTGCTACATTAACATGTCTAACTCTTTCCACACAATCTTCAAATATTTCTCTATTTTCTTATGTACAATAAAAATCCCATAACCAATATCTTCCATATTTTTCCATTAAAGATTATTACTCTTTCTCTCTTGCTGTTTCTTCAGCCAATCTTTATTCTTCTTCTCTTTTTTTTTATTCTTCTTCTAATTATCGTTTCCTTTCTGGAGACATATAAACACTAGTTTAAGTATTACCCAAATTTTCATCTTATATATTTTTTAATTATGAATGTTAAAGTTAGGTTTACTTTAATAAGTCTTATTATTCTTATTCTTATTTCTATTATTTTAATTCATCTTCCTTTTTTCTATCTTTCCAACTTCTCATATGTAATATTGTATGATATACAATTAATTTTGGAATACTTCCTTTCATACAATTTTCATCTTTCCTAAGTAGAAATTCTCTTGCTTATGGATTGGCATGATAAATAATGTTTAACACTTTAAATACAAAATTTATTTAATCTCTTTTGAGAGGTGATCCAAGTAAATGTTCACTTATTAATTCTGCCTTTATGACTTCATTAATATCAATTACAAATTACTATTAAATATTAATATAATTTACTTAATTTTCCATTAAGGGTGCTTTATAAAAATTTATTCCTTTGAGCATTAAACAGAATAAATTTCTTCTCATCTTTTCAAATGCTTCAAGTAATGGTTTAAGATAAAAAGACTCAATTTTATTATTTTGCCTAATATATATATCTCATAGATAACTTACCAATTTTCATAAGCTAATTTATTAAAAATAAGTTTAACATTAGGATTTGCTTTAATAGCTTAAGATTCTAATAAAATCCTTTAACATTCTTGTAAGCAAATACAATATTATTCAATATCTGCTTTTAATATAAAATCTCTTATCATTCTTTCTCTATGTGCAATATTTTTCAAATCAAAGAATATTAATTTCTTATTAATTTCTAAGAGTGCTCTTAAAGGAGCTGTAACTTGCATTAAACGTTCTTCTATAAGTTTATGACTAATTTTAATTAGAATAGGTAATTTCTTAACAAATTCATTCAATAAAGTTTATAGGTTTTTTCTTTCAGCCTGATAATTTTCTGCATTCATTTCTAAAAACTTATGATCCTCCAAAGCTTAAATTGTTATTATATAATTTACTTCTATATATTTTTGCAAATGCCTATTTAACATGATTTCCACGATCTTTGTCTAACTTCTCTACAGCACAATATATTCCATCAATATATTGTTTTATGATTTGTTTATTTATTTCAATATCTTCTTGAGCAAAGAAAGCACTTCGAATATGAACATGATCTATATATTTAAATTTTGGTTTGCACTTAAAGACTTAGCACAATTCATACAATTTGTTATGATATATCTACATAAACATTAGATTTACTTGCCAATTTCCTGTTAAATCTTTGGTTGTTTCAGAAATATTTGTATCTAAGGATTTCGAGATCATTTTAAGTTCATTCCAAACTCTAAATTCATCACTTTCTTTCCATTTTTCAAATTGTTCCTATGATTTATTTTTATAAAAAACCTATTATAATTAAGGATCAATTTATTTGGGTTTTTTAGGTGGCATTATAAAACTTAAATAATTTAAATATTTATTAACATATACTTATAAGTTTCCTTATCATAATTTTTAATTTGGAATTTAATACAATAGAATAAAATTTTTAATAACACTTTAATTTTTATGAATGAATAACTTACAAAAGCAAATGTCAAGCAGAAAATTCAAAATATAGCTTCTGAAATATATAGTAACGAAGTTTTTGTCTTATTTATTATTTCTAATTCTTATGTGACAATTTAATCAATATATGGAGAAGGTAGGTTATTTTGTATTTACAAAATGTTAATAGAATATGATAAACTCGATGATTTTACAACCTATTTTGTAAATTTTATTTCAAACGTCGAGGAATTATTTTGTTTCTTTACTCTTAAAGAATAGTTAGAATTTCCACTTTTTAACTAAATTTTGAGAAATTAGCAAGGATCTTTTGAAAAGTTATTTAATTTAATGGAAATGAGGAAGGTGAATAAATTATGGTTATGTTATTAATGGATAGGTTTCTCTTAAGTAGATTTGTTATAGATAATCTAAAAATTAGATTAAGTGCATATAATTATAAAGGAAAATTGGATAAGATTAGAAAAGATTAATCAATTCAATAATCCTGAATTATTAGCATAAGAAATATCAATTATTATCTCTTAAATCTAATTAGTACTTAAATGAAATTTTTAATATTTATATTATTTTCATTTCAACTGCTTTAACTTTTCTTCAATCATTGTTTATATTGATAAAGCTTAAAACTGTAAATTCGATTCTAAGGTTTGTATCATCTCTTTGTTATTAAGAGATTTACTAAAATTTATCATATAATCAATACTTTAATTGTTATTTAATCTATTGTGGAAATTCATTTTTAATAAACATCAACAATTTTGTACTTAATTGAACCAATTCTTCTTTAAAAGTATTTAAAGTCTAAACTATTTATTTATGGGCTTTATCCAAAATATTCTTGGCATCACCTTAAGCCTTTTTTTATAATGAAAATAATTTTTATTTTATTTCACCTTAATGCTTAATAAGGAGTATAAAAATTGGAAAGATGTTCTTGTATAAACGATTCAGTATTCTTATTGAATTTGTTGGCATTTCTTAACAATTTAATACTTTTTAAATGATATTTTATAGATCCTATAGTTTTGATAGATCAACTAAATAATCATTTGTTGGAATATCATTTTAAGGTTGAAATATAGATATATAGAATCTAGCAATTGACAATCTAAGTTCTCTCTCTTGAATAATAAACCTAGTTATATTAATTTATAAAAACTTACTCATTGTAATCAAATAGATACTTTATTTACATAGGTTAATTTTCTAATTGATTTCTATAATTTAGGTTAATCTCTTAATAATTTTATTGGACATTCACAATTTCTTTATAAGCATTCAAAACTTTTTAAACATTTTAGATATCATTTTTTAATTCCAATAATTCATTATTAAACTAAATAGAATAAAAAATTATATATTTACAGATAAAAATAAAGTTTCTAAAAATAATTATTTTTGACTTTGATATATTCCAATATAATTATTATATTTTAAATTATTAATATTAAATTCTCTAATAAAATAGCTTTGGAAATGAGTTTCTTAAATTGAGAAAGTTGAAGGTGATTTTAATTTATTTTAAATTTACTCACAAAAATATTCTACATTACTCTATTATTTCTGTTTTTCATTAAATAAAGTACATTATACAAAATAATAAATTAATTTAATATAAGAATTTGAAATCCAATCTTCAAATTAATGAAATGATTCAAATGGTACATAATTCTTCATTTTAAATGATGTTAATAAATTTTTTTTAGATTCTCTTACATTTTCTAAATAAAATATTAAAGCTTATTAATTCTTTCTTTCAACTTAATCTAAATTACCTCCAAATTCAAGAAAGGATTTTGCAAAAGACATACCTAATGTTTCAAATTAAACTCCTTTTATATCTAATCTTGTTAGAGATTCAATAGCCTATTCTACTAATCCTAATTCAGATAATAAAATAATTTATCTGAATAAGAAATCAAAATTATATGGTGAATTTTTTAATCCTAAATCTATTAATTCTAAACTTTTTATAATCTTTTCAAAATCGTTTACATCATAAAGAATATCAATAGCAATCATTAAATATTCATCTTATAATAATCTATCTCCTTTTTCAACCTTTTCTGGAACAGGATGAGATTGATATAATGTTATTAATTCATCTAAATATTTTGTAGGTTCTTCTGAAATATAAATTTCTAATTTTTTCAAATTAATATGTGCTATTGTTTCTGCCTCTTTAGACTTAGATTATGTTTTTACTTTTTGAATAGTATTGTATATTTCTTTATGTAATTTTATTTTTGGAATTGCTTTAAATAATTCAGTACAAAATGTATATTTATCTCCTTATTATTAAAACAGTAACTCAACTAATCTTAAAATCTCTTCAATATTAGGATTTTATGATAAGTTTAATATTTTTAATGAAATGAGTATAAGTTATTTTAATGCTAAACTATTTGTTATTGTTTTTAATAATAATTAACAACTATTATAAATGTGACTCAATAATTTATCTTTAGGAACTATTTAAAAGGGTTTTTCTATTTATTCAATTTCTAATTAAAATGTTTCAGTATAAAATGCTAATACTAATTATTCTTAACATTCAAAATTAATAAGTATTTAATCTGTAGCTAATGAATTATACACTTAATAATGATATTTAAGAGTTTATTCATAAGTAAATTCTAAAAATTATTTTATTAATTATATACCTGAAGGATTATTTTGATAAATCCACAAAGAAATTGCTGCATTTTATTAATATTCAACAAATAAAACACTATGATTATCTAAAATTTATTAAACTTTATCCACATTTTTGTTTTTGTTATTCTAATAAAATTTCAACTAAAATTTAATTAATTAAGCTCCTAATTCTTCATTTGTACAAAGCTTCAAATTGCTATATCATTTAAAATTTTTACTTTTCTAATTTGATATTTTTTGCCACCTTATCAATAAACATTTCTGTAATTTTACCTCCCATATCTTCCTTTTAACTCAATAATACAATATACTCCATCATAAATTCTTAATTTTTTTCTCCTTCTGCTTTGAAAATTTTAATAGCATATGATGATGCCTCTTAAAATCTATGACCTTATATCAATTATGAATAAAATTCTTTTATTTAATCCAAATTTTATGGTTTGAATTTTTCAAAATAATTATTCATCATATTTAGATCTTTACATAAATTAGAATACAATTAAATGACTTCTAATTCAGCTTCATTTAAATTTTCATTCAATATTTTTTTAGCATCACCTAATGCTCCAATCTATACTAATATTGATCCTTTCAATAATTGTAATTATTTTTTTTCAGTCTGATTAAATTTTGGCCTTTTTAATTATCTATCTATTTCAATCAAAGCACTCTAACTTTCTCCTCTTTTCATTTATCCAATGATATTTTCAAAAAGTGATTAAAAAGGTGATTGGGTTATCATTAATAAAAAATTAATTTTTTATTTAAATTTCTTGAATTTATTTTATTTTTAGAAAAAGAATATGTCATATATTATAATATAACAAAAAGAACATAATGAATACTAATTTCAATATAAATTCTAATTTAATATTTCTAATTAAGTAAAACCTTAAAGTATGATTAATCAAATATGTATTTTTAAGAAATGTATTTATATTATTTAGTTTAATTATTTTCATAAATTTATGGATTAACAATAATAAGATTAAGTTTAATATACAACTTTTGAAAATTTGTAAGATTAAGAGATTTAGAAAAATGATCTAAGTGATTGGAAATAACAATTTTAATTCATAGACAGTTTAAGAGCATAAAATAAATTTCATAATGATTAATTTAAAATTTAGGAATGGTGGGATTAACTTTAACCTTTAACTGATAGTATAAGAAGTAATGTATCAAAAAATGCATTGATGTTAATTAAAGAAACAAGTATTAATAATTAAAAATATTAAGTCTAACACAATAATGTTTATGATGAAAAAATTCTGCATAAATTATTTGAAAAATGTGAAAGTGATTTTAAGTTTTTAAAAAATGAAGCATTATAAACACTTGAAATTTTATCACATAAACCATACTCTCATGATCTTATTTAGATTTTGTGTAATATCACATTGTAATCAAACTATGTAAAAAAGAAGATTTACAATAGAAATTATAAACCCATTCTTACCCTACCTTAGTGAAAATAGTATTAGCCTCTGATTTTAATTGTGATTGGGACAATATAATCAAAGTTACTTTATAAGTTTATAATGGCAAAAGTGTTGAGTGTAAAAAAGCTAGTGATTAATTATACTTGGCACTTTAAAAATAGAGACCAGAAGTATTGGAAAAAGAAGAATAATTAAAAGTGATAGGAGAGAGAACCAAATAAAAAGGACCTTAATAAGGATTTAAAGATTTCTTATAAAAATAAAAGAAATGATTCTGAATATATATATATATATTTAAAAAAAGAAAAAGCTTATCTATTACATTTATAGAATTATAAATAAATTGATATCTATGAAAATAGAACTTTTTTAAATTGTAATTATATTTAATGTTATAAATATAATTACATTATTGAATTAATAGAATTAATAGAATTAAATATCTTAAGAAATATATATATATAGTTACAAAAATATTAAGAAAAATTTACTGAATTAATGACAATCAATATAATTTTGATTATTATAATAATTAATATTACAATTTATAAATTTTACTTAATTTCTAAGTTTAGATTATTGAAAATAACAAATTTAATTCAATTATGTTTAGTTAATTTTATTGAATTATAATTCATATCAATCTAGCACTGAACAAAGTAGAATAATAATTAATTGAGTGAAAATATTTTTATAATGAAAATTTATTAATTCTGTTGGATTTCATTTTTATTAATGAAAAAAATAACCATCTTTTTTTTATATGAGAATTATAATAATAATTTGACTCATGTGTTGATGAAAATTAATATATTAGAAATAATTAAAGTAATTCTGTAAAACATCATTTACTATGAACTCAACTATTTATTAGTTTAAAAAATATTCTGCTAAATTTCTGATTATTATTTGAATCATGTTTTAGCTAAAAAGTTAGATGAAGTGTTTCTGAATCTCATTATGAAAGTATAATCCATCATTAATAATAAAAATACTAATTAAAGCTAGTTTAAAATTTACATAATGGATTAGAAGAATATTATCTAAGTGGAAGAGTCATCAGAGAATGATTGTATAGTGATTCGTTTTATGGTGAATAACCAAGAGGTTTTGCCAAAAATAGTGTTCAAATTGACTGAAAATTATTCAGAGCAATTTTCATCAACCCTATATGAACATCTATCTCATTACATTCCGAAAGAGTGTCACTATTTATATTTTGTAAATTATTGATAAACTATTAAATTTCATTAGAACGAACCTTTGAAATGCATGGAAAAATAGAGATTCAATTTGATCACTTAAGTATGCGTAGATGTTATACTAAAATTATTAAACATAAAATATATACCGATAATAAGAACAAATTATTCTCTGTATAAACTTGAAGAGGTATTTTGTACAAATATTCAACCTAGGCTATTCAAGAGGGAAGCAAATCTGTAATTGAGAAACTGAATTAGAGTTGGTAAACATAATGCAAACACAAATCTAAGATCACAAAAGAGTTCCTATCAACCTTAAATTAATTCAAATATTACTATCGTATAGAGATACTATTAACATCAACATTACAATAAATAAAATAAGAAAAATATTCGGAGTATGATGTATTGTATGTACCAACAGATGAGTTAATATTCTTAAAAACAAACATTAAATAATAATTATCACTATCATTTCATGATTTAGAGCAAATAAATAAATGTAATTAGTTAATATGAGTTTATATATATTATATTAAAGACAACACATCAAAAATATCTATACTCAATATTTTCGATATAAATTTAATAATTAAATCAAAACTTATTTGCAAATGGCTTAGTAAAATACAAAACATAATAATTCTAACAAGATTAATTCCAATTTACAATTCTCTTCCAATTAAAAACAAATTGTCAATACATCATAAACTATCGATAATGATGTAATATCCAGTAAAAAGAAGGTAAAATAAAACACTGAATTTTAGGAAGTTTATGACAGATTGATGAGTTCTTAAACAAATAGAGACAATTAAACTGAAGTATCCTTATACTTTGATCATTTAGGAGGTATTTTTCATTAAATATAAATCAAAAAGGTAAATGTCTATGTGCATTATGTAACTGTGGTAAACACAAATGTAATGGTAAAAATTGCATACATAAACCCTAATTACATGGAAATTATACTATTTATTAAAAGGAATATTAGAAGAAGACACCAGAAACAGGGTCTCGTTATAATTAGAATATATTCACATAACCTAAGGCAGAAGGAGATTTAGGAAATGTGACAACATATAAAGTATTTATTAACATATTAATACTTTAGCATGATTTTCCAGGCTATAATAACAAAGCAGAATTACACAAAAATTCATAGAAACCTACAGTAAGTGGAGTCCCTTTCTCTGGATTGTCAACTTATAACAATATGTACCTAAATTGGGGAATGGGTGATACACCTTAATTACTACCTTAGAATAATCCAACAGTTATAAAAGAAATGCCTTTTATGGGAAGGAGCATATATAAAGATAGTTATTAAGGAGTACAAGTCCCACCAGCATAGAGTTGTAAAAACATGAATAAAGCTTTGAAGTATATTAATATTATTTATGTAGATCCCCATTATCTCCACCAGATTTGTAATTCACTGCTGAATCAATAGCTAAATCTTCTTATAAACCATTTAGAACAGATAGAGTACCTACAGCTAAAAGCTAACAAAATGTATATATCTATTTTTTATAATAAAATAGGCAAACTTAAATCCTTCATATAATGGTTAATATAATAGTGAATATCGTAAGGAATTCGACCCAAAAAGTTTGAATTAATGTCCAGCAAAGGATGTTTTGGATGAAGTTGCTCGTAATACATAATTTTGAAGTTTAAAATGATTATGATTAAAGATAATAAATAAAATTAAAATTTTGACATATTATTATTATTATTATTATCAAAGTAAATAACAACTTTCAATGAGCGGAAGAGATTTTCATTTTTATAGAAGAAGAGACAAATATCCTAAATAAGACTCTTTTATTGAGCAATAATCAACTCCTAATTTTATTGAAGATGGTTCTTTTGTAGGATCATTAGAAAGAAAAATTCAACATTAAAATTAAACCATTAATAATCTAATTAAAGCATTTGAAGATTCAAGATTGGAATAATAAAGATAGATCTAATATTTAGAAAGATTAAAAAAAGCAGAAGAACAAAAATATAGTATCTAAATATTAGAAGAACTTAAAACCTTAAAATAAAAGATCAAAAAGATTGAACAAAGTCCACCTATTTTATAATCTACACCTTAAATATATCAATAACCTTTTTTCCCTCCTTTACCTGCTTAATTTTAATAGCCTTATTCATCTTAATAATATAATTATTCTTAAGTTCCATATTTATAGAATCCATTTCATTAACAAAGCCAACCTATTCAACCTTAATAATTTTTAAATAATCAATAATAACTTAGACCCAAAAGACCAAAAGAAATGGATACATTACATAAATTTTTGTTGAAAATGTTACATGAGAAAGAATAATAAAAAAATAAGTAAAAGAAACCAAAAGATAATTCAGATATTAGATATGTGACTGATATTGAATCATCTTAAAATTACTCTTCCAATAGATAGACATAATAAACACCTTTAATAAAATCTAGATCATAGAGAAGATCTTAAAAGCAAAAATAAGATAATATTAGATAAGGTCTTTCAGAAAATTCTTAATATATAATTCGAAAACAATCTTAATTATCATAATAATAATCATTAGGAGCAGGTTCATAAAAACCATCTTCAAAAAAATTAGTATTAACTTAATAAAGATTAAAATAACTTATGAGAAAATTCAAAGGAGTAGTTAGATATTTAGGGTTAGCATTGACTTATTTAAAATTTTGTAAAAAGATTTGGAATAATAAGTTAACATCATTTAAGGAATATTCTTAGGAGTAGATAGGATCTTATGATTCTTAGTTTGTAAAAATAATGATATATCCATTTATAGAATTATCTGTCAATCATATCATAATTTTATAGAGAATGCACACTTAAGAAATAAATGGATAAATCATGGATCTTTACTTAAACAATAGATATTCAAGCTAGATGTCAAACTATGCTAAGTGTATTGGAGATATTCTTTAGATATTTGATAGTTTAACCTTTAGATTTTACTAAAGAACATATAGAATTTATGAGAAAATTTTCACTTCCTAAAGGATATTTATTAATTGGGCATAGTAAATATGTTACTAGTAGAATAAATTTAAGACCAAATAATACAATAAAGTAAATTTTAAATTAAATTTAAGTATTGAAACACCTGAGTAATCTTAAATGTTACTTATGGAATATTCTTTTATTTAAATATTATTACCATAGATTGTTGAAGCTGATTTTTGGAAAAAGTTAGTAAATTATAAAGAAGCCTTAAAAGTTTTTGTCTCAGTTCTTCATTATTTATTTATAGATAAATTTTACAACATACCTCTTAATAAATAATAATTACCTTTTAATGTACATTTATAAAATACTATTTAAGAAAGATTATGTTCCTTTTTTTGATTTTACAAGAAATCCAGTTGAAGGATTTTACTAATTAATTGATTCAAATCATCCTTCATATGTTGAATCTAAAGAAGAAGTGATTTTAGGATTGTATACTAAGGCTCAATTGCATCCTCTAATATTACATGTTGGATTTAAGAAGGTCTAAGAAAATTTTAAGTAATATTGTGATTTAATTTATTCTTTAATAAAATGAATACTTAAGAAAATAATTTCAAATATTTATTTTATAATGATGCGTTTTTTTTGGTAATTATTAGTTTTATATTTCTATAATCAAATTGATTAGGCCTAAGAATTGGAAAACTTCTTCTAAGAAGATAAGGGTTTTACTTTATAAAGAAACACTTATATAATAATGCTAATTATCAAGATAATTTTAATGGAAAAAAAATACATTGTTTTTAAACAAATAAAAGTTGTGATTAAAAAAATTCATAATTCAATGTTTCTTCTTAATTCACTATAGAATATATTAGTGCCTGTATGAGATTCTGATATTTATTGGATATTTTTTTTTTCTTATAAGTTTAAGACACATGCATAATTGAGTTATGTTTCGATTATGTCTATTAATAATTGTAGATATTCAATGAATGGTGCTTCAATGCTTGGTTTCTAAGGTTTCACATCCATTTTAAATTCCTATATCAGAACTCGTTTCCTTATTTAAAAATAGTTAGAATTCCACCAAATTTCTTGCTTTGAATTTAAGGTTTTCATGGCTAAGTATGATTCAATCAAGATCTATTTAAATATTAATCTTACTTTAACTACACAAAGTTCGAGCATAGGATAGGCGACATTCATAAAATTTTGTTGAAAAGGAATATAATAAGAATTGATCAAAATCCTTAAGTATTTATGGATAGTATTATGAGCAATAATTCTATCACTTTCAAATAGTAATTTTTATTTGTTCTTAGTCATCTAGGAATCTATTAATAGAAAAAGATTGAAGACTGAGTTCTTTAATTGAATAGAAATAGATTCTAGATTTCTTCTAGTATGTTCCTAATCAAGTATTTTCATAATTTCTTATGTATTGTAAATTTTGATTTTAATTTTTGTACCAGTAGAGCATAATTCTCCCATTTAATTAAATAATATAATAAAATTATCAAAAATTAATCTGCTTCTAAAATAGGAAACGTAAGAGCCGAAATTCAATATCATTAATGGAAAGTATGATAATCATATATTTAAAAAATATTCAAAAATTTAATTTTTAATTGATTTTAATTGAGATTTTAGTATCAGTATTTTTTAAGTAATGAAGATATATAATAAAAAATGTTATTTTACATTTAAACTCAATCAATCAATCAATACAAATTTAATTTTGTAACAATAACAACTTTACAAGTTTAATCCAATCCACACAAACAAGCCAATCCTAAAAAACATTTATAATTTAATATACCTAATTTATCAGCATTCCAATCCAAAGATGAAATTGGCTATTAACATACATCTTATTTATTGAGTAATTCTAATTTTCCAATTACTCCTTTAGGTTTTCCTTCTGAATCTTAAATCTATCTTTAAGATGGATATGAATATTTATAAATATTCAATGCTCCATCTCCTCCTTATGTTGCAAATAAATCTCTATTCTAAGGTAAATGTTTGACTCCCCAAATAGTTGATTTTTATCCTTCATCTGTTAATGATGCAAATCCATTATTGAAAGTTCTCAAATCAAAAACATTAATTTTGCCTAAATTTAATTTAAAAATACTTTCTAGAGTAGTGGCTACTAATTTATTCATTTAAATATCCTTTCTATCAAATTCAATACCACAAATTCCATTTTTTACATTAGTATCCCATATCAATTAGTTTTATTTTAAATCAAATAGTTTAATATCTCCATTATCATATCCACAAGCAATAACACGTTCATCATTATATGAATTACCAAATACTACACTCCAAGCATCTGGTATAACATCCTTTTCAATAGGTTCTAATGAAACAACAGGTGCTGCTTATCTGGGATCCCATACTCTTACACATCCATCTCTTGAACCAGTTACAATTTCAGGAGCTCCAATATTAAAACAAGTATCAATAGAATTAATTATTTGATCATGTGCTTTAACTTCAAAAGTTGTCTAATATTTATATATTTAAATTATACTTTTTTAGTTTCTAGATCTAAAACTTTTAATTTTCCATCAAAATCACCAAATGCAAATAAATTATCCAAAAATTATCCACATTTTATACCTTTAGGTTATTCTATCTAATTATATATTTATTTATAACTGATGATATGGTTTTCAGTTCTGTTTTATTTAATTGTAATATTTCAATAATTCCATTAGCTTTAGGTGGTTGACCACATAATACAAATTTTGCAGTTCCTGGAATCCATTTTGTAACAAAAGGAGTGAAATTTAATGATTTATTAAGATGTTCAATAATTTAAGGAGCATTTGTTGTGTCCATTATTTATTTATTAATAATTTAATTATCTATTTAATATATGCAAAATTAATTATAAAATTTTGTTTTTTCATTGTAATTCCCTTAATCTCTTAATCATTGTTGAATGCAATGAACTATCAAGGTACTTGTTTATATGATTTAATAATCTTATTTTTTTAACATAACCACAACTCTCTGATGACTCCATTGAAACTGATGTTGATACTTCTGTGGGTTCCCAAACTTATTTTACATATTCTAATCTATTTTTATCCCCTTCTCTTAATAATTCTTAAAATATTTATTCATCAAAATGTTTAGATGCAAGTTTCAAGCATACAGCTTCAGAATTCATTTATTTTTTATGAATTAATATAAATTTTTATTTACATTTAGTTCTAAATATATGTAATCAATAATTCTATTCCCATAAAATTTGATTCTTTAAATCAATATTAATTTAAGAATTTCTATTACTTGTAATAATATTTTATTTAACAATACTTAAAATTATTTGAACTTTTAATTATAATTCTTAATCACATCAATTTTTTAGATAATTTAATAGTTATCGTAGAATAATTATAAATGATTTTACATTCTATAAAAAAGTAATGAAATTCAATAAAGGAATATATTAAAATAAAATTATATCAATTCCACTTAATTCATTTATTCTATTTTTTTAAATATTTAATGAATTATCTATTATTTTTTGTTGGTTTTTAAAAACTAAAGAAGCTTTTTGATTTTCTTTCTCTAACATACTAATCTGTTATTATTTCATTCATCTCAGTACTAATCTAAGTACATAGTCTAGTTGATAAATTTAATAAAATTCCTTGTGTGTCAACTAATTTACTCTCTAATTCACTTAGTTTATTTTTTAAAAAGAGAATTTATTCAGATTTATTGATTAATTCCTAGTCTTAATTCTAAATAGTTTGAACTTGATCTTCATAAATTGCTTTATAGGTTAAATTCGATTTATTCATAAAATGAGAATGAATCATTAATTAAGAAATGAATTAACTTATATTAATTTTGAATATAAATTGTATATAATTTCCTTTTTCATTCAAATTTCTAAACTAAATTATTCTTAATAAACCTTAAAGTATAAATGAATAATTTAAGAGTGAATATATTCAAAATACAATATTAGTAATTTTTAATTTATACGAAATAAATTATAAAATAATTTATAGTAAAATGTGTGACACAAAATGTGAATGTATACCTTTGTAATTAATAAAATCTCTTTAAAAGAAATAAAAGATATCTGAAATTGATTTACAAGGCTGTAATGTAGAACATTTAATATAATTGAATTAAATAAAACAAGATGTAGATAAATTATATTTAGCATCAAATCGAATTTAAAATTTAGATTATTTGCCATTGAATATACTCTATTTGGATATTTCCAATAATAGTATTGCTAATGTAGACTCTCTATAGCAATTATAAAAATTAAGAGTATTAAGGTGTGGAAATAATTTAATTGAGCAATTTGAAATTCAATCAGCATAACTTGAGATTTTAGATATATCAAATAATTATTTAGATAAATTACCAAATAAGATACCAAATTTAGTTTCTTTGAGTATATATGCTAATTCATTTAAGAATTATGAAAATGATGCAAAAATGAAATACAAAAAATTATAAATACTAGATGGTTGTATTATATAACAATCATAAGAAACAGAATATATAATAAAATTGTAGGAACAATAATTAGCATAGAAATTTTAAATGAATATAGATTATTTGAATAAGTGGAGATAAGAAGTTTTCAAATAATTAGTTTAAAATAAATAATATAAATTACTTACTTTTGATCATTTAAAAAATATAAAGTAATTAATTTTAAAAAACTTTGGACAAATGAAATATCTATAGATGATTGAAAAGAGAACTAAATAATTATAATAATTATAAAAAAAATTGTTTAAGTGTTCAAGTAAATTAAAAAGAGAATAACAATAAAAGTAACATGAATAATAATTTTTAATTTATTCTCTTAAGCATCTGTTAGAAGAAGATATTTAAGAAGAGAAACTAGATATATTAATAAAAAAATGTTCAGAGTATATAACTAAAATGAAATAATAAAATCTAACAATCTAAATTTAAATGTAAGGAATATAATAAGAGAATGAACATTTAAGAGCATAAGTAGATCATTTTAAATAAATGTATAATTAAATAAGTAATTATATTGATTTAGTATCTTATAGAATAGATAAATCTAAAAAATGAGGATTCAACTAATTAAGATAAGAATAAAGGTTTTGTGAATTTGTATGCTTAGATTAAGAATTTAGAAGAAGAAAAATTAAAATTGTAATTTGAATTAAATAGTTGTTAAGAAAGATAGAATGTTGAAATACTTCATATTAAAGCATAATTAGAATAGTAAATAGCTTTATTAAGTTAAGAGAATTAGTTTTTTAAATAAAAATTTAATCTATAATAAGAAGAGATAAAAATAAAAATGGATTAAATTTAATAACAATATGAAAAATAATTATAATTATAAAATAAAGAACATTAAACATAATGTGATAAAATACGTAATGATTATTAATAAATAATTGATAATTATGTACTTAAAGATTAATAAAAAAATTCAGATTTATTGAAATTAAGAGATTTATAAAATGATTTAGAATTGTAAATTAGATAAAATAGATAAGAAAGTGATTTTAGTTAAAGAGAATATTCAAATTAAATAAAAGAATTATAATTATAAATTAAATAATAGAAAGAAAAAATTATAGATTAAGAAAATTTAATATTACAATTAAAATAAGATTTGTAAAAATAATAAGAAGATGTCATCAAATAAATAGAATAAGCTAATCTTGAATAATAAGAAATCTAAAATTAATTATAAAAAACAATATTTGATCAAAGCAATGAAATCTAAGAATAAAAAGCATCTAAAAATAAACTTTCAAAATAAAATATGGATTTATTAAAAATGATTGAAATGAAAGATGGAGTAATACGATCATTAACACTTGAATAAACAAAAAAAATAGAAACTAAATAATTTTAAAATACTTTAGAATAGAAATATCAAACTATTCCTGATTAAAAATTCACCACATTATTTAATTAAAGTGAATAAAAAGTATCAACATTATCTGCTTAAAATGAATTAGAAAGAAAAGCATTATAAATATTATAAGATGATGATTATTGAATTATCGTTAATTTTATAAATATCAATTTTTTTATCACAATTCTGGATAGTAGAATACAGAACCACATGAAACTAATGGTTAAGCTTAAAATTATGAATCATTCTATTGTTCATCTATATCATTCTCTTCTTCATTCAATTTACAATTACAAGTTCTAATTTATAATTACTCATCAAAACAAATTTTTAATTATCCTAATAAAAATTTCCCAGTCACTTCTATGAACAATTAAATTAATAAATACAATCTTTAAAACAAGAAAAGGTAATTTTAACATTTGTACCTAAAACTGCTGCAAAGGCATTTCTTATATCTGATTCAAATAATTATCTACTATTGTCAGGATAAATTCCAGCTTTAGCCAAAATTGAATAATAGTTGTATTTTTATGCTAATCCTGCTGCTGTTTAAAAGAAATAATTCTATGAAACTTCTCCAGGATAGCATGTACCATGTTTCTCCCATTCATATCTTCATGTAATATATATTTATATATATACCCTCTAAAAGTTTCAGTGTCTGAATATAAGCCATTCCAAACAACATCTAATAAATCCTTTGTATTTTAATATATTTTAGAAGAATCATATGGATCTGTTCTGCAATATTGGATTGATCCACAAGATGAGGTTAGTTAAGTATTAGGCCATAAACCATGCATATTCCAACGTTGTCCATCATATTTTCCCATATATGGACAACTTGGTTCAACCTTGCAAACAGATCCAACCCATTCTTAAGCAAGGATATACATATAGGTTGTAGCTTCTAATGAGTTTGAAGCATAAATCAAAATAGTGAAAACTACAAAAACTTGTATATTTCTTCCTTTCATTACGTATTTGATGAAAATATTGTTTAAATATTTATAATTTATTATTGTAGAATAATTGTTGTTATTTTCATATATTATAAAAGATATATAGTATCTGAAAATAGAAACCAATTTTATTTAATGTATATAAATATATATAATTGATAACACATATAATTGGGTAAACTATTATTGAAAATACAATTGTTTTTCAAAATATTAATTTTATGGAAATCAATAATCATAATTATTACTTTAAAAATAATATAACAAATTCTTTAGACTTATTGTCTTATTTTTGTTAAAACTAGTATTCAATAAATAAAGTGTCTTATATTTTTAATTATCTTTTTCTTCTTTATTTTCTTACTTCCTCTTTAGAAAATGATCATATAAATATATGGATTTTATTTATTATCTAAAATGAATTGAGTTAAAAAATTTGTCTTGATGATTATAGAAAGATGTGTGAATTGTAAATATGTGATTAATTTTATATAAATATGATGACGGTATCGTAAATTTTAATTGAGTTTATAATAATTTAATTTTGATTAAATTTAAATCAATATAGAATTAATTATATTATTAAATTGATAACAATGACGTAAAAGTTTATATTTTAATGACTTCAAATCTAGTAATTTAAAGGCTATAATCAAATTGTTTGACATTAATAATAAATCATGTCCAAAACAATATTAGCATTGGGAACTATAGCTTTAATTGGAGCCCTTTTAATGGCTAATTAACCTTAATCAGTTGATTATGTTTCTAAGTTTGAAACATTTAAATAGAAATTTGGAAAGAGATATGGAGCAACAGAATAAGCATACAGATTAGCTGTGTACACCTAAAACTTATTATATGCTGAAGCTTATAATTTATCAAAGGGAAAGAGAGTATTTGGAGAAACTATCTTTTTCGATTTAACATAAGAAGAATTTGCATAAATATATCTAACAGCCAAAGTAACTGAGGAAGACTTGAATGTGGAAAGAGTATCTGCTAGATCAAACAACCTTAAAGCATCAATTGATTGGAGTACTTAAGGTGCTGTAACTCCAGTTAAAGATTAAGGATAATGTGGTTCTTGTTGGACTTTCAGTACTACAGGTGTCTTAGAAAGTTTCTTTTATCTTACAACAGGAGAATTACCAGTGTTATCAGAATAACAATTATTAGATTGTTCAACAATTGTCGATTTTAACTTAGGTTGCGATGGTGGTTTACCTGCTAGAGCATTGAACTATGTTAAAAGAAATGGTATTACTACAGGTGCAGCTTATCCATATGTAATTAATATTTATAATTTAGACTGCTGTTTAAGGATCATGCAGAATCAAGGGAGGTGCTTATCATATTAAAGGATCTTAAACTTTAGCAAAAGATGAATAAACATTAGTGACATATTTAAATAAAGGACCAGTTTCAGTAGGAGTAGATGCCACTAATTGGTAATATTATGATCCAAAGGTTGAAAGAGTATTCAGTGATTGTGATACTAAAATGAATCATGTAGTATTAGCAGTTGGATATGATGAATAAGCATTCAAGATTAAGAATTCTTGGTCAACTGATTGGGGAGTCAAAGGTTATATCTTTTTGGCCAGAGGATAAAATACTTGTGGTATCTATGATACAAATGTTGTTCCAATTTGATTAATCAGATTATATTTTATATGGTCATAAAAATATAAATTAACATTTAATTAAATATAATAAATATTAATTATATTCTTGATTTTATAAAGTAAAGTTTATAAAACATAGATCTTATAAGCTATATTAATTACATAAAAATAGAATGAGAATATAGTTATTTTAATTATTGAGATAAAAATTAAGTTTTTAAAGAATTCAATTAATTTATAATATTAATTTATAATAACATTTGATGAGTTAATCCCCTTAACTTAGGAAACTAAACTTTGGTCCTTTAGTAAAGATAAAGAAATAAATAAACTTACCTAAAATAAGAAAATAAGAAGAATCATTTTAGGCTATTTTAAATGTTTCTGATTATGATCCATAATCTGATAGAGATAGATCATTTAATAATAGATCATTTAGAAAATTAATTCATACAACCAATATAAATTTTTCAACTGATAAAAAAATATCAGAAGAATATGCAGTATATGGATTATCTAAATTAAAAATTGAAAGAAAAGAGTAACCTTTTTAAAGTGAAAGAACAATAAAACATTTATATTATATGTAATAAGATGAAAATACAAATAAAGATTGGTTTTAAATTTGTTTAAAATAACCACCACCTCATGCTTAAGCATAATTTTATAAATAATCTGAAAAGTATAATTTAAATTTCCTTTTAGATAATATGAATGGTGTGATGTTTAAATTTTAGATTTTAATGAAGAAACAGAGAAATTTTTAATTCAATAATATCCAAAAGGTCCTAAGAAACAAGTAGATCGATTGCAAATTAAATTCAATAATTAAAATCAATAATTTTTTGATAGCATGATTAAATAAGAGTATCAAATTATATAGTAATTAGATAATTATAGCTTCATGAGAAATAATCTGAATTAGCTTATGTTAATAAAATTATGGCTGTGGATACTAAATTAGTTAATTCAATTTCTGATAAATTAAAATAGAAACTTTTGATAAGATTTTCAAAGTATAAGAACTAAAATTTAGTTATGAATTTAATTAGTTAAGTAGAAGATATGTATTAATAAAATATGAAAAAATGTGTATATTTGAAGGATTTAAGTAAATATAAATAAAAATTTGTACCAATTCCTAGAATGAAGATATTTTATACATCATAATAATAATTAAAAAAGAGTCTAATGTTTGTGAATAAGGCTGTTATAGATTGTTGGTTATAAATGATTAGATTTATGAATAATTTTTAAGTGAATTTATTTGAATTTGATAAAGTACATTTGCCTGTATCTTGGGAAAAATTTGAATAACTTATTGATTCAAATATGAATAAAATTGAATAGTAATTAAAAAAATAAAGATTCTTTATTTATGCTTAAATACAAGAGAATTTATAAACTACTTTTAATTTTTTTAATATAACTATGCCTGAATATATAGCAAGTGATTTAAAAAGCGTAGTTTAAAGATTTGATTTACATTATACTGAATATCTTTATAAATTATTAAGAGATGAATAATAAAAAATAATAAGATTTTATTAAAGATTTTAATTGGTTCAATAGAATATCAAATTGGTTGCAACATCTTTATTTTAATTAAGAATAGTAGGAATGAATAAATCTAAATTAGAAAAGTATGAATAAACTAGAAATTCTATTAATGATGATTTAGAATTGATAACTTTAGATACTTCATTAAATTAAGTGATTAATATAGCAACATATCCAAATAGATGTTTATTTAATATTATTTCTTAATTATATAAAATAGAAAGTGAAATAGTACCATTATTAAAAATTCCTTAACAATTTTCAATAGAAAGAGATAATTTGGCTTTTTTTGAAGTTTTAAAATAAGAAACTGCAGATCTTATTGAGAAAGAATATTCTAAATGTTAATAATCTTGCAAGAAATTTCTACCTTATCAATATTTATTGATTCCAATGAAAACTAAGGCTATAAATAAAATTTTTGGAATCGAAGGGAAAGAGAAGCCATCTTTACATTAGATTAGACTCTCTGTTATACGTGAAGCTTTAGATAATTTAAGCAAAGCATAAAGAGAAATAAATTATAATTTTATTGATAATTAAGTAATTGGACTCTTTACTTTAAATTCAAAAGAAATAAAATAAATTTTAATATAAAGAGCATAAGAAAACTATTAGTTAATTGTGTAAAAATTAATAGAAATAATTAAGCATAATGTAACTAATATAAAAACACATTATTAAGAAATGTATGCTAAAACTTCAACAGTTCCTTAAACAGAAGAAGATTTAATTGAATTAAAGTTATTTCTTGATGAAATAAAGATATAATTTTCAAAATAATATTTAGAAATTACATAAATGTAAATATGATGTTAATTAGTTATTAGTAAAAAATTTATAAATTATTTGGATGAAATATTTTAAGAATATGATTTGATGTTAATGAAAGAATATTATTATTTATTGTAATGGCCAAAAGAAATTAAAAGAAGCATTAAAACTAATAGTCGATAGATAGAATCTATTGAGAGACAATTCTTTTAAAAATTAGAACATGATAAAGTTGAATTTACAGAAAAGTTATTTTAAATGAAAGAATAATTTACAAAAATAAAAGGATTTAATTAATTTGGAATTGTTAAATAATAAGCAAATGAAATGAAAATATTGGCTGATTGGATATTTTAAGGATAAGAATAAATAAATTCATTTAATTAAAGAGAAACTATGTTTTAAATACCCTTATCATAATATAGAGAATTTCATTAATTAGTAACAGAATTCAAACCATTTTAATATTTATGGGAATTAGCAAATGAATATGAATTTTAAAAAGAATCATGGCTTTATGGTTCATTTAAAAATTTGAATCATTAATAAATATTATAAAAATTGACATATTATGTAAATGAAACTATGATTTTATCTAATACATTTAAAGAAATAAGTGATGAAAATGGATAATCAGTTACAAGAGGTTTTAGAAGAGCTTTAGATGCATTTAAAGATAATTTATGGGTTGTAGAAACTCTAGCAATTGAAGCATTTACTAAAAAACCAGTATTATGGAGAGAATTATTTAAAGAGTGTAGAATTTAGAATTTTGACCCAAAAGAAGAGTTTTCTTTGTAATCACTAATATAAAGAGGAATCCTTAATGTTAAGGAATAAGTTGTACAATTATCTTAAAAAGTTGAGAAGGGTTGGAATATAGAAAAAAGATTGAATGAAATGTATGATAAATTAGTAATCATTGAAATAGAATTATAAGAATTTAGAGAAACATTCATTTAGAAAAATTATGAAGAAGTTCAAACATTATTAGATGAATAATTGAATGTATTATCAATGTTAAAGAGTTAATAACATATTAAAATGGTATTAGGTAAAGCAAATTAATTGGAATATAAAATTGTATTGATTCAAGATACTTTAGAGTTGGGTATGAAATGTTAAAAACATTGGATGTATTTAGATCCAATATTTGCAAGTGAAGATATAAAAAGAAAATTAGTAGAAGAAACTGAATATTTTAAATTGGTTGATTAATCATATAGATAATAGATGGCTATTTTAAATAAGAATAAAATATTATGGGATTCTATTGATAATGAAAAGATTAAGTAAGAATTTCAGAATAATGTACAATTATTGGATTCTATTTAAAAATCATTATCAAAGTATCTAGAATAAAAAAGGACTCTATTTCCAAGATTTTATTTTGTGTCTGATGAAGAGTTAATAGAAATATTAGCATTGGTGAAAGATCCAAGATTATTGTAAAAGCATATATTTAAATGTTTTGAAGGGATGCATGAATTAAAATTTGAAGGGAATCATTCTTTATTAGGAATGATGTCTTCATAATAAGAATTAGTTATTTTTGATAATAAGATAGAATTATTAAAAGGAGAGAAGTAAGGAAATGTTGAATAATGGTTATGTGAATTATAAAGAATAATGGTTTAAACATTAAGAACTTAGTTGAATAAGACATTACAAGATTTAAACTCATAAAAATAAGAATATATTAGTAAATGGCCAACTTAATGTATATTATTGGCAGATCATATAAAATGGACAAGAAATACTGAATCAGCAATAAGAGAATTATAAAAAATGAATTTACATATTCATTTGGAAATTCTAACTAAATAATTATAAGAAACAGTATAATTAGTAAGAAATGAAGAAAGAATGGTAATGAAAACAACATTGGAAGCAATGGTAGTAATGGAAGTTCATTGTAAAGATATAGTTTAATAATTAATACATTAAGATGTTAAAAGTATTTATGATTTTGCATGGGTTTCTTAATTAAGATATTATTTTGAAGATGAGGGAGTAAATGTGAGAATGGTGAATTCATAAATATAATATGGATTTGAATATTTAGGAAAAGTAACAAGATTAGTAATAACATCATTAACTGATCGATGTTAAAGAACATTATTAAGTGCTATGCATTTAAATTATGGAGGGGCTCCTGAAGGTCCAGCTGGAACAGGAAAATCTGAGACTGTGAAAGATTTAGCAAAAGCAGTTGCTATGCCTTGTATAGTATTCAATTGTTCAGATGGTCTCAATTATATTGCAATGGGTAAATTAATAATATTATAAATTAAGGTAAATTTTTTAAAGGTTTGTCTTCATCTGGAGCTTGGTGTTGTTTTGATGAATTCAATAGAATCGATCCTGAAGTTTTATCTGTTGTTGCTTAATAGATATTTACTATTTAAAAGGCAATAAAAGAAAAAAGAAATAGATTTACATTTGAAGGTGAAGAAATTAATTTGATTCCTACATGTGCTATTAATGTAACTATGAATCCAGGATATGCCGGTCGATCTGAATTACCTGATAATTTAAAAATCCTTTTTAGACCATGTGCTATGATGGTACCAGATTATGCAATGATTGCTGAAATTTACTTATATAGTATTGGTTTTGAGAAAGCAAGAGAGTTAAGTCCAAAAATAGTGACATGTTTAAAGTTATGCAATGAATAGTTGTCTCCTTAAGAACATTATGATTTTGGGATGAGAGTTCTTAAGGCTGTATTAAGTACTGCAAAATAATTAAATTCTGGAACTGAAGAAGTCATATGTTTAACAGCTTTGATTAATGTCAATAAACCTAAGTTTACTTAAAGTGATGTCTAATTATTCTTAGCTATTACTTAGGATTTATTTCCAAGTATTAATCCATTAAATTAAACATCTCAAATATTGATTGATTATTGTTGTGAAAATAATTATTAACCTGATATAGATTTTTAAGAAAAATGTTAATAATTGCATAATACTATAGCAGTTAGAAATGGTGTTATGTGTATTGGAAAGACATTTTCTGGGAAAACAGCAGCAATTTCAACTCTAGGAAAATCATTGAATGCTTAAACTCTAAAATTGAATCCTAAAGCAGTAACAACTGATTAATTATATGGAAAACTTGATCCAGATACAAAATAATGGTCAGATGGAATATTACCTATATTAATAAGGGAAAATCTAAATAAACCAACAAAAATTTGGATATGGTTTGATGGACCTGTAGATTCATTGTGGATAGAAAATTTAAATACAGTTTTAGATGATAATAAAAAATTATGTTTAACATCAGGAGAAATATTAAAGATACCATAAACTATGTGTATGTTATTTGAAGTTGAAGATTTATCTGCTGCATCACCAGCTACAATATCAAGATGTGGTATGGTATATTTTTTATAAATTGATTGGTAATTAATTAATTAATTAATATAAGGTATTTATAAGTATAAAGTATTTAATTACCAGGAGGATTGGAAAAATAATATTTTATAAGAAGAATGAGATTGTAAGTATTTATATTCTATATAATTTAGTTTGATAGATCATTCTTATGCATGGGTTAAGGAATATGTATAATTTCCTGTTTATGATACTATTAATTTAATGGTTTAAAGTTTTATATCATTATTGGTTTAATTATTAAAAACTTTATCTGAGATTCAATAAAATAGTAATAATTGGGATAGTTGTTTAATATTTGCATTAGTTTGGTCAATAGGAGGATGCTTAGAAGAGAAAGGAAGATCATTATTTAATGATTTTTTACATAAATTATTTAGAACAAATAAAAGTGGATTAAAAACAAATTTTGGAGATGATTTAGAGTTGAAATTATATTTTCCAGAGAAAATAGAATTCTTTTCTTGTGTATTTTAAGATGGTTAATGGATCAAATGGACAGATGTATTTTATATTAATTAATATTAGTTAACTTAAAAATTTGAAGTATAACCTGGTATGTAATTTCATGAAATTATTATACCTACTGCTGAATTGATGAGAAATGATTATTTTTGTAAAATGGGATTACATTTCCTTTTTTGTGGTCCAACAAGTACAGGAAAATCATTATCTATGAATAAATTTTCAAAATTTTAAATAACTTGTTCAGGATAAACAACAAGCAATAGTTTATAAAGATTAATAGAAACAAAAATAAATAAAAGAAGAAGAAAAGGTTATTATGGAGCTGAAGAAGGACATATAATGATATTTGTAGATGATTTAAATATGCCATTTAGAGAACCTTAAGGTGCATAACCAGCAATAGAATTATTAAGATAATGGATGGATTAAGGTGGATGGTATGATTTAGATAATAAGGAATTTAAATATATGTGTGATATCACTTTTCTTAGTGCTATGTAACCAGCTAGTGGAGGTAGAGATTAAGTAAGTAAGAGATATTTAAGATATTTTAATTTATTGTATATAGGTGGATTTGATAATTAAAGCATTTCAAATATTTTATAAGTTTTTGTTGAATGGGTATTTTAAAAGATATAACCATCATAAGATATTCTAAAAATGAAAAATGATTTAGTATTTCATACTATTTAAGTTTATGATAAAATATAATTGAGTTTATTGCCTACACCTGCTAAAAGTTTATACATTTATAATTTAAGAGATTTAATAAAAGTATTTGAAGGAATGAGTAAAGTAACTAGAATAAATAATCAATATAATTTAGTTAAATTATGGACTCATGAATGTCTTAGAGTATTTAGTGATAGATTAATAGATAGTTATGATTTGAAGATATTTGAAAATGTACTCAAAGAATCTACTACTTAAATAGGTTATTAAATATAAGATTATAAAAACCTAATTTATGTATCTTTCTTACATAATGTTTATGATGATGCAGGTAATGTTTTAAATGTAAAATAAAAATTACAATAAGTACTTGAAGAATATAATTAAATGAATTAATAACATACATTAAGTCTTATCTTATTTAATAATGCTGTTTTACACATTTCTAGAATTGCTAGAATATTATTAGCTATTTAAGGTCATGCATTATTAGTTGGCATGGGAGGAACAGGAAGAAGTAATCTATATTATTATTTATTATTAAGCATCTCTATCCAAATTAGCCAATTATATCATTTTTAATGAACATGTTTAAACAGTTGATCCAAGATAATGGGATGATTAATTATTAGGTATATTAAAACATATAGGTTTGGATGATCATAAATCTACTATTATATTTAATGATTCATAATTTTAAACTGAATCTATGTTAGAAGATGTATGTAATATTATGAGTCATGGAGAAATACCACATTTATTTCCACCTGAAGAAAGAATTAAAATATAAGAAGAAATGACATATCCAAAATTTGTTTTAAATTGTAAATTAAATACTCATGTTATATTATGTATGCAACCTGTAGGTACATAATTTAGAAAAAGATTAAGAATGTTTCCTACTATAATTAATTGTTCTACTATTGATTGGTTTATGAGTTGGCCTGATGAAGCATTAGAATCTACTGCTAGTTAATTCTTACCATAAAATTTAGTTAAAATTGCAGTAGATATTCATCACAAAGTTTTAGAAATTAAAGAAAGATTTACTTAAGAACTTAGAAGACATTTTTATGTTACACCTACATAATATTTATAATTATTAGCAACTTTTAAAAAGATTCATACTGAAAAAAATGAAAATTCAAGAATTTCTATTGATAAATTTGAAACTGGAGTTGAAAAAATTATTTAAACTGAAAAAGAAGTAGATAAAATTAGAAAAGTTTTATTTGAATTACAACCAAAATTAGAAAAGGCAACAGTTGAAAATCTTGAATTACTTAAAAATATCTAAAAGAAATAATAAGAAGCAGATTAAACAAGAATGATTTGTGAATCTGATGAAAAATAATGTAGTTTAAAAAGAGAAGAAGCTAATTAATTAAAAGATATATGTAAGAAGTAATTAGATAATGTATTACCTTTATTATCCAAAGCTACTGAAGCTCTTGAAAAAATTACTAAAGATGATATGATATTATTAAAATCATTCTAAAAACCTCCACCATCTGCAGCTGTTGTTATGTAAGGTTTATGTTATGCATTCTAAGAAGATGAAAAAGTTAAAGGAAAAAATAATGGTAAAGAACCACCATAAATGGAAGATTTTTGGGAATATTCTAAAAAATATGTTTTAAATGATAAACTTATTAAAAGAATTAAAAAAATGAAAATTGAAGAAATTAGAGCAATTCATCCTACTAAAATTTAAAAATTATCTGTTTTTATATAAAATCCTTTATTTGAAAGAGAAAAAGTATTTAATGCTTCTATGGCTGCTGGTAATCTTGCTGATTGGATTAGAGCAGTCTATTCAACTTATGAAGCTGTTGAAATTATTGAACCAAAAAAAGCATAATTAGTTGAAGCAGAAAAGAATCTTAAATTAGCAGAAGAATAAGTTGAAATCAAAAGATAAGCATTAGCTGAAGCTATGCTTGTTTTAAATGTATTATCAGTAGAATATTAAAAAGCTAGAAAAGAAAAAGAAGAAATTGAAAAGAAGGTTTCTTAAATTTAAGCTTAATTAAATAGAGCTGAAAAATTAACTAATGGATTAGGTGAAGAAAAATAAAGATGGAAAAGAAAAGTTATTGCTTATAAATCAGAATAATCTAATGCTGATGGAGATTGTTTAATAAGTGCTGCCATTATATCTTATTTAGGTGTATTCCCAATATAATATAGAGAATAATGTTTATAATTTTGGAAATTAAAATTAAAACAAAATTAAGTCAATTTCTCTGATGATTATTCATTATAAGCATAATTATGTGATCCTATTTAAATTAATAAATGGATTTAATAAAAATTACCAAATGATTCATTTTCTATTGATAATGCTATCATATTAAAATAATCAACTAGATGGCCACTAATGATTGATCCTTAATTATAAGCTAATGAATGGATTAAAAATATGGAAGATATTAAAGTATTATTAATACTTAATTCTACATAATTACCTTAATAAGTATAA
The DNA here is from genome assembly GCA_905182975.1 of Paramecium primaurelia. Lineage (NCBI taxonomy): Eukaryota > Ciliophora > Oligohymenophorea > Peniculida > Parameciidae > Paramecium > Paramecium primaurelia. The sequence goes on from CAJJDM010000003.1 coordinate 674,642, forward strand.
TTATAATTAGAACATGCCATCTAAATTGGATATCCTGTCTTACTTGAAAATTTAGGATAAAGTATTGATCCACTATATGAACCTATTTTATAATAAAAAATTATTAGAAAGTAAAATAAATGTTCTATTAAATTTGGTGAAAAATTAATTGAATATTCTAATGATTTTAGATTTTATATGACTACTAAACTTAATAATCCTCATTTTCAACCTTAAGTATGTGTTATGGTAAATATGTTAATGTTTTAAGTAACATAAGAAGGATTAGTAGATTAACTTTTAAATATTGTTGTCAAAATAGATGAACCATAAAAAGAAGAATAACGTATTAAAAATATTTAATCAAATTTTATTAATAAGAATAAACTTATTTAAACTGAAACTTTAATATTAAAATTACTCTCTGAATCTAAAGGAGAATTGTTAGAAAATGAAGATCTTATATAAACACTTTAAAAATCTAAAGATGAAAGTCTTTCAATTGAAGAAAAATTAAAAGGCTTAGAATATGATAGAGTAAATTTCAATCAAATAAGATAATTTTATAAACCAGCTGCAGAAAAAGTAGCAAGTTTATATTTTATATTGAATGATCTTGCTGTAATTGAACATACATATCTATGGTCTCTTGATTTCTATTTCTCACTCTATACAAAATCAATTAGAGAAGCTTAATATGAAAAATCTAAAAGAAATTAAAATATTATTGAAAAGTTTATATTAACTCTTTATACATAAATTAATAGATCTTTACTAGAAAAGGACAAACTTATATTCAGATTTTTATTGTGTGTGAAAATGATGAATGTTCCAACAGATCTTATACGAGCCACTGTTATGGGTTGTACTCTTACATCAACTGATATATAAATGCCTAAAGGATTTCCTTGGTTAACTAGTAAAATGTGGTTAGAACTTGTTGATTTAACAATTTAATTTCCATAGATATTTGAGAGTATTTGTTCAGAATTTGTTGAATAGAAAGCATTTTGGGATAATTTCTATTCAAGCTAAACTTGTTATAAAATGCAATATAAAGAATTAGATTAATATTAGATAAATATGCTAATTAAAATTATTAAACCTGAATAATTTATATAGGCTACAAATGAGATGATACGAAAATAAATAGGTAATGCATTTTTAGAAAATATACCTACTACTTTTGAGCAATTCTATTTAAAATCTGATTGTAAAATTCCATTGTTATGTTTGATTACACCAGGAGCAGATCCTAGATAAGAAATCATCAAATTGGCTTCGAAGTATGAATTTGAAGATAAATTCAATTAAATTTCTTTAGGTTAAGGTTAAAGTTAATTAGCTATAAAAATGATACTTAGTGCAATGTCTTAAGGTTCATGGGTTTTATTACAGAACTGTCATTTAGCATCTTCCTTTATGCCAGATTTAGAATAATTATTTGAGACACAATATAAGAAAGAAATAAATGCTGATTTTCGATTATGGCTCACTTCTTAACCAACTTCTATATTACCTCATAATGTTATATTGAAATGTAAATATAATAAAATAATAATTTTAGCTTTAAAAATAACTTATGAATTACCAAGAGGATTAAAAAATAATATGTTAAGATCTTATTAAACATTAGATGCTGATAAATTTGAATAGTGTAAAAAGTTAAAAGAATGGAAAAATTTATTTTTTTCACTTTCTCTTTTACATGCTTGTTTATTGGAAAGAAAGAAGTATGGCCCATTAGGGTGGAATATTGGATACAATTTTTCATAACATGATTTAGAAATATCAAAAGAATAAATATTATTCTTTTTAGATTAATATTCTGAAATTCCTTGGGATGCACTTCATTATTTAATAGCTGAAAACAATTATGGAGGTAGAGTAACAGATCCAATGGATAGAAAATTATTAAAAATTTATGTAGAAGATTTAGTGAATCATAAGACAATATCTTAAGATTATATTTTCTATGATATTTATTAGACACCACCTTAAATGAATCTAAAAGGTTATATTGATTATATATCATAATTACCATTAAATGATCCTCCTTAATTATTTGGTTTACATGCTAATGCAGAAATATATTCAGCAATATTGGAAACTGAGAATTTGAGTTCTGTGATATTATAATTATTACCTAGAACTTAAGGAGATTCAGCTCAAAAACATACAGATAGTTTGGTATGTAAAAAAAGTTAAGAAATTCTTAAAAATTTACCATAATAATTTAATATTGAAGAAGTTCAATAATTATTCCCTTTAACTTTGGACAATCCTTTGAATGCTGTAATCTAATAAGAAATTACTAAATATAATAGACTTTTAATTAAGATATAAGATTCATTAAGTGTACTTATTTAAGGTTTAGATGGATTTATTAATATCTCTGATTAATCTTTAGAGATATATAATTCTGTTTTTGATAATAAGATACCAGAATAATGGTTAGCTTTATCTTATTTAACAACAAAATCTTTGGGTTCTTGGGTGACAGATTTAAAATAGAGAATTGAATTTCTTAATTAATGGATTACAAAAGGATAACCTAGAGTTTTTTGGTTAGGTGGACTATTTTTTATTTAAGGTTTCTTAACAGCAATCTTATAATAATACTCAAGAAAATCTAAAATTCCTATTGATTAATTAAGATTTGATTTTAAATTTCATCAGGATGAGCCAACAGAAAGTGGAAATCATGTATTTGCAAATGGTATTTCTATTGATGGAGCATCATTTGATTTCTAAGAATCAACTTTAACTGAACCTTCAAGTAGTATATTATTTTATCCATGTCCTATAATATAATTTTGTCCAACCTAAGAAATTGTCAAAACTTATAAGTATTATTCATGTCCACTTTACAATACTTCATAAAGAAAAGGTGTATTAACATCAAATGGACTATCAGTCAATTTTATATGTAAAATTAAAGTACCAATAAATAACAATAAAGAACATTGGTCTAAAAGAGGAGTGGCTTTAATTATACAAGCCAATTGAAGACTATAATTAATTATTCAAAATAATTCAAAGCAATTTATAACTATATAAAATTTCTAGGTTTATCACCAATTCTTTAATTCAATTATTTCTTTAAAATTGAAGATTATAAGGCATAAAATATTGAAAATAAAACTAAAAAACATTAAATATTCATAAATTTAATATAAAACTCATGGTTAACCAGATTATTTCCTAAGATTAACACAAGTTTATCCATCACAAAATGGTACACTTTTTGTTAATTTGCATCCACATAATTCTAAAGAATCTGTTTCTTATTCTAAAGTAAATCTATATGGTTTGAATGATGTTCCTTAATGAGAGCCATCACATAAAGGCTAAATTAAATATTGTTATATACTTATTTCTAACTTAATCCACATGAACACCATCTATAAGTCTTATTAGAAACTTTAGGATCCTCTATTTTTATTGGACCTAAAACAGGTGAGGTTGGAATTGGAGTAAATTATTCAACTTCAGGTTTATTATTTTGTTTATTCAAATGAATCACTTTCCCTGTCTACTCTAAATTTTTTTATTGAACAGTAAAACATCTTTTCATTAACATTCTTATCATTTTCTTATATTAATTTAATTCTTTAAAAAAATATTAAAAAAATTCATATTATGTTCAATATCATATAAATCATAAACATTTTTTTCATAATAATTTTATGTTTCTAAATGAATTTTTAATAAAATTGAATAAATTGATCGATATTCCATGTTAAAATCTTTTTGCATATCTCATATATGCTTATCCATTTGATTAGACAGATGGAATATATAGATATTTATATCTGTTGCTATTAAAAAGCTCATTTCTTGTCATATTATTCAATATACATGTTATCTAGTATATAGAATAATAGAGTTACTTCAACTAGCAATTCAAAATTTAAAATAAAAGATAATCCTACATTGATTAAAAATACTATTGATTATAATCTACTATATTGATCTATCAAGAAAAATATATTTGGTATTGCAATAACCAAAGAATTTAATTTGTCATAGTAATGCAAAAAAGTAAATAATAGATAAAAATCAATCAAGATTGTAAATGATAGAACAAATAAAAAATAAAAAAAATGATTTGTTGAATTAATGCATTTTCCAAAAAATTTAGAATGTAAATGATAATCTTTAACCTAAATCTAAATTCAAATAAATTACACACATATTGCAGCTTGAACAATGAAAAGTTCTAGGAAGCTTATAAGAAAGACATGTAAAACAAATTCTATTCCAATCTATTCTATGTAATAATTTAAATCTATTTGTTTCAAATAAAAAGTAAACTATATGAATAATAGTAAAACCATTATACCATAGTGGATCATTTATTTCTAAAAGAGAATTTATTTCTTGCTTGAATTAATTGATTTTATTAGCAAATTTAAAATAATAAGAAGGTTTTGTATGCATTTAATCTATTAAATCTTCAACTGCCTTATAATTCAATTATAAAAAGTCTTTTAAAGTAATCCCTTCTAAAAAAGATGGAGTCATATCATTTTGATATAGATTAAATTTCATTTGACTTTCTTTCTGATATTTCTTTAAGAATTTTTATTTTTCATTTAATCCCTCTTCCTCTTCTTAATTATTATCTTCATTTTCTTCCTCCATTTCTACTTCAGCATCTTCATACTCATTCTACACTTACCCAAGATTCATATTTCCAGCCAATGGCATATATTCATCAGACTATAATTATTACTATCTTATAGATGATTTCTATTATCTTTGCTTTATTTCTGTTTGCTTAGATTCCTCTTCCTTTATATCAACATTAATTTATGATGTATTCTTATTTTACTCACTTAATTCTGACATTCTTTTTTAAATGAGTTTAGTTCCTTAATTCTAATTATCAGTAGTTTTAAGCATAAACCATACAACATAAAATATCAAATATAACATTCCAATAATAAAACTAATATCAAACATTAAACCTAAAAATCCATCATTTAAAGTCTAAAAATAAATCAATAATTTACTTTCTAAACTTCACTAATAATAAATAATATTAGTTCAAAAAATATGAATAAAACTAAACATCCAATCACAATATACTTTTAATATGTTTTAATTATTGTTTATATTTTTTAATATATTTGATATTATTAAAGCATTTTTTAAATTTTAGCCTAATTTATTAATTATTTAATTTTTTCATTTGAATTAACTACATCTAAATCAAGAGCATATTCAATTAACTTTGGATTTTCTCTTAATAAGAATTTTATACTATCAATAGAACAATTATTAATTGCTTTTGTTAAAGGAGTTTATCCTTATTTATCAAATAGATTGTATTCTAATTAAAAAGCATTATAAAATTAAAGCATAAAAACATCATTTTCCATTGCTGAAAAATGAACAAAGGAATTTCCAAAGGTATCTTAAATATTTTAAAACTATCCTTTCGTTATTATATAAAATATTAAAGCATATTTTTTATTTTTTATTGCATATGACAAAGGAGACATATTTGATAAATTAGTGTTATCTAAAGAGCAACCTTAATCAATCAAATATTTAGCAATATCAATAAAACCAAAATTACAAGCAATTGCTAATGCATTTTGTTTTGATTAAGTCAATAAATCCAGATTAGCACCTCTTTTTTTCATTAATTTTAAACCCTCCAGCTATCCTTAAGTTGCTAAATAATGAACAATGCCAAATCCTTGTGGACCAAAAGAATTGTAATCTAAAATATCTTCATAACTAAAGATGATATCAAAATTTCCTTAGATTATAGCTTCCCATAAATCTATTGGATTTTCTTTTTCCTTTACATTGTCACATTCTTAATTAATTTTTTTGTTACTTTCAACATCATTATCTTCCTATTTATTTTATTGATTATTATCAGATGCTTCATTTTATTCTAATGATTATTTTTCATTATTGATTTTAATAAAATCATCGGCCATTAATTATATAATGATTATTATTAATTTTAGAATTCAAAATAGAAAGTAATGATTATTACTATAGTGAATTAATATTTTTGTAATTAATAAATAAAAATGATAACAATGCTAATATTATTGTTTTTTTTATGAAAACTAATATAATAATTTTTTAATGATAATGATAATAATAATGATATCATATTTTGTTTAAAAGTAGAGTAAAAATAAAAAAAAAAACATTTTAGATAATGTTTTCATTCTTTAGTTTCTAAACCACTATTATGTTTAAATTTATTTTAAAAAATATTATGTAATTGGAGAAATAATATATATTTAAAAAATAAAAGAATACAAAAATTTGGCAAGTATTTTATAATTTTGTATTAAATCCATCTAATAATCATGAATCTATAATTTATTCTGTTTTCTATATCTGAATTTTAGAGTTTGTAATATATGTTTTTTTTTCTTCATATTTTTTTTGAATAAATTATTATGTTATTTTTTCCAAAGTATGTTTACTTCTTTTCATAAGAAGGTTCTATGCATATTTAAAGAATATATGATATTTAATCTTGAAGTGAAATATCACTTGATACAATGAGAATTATCTTCATGATTTCTTCCCAATTGATATTCTCTCTTCACTGTTCTTATATTTATGTTCCACCCTTAAAGTTAAGACATGATTAACAAAGTCATATTAATCAGATTATTCAGTTTGTATGATTATCATAAATAGTTGATGCAAATCACTATATTTAAATTTATTCAATTATATATTATCTTAATCATATATATTTGATCCCACATTATTTGTTTGTGTGCTCAATAAAAGTACTAGCTAGTTCTTTCGAAATCTAATTTATTCCAAAGTAATTGGCAAAGTTCTATTCAATCTATTACAAACTTAATTGTTTTCTGTTAATAATATATGAAATTATATATCTTTCAAAAATTTTGTTTTTCGATTTTATTTCTTATTCATATTTAATTTATATCTAAGCATTAAATTTTTATCCATTGTAGTTAATTAAGCATATTGATATAGATTAGGTTTGCATTACATCTTAATAAAAATTATAAGATTTAAGACCATCTGCAATCCAACCTATAGGAAATGTTTGAGATTATTAAACATAATGGATAATCATGTCTGAATTTATACCCAACATTTTTAACCAACATTTATTTACTATTCGATTACATCCAATTACATTTTAATTATGATCAACAATAAATTCAATAATTTCTTGTGGTATCTCTAATTATTTTGGTGAAAATATATTTTTTTAATTCTCAGAACATACTTAAAAGTTTGAAACTTACTCTAAAAATAAATAAAAAGGAAAATTTATTTTTAATTCAAATATTTTATTTTATTGAAAAGGCAAGCTGTGAACTATTAGTTCATTTTTTTAGTTTTATATTGCTATTATTTTGAAATAATATGAGTAAATATCTAAAAGCAAATACCCAAATCTCTGTCTATATTTTTCGTTTGTATTAGAAACTTCTTGTTACTATTTTTCTTATTCAGCCAAAGGCCTTATTAATTCACAAATATATTTGGCTTCGTTTTTAAGCTTGTTTGAGTATTTTTATTCTTTATTAATAGCTTTCCTTTCCTTTTTTGAAGTCACTCTCTTAATTTATTTATTAAGTAGGTTGTTGAATTGAGACAAATCCAAGGAAGGATTGATGGGATAATTCATAAAATTTTTTAATTATCATCATCAAAAGTTAAAGGTAATGATTTTTAAACCAGAAAAATTGATAATATTGCATCATTTTACAATAAAGATTTAGGATTTTATAATTCAGGTAAAAAAAGATTAAAAAAATTTTCAAATAAATCGTATGAATGAAGCCTTTAATTAATTAAATTTAGATTATAATTATATGAGCAATTAGTAATTAAAAAATATTAATCATCAAATTTAATGATCTTAATTAATTGGAACCAAGTATTCTCGGTAATCATGCATATGCATAATTAAATTTGAAAAAGTTTGACTATCTAATTTAATTGAAAACAATTAATAAAATATTTATGATCTCACTAATTATAATGATGATTGAAAAATAAATAAAACATTATCATCATGGATTTTTCAAATTTAAAGAAAAATTATCTATAAAAAATCCAGAAGGCTGCTAAATAAATTACTAATTTAATATGAACTTGTTTTAAATCATATTTCTCTATTCTTTTATTGATTCCCAATCAATCAATAATACTAATGGAGAAAAAAGATTCCTTATTTTCATAACAACCTTCTTCTAGCTTTGACATTATCAATTTTATTTGTATATTTTATCTTATTTTCTTATCTTTATGAGGTTTTCAAACAACTTATCATTAAATTTACTTTTCTTAAGCTTTCTTATGATATAAAGATAAGCACTAATATATTCAGATATCCTTACTTCACTTTAGATAAGTAATTTCAAAATCATCAATTTATCACTCTCATTTCTTAATGATTAATAAGCCATCATTAATTTAAGTATGAAAGCTTTCATTCTAGTTCCTGTCACCAAAATAAGATATCTTCTACTTAAGTTATAAGTAATGATATCTAATTTTTATCTAAAAGTACAATAACTCAAGATAGTTATTCAAATATTCAGTCATAAAATTTATTAAGAAGAGGATATCTATAGAAATTTTTCATTTAAACAATTCTTTTTTTTTTGAAAAGACTGATTTTAAATCGAATTTTTTAGAGATTTATAATACTTATATAGCCTTTCATTAATTTAAAAAGGATATAAGCAATTATATTCTCACGTCAGTGAACCATTTTAAATTATTATTACAAATTTTTGATTCTCTTCATAGGAAGTATATAATAATTCTTAAAAGTAATATAATAAGCAGTATATACATATTTATGTAATAATAATATGTAACAAACATATAAAAATTATATTTGAGATTATAATATAATATAGTAGTATTATTGAGTATAAAAGTAATTAGAAAAATAATCCAGATTTAAGCAAATCTTTTTTCTCATTAAAATTTGATCTCTCATTCAAAATTTATAGGGAAATGTAAATATATTAAAAATAGCTAAATCTTGTTTAATATTTTTCATTGAATTATTGTAAAATTTAAACATATAAAATAATGAAATTTAATAAATATTTTATATTAAATTAGATATGAATAGTTTAATAATAATCAATCATAATATTGTATTAATCTTAAGTTCAAATATAAATAATTATTTTTTTCATTTTCCTTATATATGTTAAACAAAAATTGTAACTTAAGGTAATCTTATTGATGAGCATATATACCAATTATTGATGAGCATATATACCAATTATTGATGAGCATATATACCAATTATTGATGCTTTGAGATCACATACAATTGAAATATATATATGTGTAAACTAAAATTATATTTTTTTTCAAATCAGTTACACTTCAAAGGCAAACAAAAAAATGATTGGGATTTAAGGTTTAATTTGTTTGGCTTTGATTTAGTTATATTATTTTGATATTCTTTCTAAAATAAAAAGTTTCTTTTGTAAAATTTAAATTCTCTAAAAATTATTATAACTGCATAAAATAAGAATTATTTTATATTGATAAGACATGATATTGAAAGTATCATCATCATCCATCAAATAATTTATTTACTCAAAAGAATAATAACTAAAATTATTATTATAAATTATAATAATTTTTATTATAATTAATAAAGTATGTTTAGTATAGAAAATTTGAATGGAATCTCTTTAAAGATAATTTTATCAATTTATATAGTAATAAGTTTTTATTTTAATATCTAGTTAAAATATTAATGTTAAACATTTTTATTTAATGTTATTAAAATGAAAAGTTAATATAAATTTAACATTTTAGCAACTAGTATATATAATTAATAATTAAATATATAAATTTAGTTTGTATTATACTAATTTGATTTATAAATGTATATTTACTTCATTTAAGTTTCAAAGATCTATATATAAGACAAAAGAATAAGTAATATATATAATTTATAATGCATATATTGATTTCATGATCTTGATCTTAAATATGGAATAGAATTTGGCTAATCATCTGAACAGTCAACATCTACTATAGAGTGAGATCTCTTATAATCAGGTTCTGAAACTTAAAGATTCAAACTCAACTTTTAATTAAAGATTTAGTCTAATTTAGTTTGATCTTTATTTAAAGTGTAAAATAATTCAATTATATCTTCATCTAAAATTTCAATTATATTTTTATCTATTTAACTTAATTCTTTTTTCTTTTTTAATTTTGCAAAAGATTTAAAGGCTTCTTGTAATTTTATGAAATCTGATTTTTCATCTTATAATATAAATTAATATGCTTTTTTTGATTCAATTTCTTTAACTTTATTTTCTGCATCATTTCCAAATAATGCAGAAGGTATGACAGGTTTTGGTAAATAATTAAATAATTATAATTGATCTTCATTTAATAATACCAATTTCAATTTATCTATCTCATAAATTTTAGATATAATATAGGCAACATCTAATTTAGACATAAATTTATCAGTTGCATATTAGATTTACATTTATTCTTTTTTCTTACAACCAAAACTCATAACTATCATATCTCTTAATGTTAAATTTAAAGATTATTTTTTAGATTTTAAAAATTAACTCATAGTTTTAGAATCTTATATTTTATCAAAATTCTTTGATTTAAGAGATTTTCCTAATGATTTTGAAAATGAAGATTTTTTAATATCAAAATCTAATACTCTTTAAGATGATTATTATTTAGGAGATTAAACAATATAATTTTCTTACACATTTTGATCATCATCAAAACAATCAGTTGCATCTTCAAATCTGAATAATTTATTTGCCATTTAGAGATTCATAAATTTTTAAATCAAAGGTCTTAAAATAAAACAAATTGATAAAAATAAAACTTAATAAAGTCCTCCTATTGTACTTAAAATGGCTTATATTTTAGCATAAGATCTAGAATATTCAGCCTATCTTTAATCTAAAGTTATATAATGGAGAATTAAAAATTGATCATTATATTCCTCTTATGACTCACGATTAGTGTATTAAATTAGACTTGAAGATTCAGTTTTATCATCAGTAATAAGTCCATTATCGGTTATGACATTAGTTACTTTTAAATTTTAAATTATGGTTTTTGAATTTGCTATTGACATTGTTGTATATTAAAGCGAGATATATTCTGAAAACGGATAACCTGGTTGTTTCATTTATACTAGATTATCTGACAAATGAACCACATAATACCCTGTTTTCAATTCTTTTTATATGCTTTCAATAGGTGCACATTAATTATAAGAAGTAGAGTTCCTACATTCCTAAATCATAATTGTAATGTATTAATAAGTTTTTCCAGCAATTTGACCTTATAGTATCTAATGAATATCTATCATAAGTTACTGGAGGAGTATTTTGCCATTATTCATAATTCAGACATTATGTATAACCTAAATTAATGGATGAGAAATATTATTTTTAAATATTTGTAACAAAATGTTTATCACTGCATGCTTCTGTAGGGTATTCAGTACAACTTTTATATAAAATCATAAGATACTTCTGTTATATTTTAGTTTTCCCTGTATTTTCATCAATTACTCTTAATCTAATACAATTTTTCACTGTAAGAGTAAAATGTGTATTTAAAGTTGAAAGAGCATTCAAACTTAGATTTGCAACTGAAATTGCCATTGTAAAGTTATTCATCAATAAAGGAACAGGCTTTAATAATTAAATACTCTTACAGCTGTATCAGTCATTTAATACTCTGAAAATACAACAATTGGGCTTTTTCGATCATATAATTATTTGATTTAATATATTAAATAAAGTACACAGATTGTCGTGATTGCTGATGAACAAAAGAAGCCAGTTGAAGTAGTGAATTTATTTTTTTTTAAAATCCTTAATACAGGAGGTTATCCAAACACATCTAATCCACTTAAAAATCCCTATAAACTATTTTTTAACATATTTGAATTCTTTTTTTGGTATTTTAACATAATTTCAATATTTGATATTCTTTAAAAGCAATTATTTATTTTAACATAATTTCCTTTCATAATGGATTTTACAAAGACTCAAACTAAAGATATCAATAATCCTAATAAAAATGAAGATGATTCTTATGTAAAAGAGATGAAATGTATAATCAAACTTTACTCATTTAAGCTAGATTATTAATTAAAAAACACAAGGGAGCAATTGGTGAAGAAAATTTAGGCAATTTCTATATTGAAGATGAATAAGACACTGATAGATAAATAAGGTTTAGATTAGAGTATTCAGTTAATTTTTGGGTAAATAAACAAACCTTATCAAATTTAGAGTGCATTACTTTTAGCAGCATTTGTATCAAGATCTATTTATCCATTTAGTGTTAGATTTGTCAAAAATAGATTAAAACTTGAAGGCTTTCTCAATATTCATATGGTTTTTTTTTATAACTTTATTTTAGGCAATCTTACCTTTTATATTTCTAACAAATGGTTTTGTCTTAGGAGTATATGAAGGTTTATGGGCAAAATATTGGTTTGATAAAGAAGTAGAGTTTAAAAGAAAATAATATATAAAATTATGATGATGGGTCACAAAAATTGCATTATGTTCTTTTAAATTTAAACTTATCACCATTTTTAATAATTAAACAAATAGTCTAATTAATTTTAATAATATAAATACTTCTATTATAGTGTTCATATTTATGTAAAACAAATATTAATTTCAAAATTTTCTACATACAATAATTTTGGAATATATTATTATTTTTTTTAAATCTAAGAAAGTCTAATGGTTTTCAATAAATTTCCTTATTTTTCTACTTAGATTTAATTTTATTAATCGATACAACAAATTATAACAAAGAACTTTGGATATTAATTAATATATAAAAATTCTATATAATCATGAAAGTTTAGAACAAAGAAATATTAATTAAGAGAGCTATTCAAGATTCACTAATAGAAAAATAATAAAATAATATTGAATTAGGCGATTCTAAAAATACCTAGTATAAATAATTGGAAATATTCTCTATTAACATTTTAACTTTTTTATTAATTAATCCTTACATTTCTTTTATTATATTTACTGCTTGCTTTAAAATTAATTCTAAAATATTAATTTTTAATATTTTAGAATTTTGAAATTAAGAAAGACTAGGAATAATTCATTTTTTAAATAACAATGAATATTTTCATTCTAGAGATATATATTTTAAAGAAAAAAAATATATTATTATTAATTATTAATATAGATAAATTAAATATGATTTAAATGAATTATCATATATAATATAAAGAGATTTAAGAAAATAATATAATAATTAATATAAGTGGAAAATATAATATCCGTTGTGTTAATTAACATAATTCATTTTTTAAATATGCTTGTTGAGTTATAGAGTTACGATTGATATTCTTATTGTTTAATGTTGGATACAAATAAACCATCTTATTGTTTAAATTGATCAAGAAAGTCAGAATTATTTAATTAAAGTGAATTAAATAAATTTAGGTTTGGTTATTAATTTGATTGAAATGGTAACATAAATTAAGCTGAAAATTATAGTTATTGATTTTATTAAAAATTACCTGATTAAAATATTTACTCTTATTGATAAATTTCTTATTATTATTATTATTATTGTTATTGTTATTATTATTCTTTAATTTAAAGTTTATCATTTTTTTTTTCAGTTTTAGAATCATTACTTTAGTAAGGAGGAGATAATTAAATGATTGAATCAACCAATGCATTATAATCAAGTTAGAGATCTTGTTTACCATCCTTTGGTAATTTCATGAGTTTACAAAATAGTTTATTTATAATTCTTGGAGCAGTTCTTAATGCTCCATTCATATAGGTTTATCGCCAATTTTCAATGAACTTTTTAAAACTATAAATATTTGATTATTTATTTACTCTTCATTACAATAAGATTAAATATGTTGAGTTATAAGTAAAATGTCTTAATCATTGGATTCATTAAAAAAACATTTAATAGTGTATCCACAACATACTAAAAAGAGTAATAACTTTTTATATCCTTCTAGGTTATAGATCTAAGAATTTAATTAGAATTACTTCAGAATTTGACAAAAAGTCTTACTTAAAATATTATATGAAATTTTAAATGAGAGGATCATCATCAAATCTCCATTTCTATGATTCAATAATATGGAGAAAGAATATGACCTCGAGTTCATTGAACATAAACTTTTTCGTTACTCCTCTCAGCATTTTGAATAAAGGTTAGGCAGTAGCAGCTTAAGAAGCACTTTCTAAAGAAGCAAAACGGCTTAACATTTAATTAATGAGAAAAGAGTAGTATTAATCTGTATATGCAATGCATTTAGTATCATATTCTTTTTGTAAAACAACTTTGTTTTTTTTTAATTCATTTTTAGGATGAGTTTATTAGATATCTCTATATGATTAATTAGTTTCATCTTAAGTAGTTATAAATCTTTTATTAAGAGGTTCTTCATATAATTGAGTTAAATTTTCTAAACAACTTCTTGGTGTTTCTTTAACTATGTATGTAGGGTATTATTTATTCATCTAAATTGTATTTATAAGTATATTATAAAATTTAAGTTAAAGTAAATCATTTATATTAAATATTAGTTACTTCTAAGGAATGATCAGAATACTAATTAATTTTATCAAAGTTCTTAAATTTAATATGAATGCTTTATCAAATAGAAAATTATAATCTCAAAAACTTTCTTAAATTAATTGATATAATAATAACACAAAAATTACAGAATAAAATAATAAAAAAATTGATCTTATGTAATAAGTATTACTTCATTGCTATTCTGGATTTCCAGACATGGATAATAAATACTATGATATTTAGTCAAATTCTGATGACATCTATTAAATTAATTAATGTTATACTTGATTAAATAGAATATTTAAGTCGTCAAATTATTTCATAATATCATTAACAAATAAATCTTCGTCAAAATTTTATCCATCATTTTATTTATTTTACGTTGTCTCTTGTTTTGCTGCTTCTTATACTTTTTCTAGTTTTTATAAATCTTATTCACGCTAATTTTCTGCTTATCCTTATTCAATCAAAAGATATTTATCTTTTGGTTTAGAAGATGATTATTATTTTTTTGATTCTTAACTCTTAGTTGAACAACAGGCCCCCATTAATTTTATTTAATTTTAATAATGCAATCTATATTGAAATATTTAGAAATGTATAGTATATTAATTTCCATTCTTTTAAATTTATATATATATATATATATAGCTTATCATTATTATTATTAATTTAATTCTCTAACCATTGCTTCAATATCTTAATCCAACTTTTTATATTAATGAGATATTTTACTTAATTAATTGATTCTATTAATTCATCAAAAACCATCTGAACTTATTGTTCTAAAGGATCCAAATCAAGGTCTTCTTTTTTAATCTATGTAATTAGATCAATCTACTACAGGATTATCATTTATTATAACAGGGTTATTCATGGTCTGAGATCTTTAAATTGTAGGTGCTCTATCTAATGGCTCTTCATTAATTAAAGTTTATGATTATCCTCTTTAATTGTTTCCCATTTATGATATGTAAATATAAATAATGATAATAATAATTCATATTTTTTTGTTTTAAATAAATCATATAATAGAAATAAAGTTCTCTATTAATTAATTATAGATATATAATAAATTCACATATCGTCATCACTACTTCCTTTATCTTCCTCTTACATTAATTATTGATTGCTACCTATTTAATCTTACCTAGAAATTCTCGATAAAAAATTTAACATCTGATGCATCCCCCATGAATGTCTTTGAAATTATTATCTTTATTGTAAAAATTAAGCTTAAATTTCTTCAGTTGTTGACTATTATTAAGTTGATTGCCTTATCAAATCTTTTTATTAATAAACATATAGTTAATTTTTTATAGGATGAAACTTTAAACATGATATTTCTTTTTTGTATTCAGATCCCTAAATTAAAATATTTAATTACTTAAATTATTTCAATAGGTTAACTTGATTTCTAAATATGCCAAATAAGTAAATCTCCTGTGGTAGTTGCTGCAGCTATTAAATTACTATTGAGCCATCCAAAATCTAATTGAGGAATTAGAGTATTTAGACAAGAAGTAGGTTGGAATACTTTAATTAATTGTAATTCTGGTATTGAATATAAATTTAATTCTGATATTATATCACTTATAAGTATTAAAATAAAATTAAAAGGTTTATCTACAATTGAATTTTAATTATTTTTAGTAATGGAAATTTAAGAGATTTATTTTTTTGTATATAATTCATAAAGACTAATCTTATTTTGACTTGTTAATAACATAAGTTCTTTTTATTAATGAGTATGTAATTTAAGCAATTTCTCTTCAATTTTTAATCCTCCTTTCCTTTCACTTTCATTCCATTCATAGAGCCATCCATCTTATGAAATAGTATAAATATCATATTCATTTTTTTATTTTTTCTTTTATTAATTAGATAAAACAAAGTTAAATTATTAAACTATAGCATTATGTCCCTCAAGTTTATATTTCTTATCTGTTTAAATATTATATATAAAAACTGTAAAATCTTCAGATGATGTTCCAATATATTTATTGCAAGGTGAGAATATAATTGATGTTATTTTACCAGTTTGACCTGTTTATATTTTTTTTGGCTTTTATTAGTATTCTTTAGTTAAATTATCAATTTAATATAAATAAATTTAGAGATTATGAACTAATGCTTTATATTGACCATTCAATGAAAATATGCAAAATCTAATATTTTTCTTATGTTTGATTATATTGAGTTTAAAATTACAAGAATGTTTTTCAATTATATTGTAATTTTATTCTAATTTATTATGAAAATGACAATCTAAAATTTAATTTGCTTACTATTATTAAATTATTGTCACTAATCTATTAGGTTCAATTAATCCAATTTATTTATAACATAATTATATAATTTCATCTATCAATTCTTATTCTTATTTGACTTTAAGTTCTGGTATATATATCATTGAAGCATATTGATACTTTTATTCTTCATCTAAATATTGATATTAAGAAATGTACCTTAACAAAATTTAGTCATTTCATTTCTCAACAATTAGATTGCTTCCTAAACATTATGCAATTTAAGTAATTTAATATATTGTTATTCTAATACTTTCAAAATGCATTATTATTTTGTACTTTCATCTACATATTGATTCAAAATGTATTCTAATTATTTTATATCATATTTTTTTATTGATTGAGTTATTAATTCTAAACTTTAAGGATCTAATTGAATTTATGATTGTTCCTATAGTTTCTAAAAACTATGATCATATTTATATTATCTTAAAAATTAGAGAATTAGTTTTATTTTTTCTTCCTTAATATTCATTTAATATTTGATTAAAAAAAATTTCTTTTTTTAATTGACCATAAATAATGGATATCGTTGGAGTATATCATTATTGTTATCATAGAATGTATTGCCATAAGTTTTGAAAGACGAAGCTACTGAAGATAAGGGAGAGATGGCCAGATTGGTATATTATACATTATTAACATTCAAAGTAAAGCTTTGTAGGAGCAATTGCAGTTGCAGATCTAGTAAAAACAACTTTAGGACCAAAAGGAATGGTTAGAATTATGAATTAATTATATAGGATAAAATATTGAAGCCAACAGGACCAGGTTAAGAAATGACTCATATTACTGTAACTAATGATGGTGCTACAATTCTTAAATCAATGTATGTTGAGAATCCTGCAGCAAAGATTCTTATAGAAATTAGCAAGACCTAAGATGAGGAAGTAGGAGATGGTACAACAACAGTTGCAGTATTGGCAGGTGAATTATTGCGGGAAGGAGAGAAATTAATTTAAAAAAGAATTCATCCATAACATGTTATAGCTGGATGGAGAATTGCTAGAGATGTAGCTTTAAAGAGATTAAGAGATATTTGTAATGAATTATATATATATATTTGATTAGCTACTGAAAATGATATCAATTCATAAGAATTTCATGATGATTTAGTAAAGATTGCTAGAACTACATTGAGTTCAAAATTAATCACATCAGATAGAAATTACTTTGCTGATTTATGTGTTAAAGCAGTACTTCGATTAAAAGGATCTTCTAATTTGGATTATATATAAATAATAAAACTTCCAGGAGGAACAATAAGAGATTCTTATTTGGATGATGGATTTATTTTAAAGAAATAGATTACTATAGGATGTAAGAGAAGAATTGAGAATGCAAAGATATTGGTTGCTAATACTGCTATGGATTATGATAAAATTAAAATTTATGGTACAAAAGTTAAAGTCAATTCAATGGATAAAGTAGCAGAAATAGAAGCTGCTGAAAAAGAAAAAATGAAACATAAAGTTGATAAAATTCTTAAATATTAACCAACAGTATTTGTTAATAGATAATTGATTTATAATTATCCAGAATAATTATTAGCAGATTCTGGAATTACTGTTATAGAACATGCAGATTTTGAAGGAATGGAAAGAGTAGCTGCAGCAACAGGAGCAGAAATCTTATCAACATTTGATGCTCCTGAAAGATCATAATAAGTATTAGGTCATTGTGATTTGATTGAAGAAATTATGATTGGAGAAGAAAAAGTAATATATATATAATATTATATATTAGATGATTAAATTTACAGGTTGTAAAAAAAATGAAGCATGTACTATTGTATTAAGAGGAGCTAGTACTCATATTTTGGATGAAGTTGATAGATCAATTCATGATGCATTATGTGTTTTAATTACTACAGTTAAAAATAAAAGAGTTGTTTGGGGTGGTGGAAATTCAGAAATGTAAATGGCAGCTGCTTGTGAAGAAGAAGCCAAAAAAGTATAAGGAAAATAAGCATTTGCAATTGAAGCATTTGCTAGAGCTCTAAGATAGATTCCAACCATTATTTGCGATAATGGAGGTACATATTCTTATAGACTTGATTCAAGGTTATGACTCAGCTGAATTAATATAAAATTTCAAAGTTGAATTATAAAAAGGCAATAATACTTGTGGTTTAAATATGACTGATGGAACAATTGGAAATATGAGTGAATTAGGTGTTAAAGAATGTTTAAGAGTAAAAGAACAAGCATTGATGGCTGCAAGTGAAGCAGCTGAATTAATTATGAGAGTTGATAATATTGTTAAATGTGCACCAAGAAAGAGAGAAAGAGCATGAAGTTAAATATAAATAATACAACAATTAATAAACAAATCATATTACATTAATATTTGATTAATTTAGTCTTCCAGCTTCTTCACTTTATTATTATTATTAAGTAGTTTGAAATCGCATAGATTATTATTATTCACTTTCAAATTAAAAGCAAAGATTATCTGTTTCAATTATGTACAGCATATATGGATGATATGCTTTTAATGATAATATACAAAAGACACAAAACAAATAGATAAATATAGGTAAAACTAAATGTAACAATAGAAAGTATCCAATCCAAAATTCTTTATTATTTTCTAAGTCAATATTAATAATTGGGAAATATTAAGTGTCAGTCTGAAAAAAAATAAATGGATCAGTTTAAATGTTTTTCTTTAAAGTTCCACTTAATTCATATGAATATTAAATATTATTTTCAAATATCCATTTTACTTCAAATTAAAATAATGTACTATTATAACCTAAACAAGAATCATTTTAATCATCTTCTATAAAATAGCATTCTAAAAAAGTTTATTATTTTTCATTTTGTATTTTTATTTTTGCAAAACTTATTTAAAAATTTGAGATATCTTTATAATATTATTTTGGTAAGACTTATATTGAAGCAATATTATTTTTAATTATCTATTAAACTTCAACTAACATTCTAACTTAATCTATAGACTTAAATTCTGTTTTATATAATATATTTTCTTCAGTTAATTATGAAAAATTATCATCAATTTAAGTAATTGCTTCTAAATCTAGACTTTAATAATATTCTGAAATAAGAAACATTTATCTTATTTAATATTTAGTCTTAATCATAAAATCTAAATTATTTAATTTTTGATGATGATCAACAAAGATGTTTTAGCTTCCATTAATTAAACTATTATTAGAATCTAATTATGATATTTATAAAGGTAAAAGAGAATTATTTAAATATAATTAAAACCAATAAAACTAAGACTATTAATATTAAGATTTTGGAACTATTGCTTAATAATACAGAGTGCCATTTTTAATCTCTTATTCTAAACTAAAGCGAAAATCATAATAAAATTTATTGTAATTATCTACTTAAGGAATTTATCCTGTTAAAAGTACTTAATCCTAAGTATTAGTGTAAACTTTTGCTATATACACAAAAAATAAATTGATTGAAACATTTGAATTCAACCAAATTTCAATTTAATTCTAACAAGTTAAAAAATGATAATGTTAAATTTAAATAAAAGGTTACGCAGTTATTTTATTGCTTAAATTATACATTTTGTAATTTATGAAGATGTATATTTCATCTTAATTAAGGTACCTATCAAATATGAAGTTATAATTATAAGTTTAGTCTTCATCTAAAAGTAATTGGTTATTTAGGTCTAAACAAATCCCTTTACCTTTTTGGAGTCTTAATTATTATTTTCCATCTACATCTACTAATTTAATTTACTCTTTAGTTTCACAATCTATCCAATTCAAAAATTAGAATTAATAATTATCTAATGGAAAAACAAGATCTACAATGCCTTCAGCAAAAAAGAAGATGCAGAAAAATAATAATGTTATTGATCCTAACATTTATAATAATTAATTTTTATTTATATCTATCTATTTTAAAATGATATATGAACTATAGTTAGTAAATAGAAATTATGCCAGACATACATGTGTTATGATAAAAATATTATGAATTTAAAAATAGTAAAATCAAGTTTTTAGAACTTACGATTCGTAATTATAGATCTCTCTTAGCCAGTTATCGTATATGGGTATATTAAGTATAAAAGTGGATAACAAAAAACATATTATAGGTGCACTTAAGGATAAAATTAAAAGAATAGCAATAAAAGTAAAATTATAATCTGGTTCTAAAGGTGGAACACTATCCTTTAATACTATATCAACTAAAAAAAATTAATAACTTGGAGAATTCATATTAGGCCTTTTAACAATTGCTGTCAGATTAAAAATATAACCAACATTATCTTTAAAATCTAAATCTATAAAGAATGAACAATCTATTTAACTTAGACAACTATAATCATAAGATAAGTCACATTTAACTGTTTCTCCTAAGCTATTTTTTATAGTTATAAATGCTTCTTCAAATTATGATAAACACTATTGAGACTCATATGGATTTAAAGATATTTAAACTTGATTCTTATATCTAAATTTAATAGTATAGTTATAATTTATATTAATTTGATGTTATTAACCAAATTTTAATTCTTGTATATGATTAGCTATCGAGGAATAATTATTATCAGAGATTTATTAAATTGTTTAAAATTGTATATATTTATCAGGTATCTTTGGGAAACAAGGTGTATAAAAATGAAATGTGTATTATGATAAAATAAGAAAACTTAAATCTTTAATCTAACTTACATCTTTAATTTTATTAATATCTAACGTACATACAAATCTAATTTTACCATCAATTTCATTATTAATACACTTCATTTACTCATAAAAATTGAAAATATTAAATTCTAAACATGAACTTACAGATTCAATGTTTTCAAAGGATAATTACCCTTCATAAATTAAAATAGAATTAATTATCTTCTAATTCTTTGTTTATAAATTATATTATGTAATTTAATATTCCTCTCCAATAATTAAATGTGATAAACTTAAGACTTAGTTATATTCTCCCTAATTTTAATTTTCTGAAATCAAAATCAAATAGTTTTTTAAACCCAAATCTTTAGTTTTTGATATCAAATAAAATTCAATACTATTATAACTACAAAATCGTTAATGTCTTATAAGTACAAAATTATCAGTGGCAGTTTCTTAAGTGATATAATAAATTTTTCCATCAATAATTATTAACAACAGATCATCATATTCTATTGTTCTGTTGAATACAAAATAATAGAAACTCATTGGCTCAGATAGACTAAATTAGAATAAATCATGTAGGCAAAGTGGATTGTTATATGAAATAGGTAACTATATGGGTTATTCAAAATTATTTATAAGTGGTTGAATAGAGCTTGAATTGTTACAACTTCCCCATTTTTATTGAAAAATCTAAAATCTATTTTAAGGAAATAAAATTTTATTCTTTGTATTCACAGTTTAACATAGGAGGAGTATAAATGTAAAAATTAAATTAAACATTAAATTTATTTATTATGAACATTGATTAGCAAAACTAAATATTTTTTATGATGACATGTGTGGAATTTGTGATAAGTTTATAAAATTCATAATCTATTTGATAAATCCTAATATTTTAGTATTGTATTCATTACAGAATGCAATTTAAGATGAAAAATTAAGAAAAGAATATTAATTAAATCTATCATCATTAGTAGTGATAACATAAAATAAAAAACTAATAAAATCAAAAGCAATTTTTTATTTACTTAAGTTAACTAAATTTAAATATCTTATTTAAATTCATTGAATTTATTGTATCATTGTGTTTGTCAGATTAGATCTACGATTTTATCGCATAATACAGAAATAAAATTTGTAAGATCAAAAAAAGATGAATGATTATGAATTAATATTAATATCATATTTCTATAAATTCACTATTAAAATTCTAAATATTAATTGTATAACTATTTGTACAAAACTTTGAATAAAATATTGAAGGTCTTTCCTATTAATTTATATAATATAATTTTAGAGAATATATAAAATTAATAACAAAATTTTTATTAAAGAGATTCAAGAATTTTCTACTATTTAATATTTTTCATTAGTTTAAATTTATTCGAATTATCAACACTTCTTATGAAAGTAACATCTACTTAATAAAAAATTATAAATTGAAAATTAACATAAAATTTTGATAAAATAATGATTCAAATTTATTTTTTAAGTAAACTTAAATGAAATAGGATAGAATTGCTAATTCAAAAATATAAAATACTTATTATATAAGCTGTAGAAGTCTAAATTCAATAACAAAGATCTGTAAATTTGTAATATTATGTATATTAATAAATCTTATGAAATTGGTTTGTAAAATCTAAATTTCTGATACTAAATAATATATGATATTCATTAATTACATTACTATTTATTTTAAAACTTATTGAAGCTTCTTTATTTGAAATTCTTAAAATGCGGTTAAGCTATTTCTTTATTTCTTTTATTGGGAAAATGATAATTTAATAAAATTTATTCATTTTTGTGAAAGCCTTTAAAATAAAATTTATCTTGTTTCATATTTAAAATAAGGAGTGTTTGTTATATAAATCATTAAATTGAAATAAATTAATAATAAGTAAATTTTTGAGTTTAAAGGCTTAGATTAATTATAAAATCAAATTTCTATAAATTTATATTTCTCATTTAAAAATTCAATCAATTTAAAATGGGAACAGAGGAATAAGATGATAAGGTAGAATTAGTAGTTATCTGAGAAAACTGCTTCCATTAGTGATGCAATTTTATTGATGATGGCTTTGCTTGTTCTTAACTAGATTATTATAGATCTATTCAACAGAATTCAGAAGACAAGTCCCATCAAAAAATTTATCAACCCTCCTATGATTACAACGACTATTGGAATCCTTGCGGGTATTGTAATGAATGAAATCGAAGCAGATAATGCAATGAACTAAATTAGAAAAGGATTTAGCTCACTCTTTTTGATTGTTCTACTCCCTCCAATACTATTCGAAAGGTATGTTTGATAATTATATATTCCTAAGCGCTGTCAATATGGAAACAGTAATAATATTGTATATATTCTCTAGTAACCATTTTTTTAGCATTTCGGCACTATTCATTTATATGCGATATTTGGCACTCTAATATCAATTTTAATAACAACAGGAATGATATATTTAGGAGGTCTTACTGGGTTTGTAACTGCTTTTCCATTAAATCTTGCATTTGTATATGGATCATTGATTTCTGCAACTGATCCAGTTAGTGTAATAGGTGCATTAAAATCTATGGAAATTGAAAAGATGTTAAGCATTTTAATATTTGGTGAAAGTATTTTAAATGATGCTGTTTCATTAACAAGTTATGAGTAATTTTAGTTAATTGATTTATTTAAGGGCTGCTCTGGATTTTTATAATGATTCTGATTAGGGAGTAGGTTGGGTTATTTTAGGGTTTTTTTTTGAATTCATATTATCAATAATAATTGGATTCTTAATAGGTTGTTTGAGTGCTTATGTAATTGAATTATATATACTAGATATTAAAAAAAAGAAATGAAGATTCATAAGATTCAATTGCAGAATTAGAAAATATTATAATGTTTATAGTTCCTTGGGTTTCTTATTTGATTGCTGAAGCTTTGGAATTTTCTGGCATAGTTAGTATAATTTTTTGTGGAATTTCTATGGCTAGATATGCTATTCCAAATTTAAGTAAATCTGGAAGAAAAGTATAAATAACACTTAAATATAATTAGAGCATTAGTAAAACATATCATAGTCTTTCATCTACATTTGAAAATTTAACTTTTCTATTTATTGGTATTGGATTGATAGGTTTTGATCTTTATTGGGATTAAATGGGAGTAGGTTTATTTTTAATTACGTTCTTTGCAATCTTATTTGCTAGATTAGCTAATATTGTATCAATGAGTTTTATTGCAAATTGGTTTAGATCAGCAAATAAAATCAATAAAAACTAGCAAGTATTTTTATGGTTTAGTGGATTTCGAGGAGCTATGGCATATGCATTATCTTTAGAAAGTTGTCTATAATTTGAATATTATGGAAACATTATGTTAACAATGACAATTTTGATAGCAATAATTAATATTTACTTTTAAGGAGCTTTTATAATACCTTTGATTGAAATATTGAATCTTAAGTTACCATAAGATGGAAATGAAGAAGAAAAACCTTAAGTTGGATGCTTAGCAAGATGTAAATATGCAATTGGTTAATTTGATGAAAAATTTATCTCATCAAATTTAATAAAATAGTATTATTTTACTTTTATTTGTTTAGAGAAGAAAAGAAAGATATTGAATTATAAGATGTAGAAAAATAATGACAATGTAATAATAATATATTTATAATATAAGTTATTATAAACTATATTTAGAATCAAAAAATAAATGTTGCATTTCAATTAGATTTTCTCATTAAAAAACATATTTTTAGTTAATCTTTGGTTGAAATGTACATTATTCTCTTTCTTTTTACAATGCTTCCTCCTCTAATTGTCTCTTATTAGTATTGTTTTATTAAGTTATTTTAAATGGTTCTGGTTTTGTTTTTTCTAAATGATTCTTAAAGTCATATTTTAATTCATAATGAAAAAGCTCTTTTTCTCTTTCCTATTGTTATTAAGCTTTCTTTTTTAAGTTTTCTTTATTTTAGAAGAAATTTTGAACTCCTTTTACCTTTTAATTTAAAGTTTCTTCGTCCTTCTAAAATTATTTTGTCATTGGTTTAAATGTACATTCCTTTAACTCTTAATATTACATTTGTCTAGAAATATATAATATTTTTCTACTTTTTTAAATCTTAAATTTTCCTTTCTTTAAGTTCTTTTTCTAATTCCATATTTTATCTTATTAAATTTTTATCATATTTAGATTTCACATGTTAATATTATTGAGATTTTTTAGTTTAAGGATAATAACTAAATGATTACTTGGATTCTTATTCCTATGAATATTAATAAATAAATTACTTCTTTTAATCTATTTAATTTTTCTTATCTTTCTGGATTGTAAGCAAGATCATCAAGGGATCTTTTTTATGCAATAATAGATGAAATATGATTTATTTAAGGTTTAAAAGTATATTATTGATAATATGCTTATTAAATTTATTCTTTTAGTATTTGATTTTTTTCATAATCCCTAACTCCAAGACGATTAATTTTATCTGACATATTCTCTTAAAGTCTTTCTTCATTGCTTTCCATAATTAATTCGCTTGTTTTATTAATTTAAGGTTTAAAAGTAACATCAGAATTTTTGATAAATTCTTAGATTAGTTTTTCTTTTTTTTCTCTCATAAAATCAGCCATCAAATATTAGGTTTAATAGACTTAATTAATTTATTGTACAGGTTTAGTTGTTGGATTGATCTATGGGTTAAATGTACATTCATCTTTTTCTTAAATTTCATTCTTTTAATTTATTTTTTTTTATAATTTAATTGCTGCATCTTCCATTAATCTTTCAACTACTGACTTTGAAGTTTACTTCTATTCTGCTATTAAAATAGATCTTTATGAAATCTTAGGTTAATATGTAACATCTGATTATTATTAAAGTTCTTATTGTTTTAAGAATAATTCTTCTTATTTTTTTTTCATAACTTCATCAATTCTTTCATATAATGGTTTCATGAATTATTTTTCTCCTTTTAACACATTACCAATTTAACTAATTTCTGGTTTAAAAGAGAACTATTCTGAATTAATATGATCAAATTTTAATTATTCTTTTCTTTTTTTTTATTCAATTCCATCTTAATATAACCTATCAGCCACAGGCTAATCAGTGTTTCTTCTTGATGCAATATCACTAATTATTGGTTTAAAAGTACAATGCTATTCTACCAATTCATCAATATATTTTCTTTTCTCATTTTCCCTCTACTCTATTTAATTTCTTTTATCTTCCAATAATCTATGCCAAACTTCTTCTTTTGAATATTCCAATACTTTTTTTTATTGTTATCTTGGCATATCATAAGATTTTGGTTAACAACAAGGTCTTTTAATTTTTGGACTGTAAGTTGAATTAAATTCTTCCATCAATTTATTCAAATACGTTTTCTATTATTCTCCTTCTTCACATTCCTCTTCATGAGGTTCAGAAATGAATTGTTCTCTATGATCAGACTAACTTCTTTAGATTCTCATCATATATTCATGATTGAATTCTTTATTTTTTTCTAACTATTATTAGAGTTTTTAAGCTGTAAATTCAAGAGTTTAACTTTAAATCTTAGACTCTTTTTTGCTACTACTAAGAATCAAATCATCCCAATATTGGGGAGATTATTATTCGATCATCATAACGAATTTTGAATTAAATTAATAATATAATATAATCTGATTTTAATCATAAAGAGATTCTTACAAAAAATAGAAAAATAATCAATAATTATTAAAAATTGAGATAATAGTTTATATCTAATCATTTACATATTTCTGTAAGTATTCACCTCTACTATTAAATATTATTATGTTTTTAAAGTAAATTTAACTTTATTAAATCTTAAAATTTGTTAAAACAATTAATATAAACAGAAATCTTCATTATCAAACTTAAATTCGATATTATTTTGGAATCTTAAAAATAACAAAGAAATTTGTTAGCATTAAAATAAATAAATAAATATATTATGTCTTGATTATTATTATTTATATTATTAATGATTCACGGTCCAAATTCCCCTTTTTCAGGAGCTTTTACTATTGGTAAACGATATGAATGTATAATCTTTCTCTATTCCTTAGCTGCCATTTACTAAACTAATCCAAACCCAGGGTAATGTATGCTATTGACATAGTCCAAATCACTACTCTATTAATCCAATTGATAAACCCATAGGGTTCAGATTTTCAAAATCGAATAGAAAACCCTTATATTAACCTAGTATTGCCCCAGATCCAGGAGCGTACGATCTGAAATTTTAAGTCTTTAAAAATATAACTTAATTAGACAATCTCCTAAAATTCACCTTCAGCTGTATTTACAACAGCTAAAGATCACTAGAAAAGAGGTTTAGAAATTGGTCCTGGATCTTATAATTGGACAGATTAAAAAAAAGCTCCAGCATTTACATTTCAAAGCAAATTCGATTCTATTGGTAATCAGATACTTTCAAATCCTGGCCCAGGAACTTATGACATTAAACATTACCATACACATTAACCCTAAAATAAGGGATTATCAACAAGTTAGAGGGCTAATCAGTTAACATCAAGTACTCCAGGACCAGGATAGTACGACGTTGAAATACCTAAATTCTCAACCAACATTAAGTATAATTTAATTTCTAACAGATTTCCAAAATCTTAGAGAAGTTTAGAATAAAGTTAAATTGGGCCTGGCCCAGGAGCATTTGATTTGGCATTGCCCAAACAATAAGGCATAACATTTGGAGTCAAAGGGAATCAAAAAATTGAAAAATAAAATGTTCCTGGCCCTGGTAGTTACAAATTAAAATCATTTGTTGAATATGATGAAAGAGATTTAAAATAAAATAAAGTAAAAGGAGTTAAGTATAGATAATTTACTCAAAACTAGAATTGGTACTTCGGAAAGAAGTAGTTAAAATTTTCTCAAGTTTGGACCATCTCCTTTAGATTATGATGTGTCCAAATATAAATATCCTACTAAACATGCTAGGTAAAAGGATATAATATAATTTTAGTTTCGGAAGTGCAGTCAGATAATCAATTGTTCCAAATGAGAATACTCCTGGCCCTGGATCATATATGGTTGATTCAAAACTTCGACCTAATGGACCTATCATACCAAAAGCATCAAAAGATTTTAGCTCATTAGATAATGCTCCTGTATTTTGTAAAATTAACATTCTAGGGTCCTGGAAAGTACAATCCTAACACATCAATTTCATTAAATAAAGGACCTAGCTATCACATTGCTGGCAAATATGAAAAACCATTAGAAAGCAGTTTGGTTGGACCTGGAAGATATAATATTTCAAGGAATATCAATGATGGTCCTAAATATACATTTCCAACCTTAGAAAAAAGTATGGACAACAAATCTTTAGATATAAATTAGTAATTTACTTAGTTAATAAAAAATAGATCCCATTGTTATGAAATCTAATAAACCATTGGATATATACCTCCGTACAACTTACATAATTGAATAAAATCAAAACGGATTAATTTAATATATAATTATGAAAATTATTGTCTTGATATTCTTGTTAGGGGCCTTTGCTTCAAACATCAGACATAAAAAAGAAAGGTTTTTTATTATTCTTATCATTTAGACATATTGATTCATAGACATTATCACACCAATAATAAAACACTAAAGGTATTTGGATAATAAATAAATATGCTTAGAATTATTATAAGTCACTGATGTAGACAACTAATCTGAGACATTTGTTGAGGAAACTCTTAATCAATAATAAAATTTAGAGGAACCCTAACCATTATACAATAATGATGGCAGATCACCTGATATGGGTTTGAACTAGGTTGACAATAATGATGCTCCAGAAGCCCCTATGATGGCAGATAATGTTTTAGATTACTCAGCACAAGAAGAAGTGATTAAAGGTGTATCACTGATATAAGTTGGGGAAATTGATGCATTAGCTGATATTGACACTAGCATGCCATTATTAGATGAGGATTTTAAATATGATGAATAAGCCCTTTAAGAAACTCCTTTAAATATTGATGTCATTGAAGAAGTACCTTAATAATAAGAATAAGAGGTGAATTAAATTGATGATTAATTATAATAAGAGATCGAAATAGAAGATTAGCAAGATTAACTCATAAATGAGGTTTAATTACTCTAAATTGGAGGATTCTATTATTGATTTATTCAAAAAAAATATAATATTAAATTAATTATTCATGAATAAAATCAATATTTCAGCTACATCAATCAATTTTAGAAAGTAGAAAACTATGAACAATTAAATCAAAATTGATTCATCAAATGCTTTCAATCACAACAACTCTATTATTTAAAGAAAGGATGATAAATAATAATCATCTTAAATCTTGTAATCTCACACAGAAAGGACCAAGATAAACTCTATAAGTAGAGAGAAAATTTAAATAAACAAAAAGTAATAATAACTAAATTTTATTTTAGTTTAGCTCTCAAATTAAAACTAAAATAAATAATTCTAGTGTAGATAAGGTGTTGAATAATTAAAGAACATAATCATCAATATCTCGTTAATCAAATTGTAGTCCAACATAAAAGAGCACAGCTTCAAAAAATAAGTTATCAATCACCCCTTAAAGAGATAAATTAAAATAACAATTTGAATAAGAATAAAAAAAGCAGTTATCATCATAAACATAGAGATAACAACAGCAACATTAATAATAATATTAACAATAATAATAATAATAATAATAATAATAATAATAATAATAATAATAATAATAATAATAATAATAATAATAATAATAATAATCTAAAAAAACAGATAGGTAACATACTCCAAAATCAACAAACAAATAAATGTTTACATCTCCAAATACAAAACTTCTTTAGAGTAATATGATAAATAAAATGAAACCAAGCTTTGAAAAAGGAAAATCCTTACCTTTTAAAAAAGAGAGTGCTCCTGTAAAACTAAATACTCAAAATACCAATTAGATATCATCTGCTTAAAAATCAAATAGAAAACCTAATAAAAATTTGAGTTAAAGTAAGGAAATTCCCTTTCAATATGAAGAATTTACATTACAAGCTCCATAAACTAAGAATGTTTAAACTGAGGGATTATCTGTAATTTTTAGGTTTATTAATTTAGTGTTTAGTATTACCAATATTTTAAGAGTCAAAATATTATTAAACCTCATTAATTCATTTTCATTATGAACAAATAAAATAAAAATAGTCCCCTTTCAAATATTATTTTGATAGAGAATATTAAAAAGAAGCACTGATAGAATATTTTAAGGAATTATTTCAAGAGCATTTTTTATAAAATTATAACTGTCTTTAATATTGCAAAAAATATACTTAAAATATATAAAAGAATAAGAAGTGTGAATTTTTACCAGGACATTGTCAAGAGATTAGAACCTTAGTGTTTGATTTAGATGAAACTTTAATTCATTGCAATGATAATAATAATGACCCTACTGACCATGTAATATAAATATAATTACCAAATGAAGGGACAGTAGAAGTATTTAAAGTTAGTAAAATTTAGGCTAGGATTAACATAAGACCATATTGTTAATAAATGTTAAGACTGTTATCGAGTCATTTTGAATTAATGTTATTTACAGCCTCTTATCAATATTATGCAGACAAAGTGCTTGAATTGATAGATCCTGATAGAACTATATTTCAATATAGGTTTTATAGGGACAGTTGCATAGAGGTTGAGGAGGGTCTATTTGTTAAAGACTTAAGGATAATTGGGAATAGAAAATTAGAAGTAAGAATTAGTGATATATAATCTAGAATATTTTGCTAGTTGATAACGCATCTTATTCTTATTGTTATTAATTAGATAATGGAGTACCTATAATTCCATTTTATGATAATAAATATGATAAGGAATTGATATTTTTGGCTGATTATTTGATCAATTTGAAGTAATCTGAATAATGGACTAAGTAAAATAGAATGCACTTCCGTACATATTTTTATTAGATTTGCTCTAATGGAGAAGAATGTTTGAAAGAGCTATTTCAAGCACATGACATTGTTTAAGATTGATATAATTTTATTAAGAATTTATATATGGTTAACTTATATTTTTTTGTTAGGAATTGGTTGAGACTCTGTAATATATATAATAAATAAATTAACTGCAAATCAAATGAATTACGAAGCATTACTTGAGGAACTGGGATTGGATGGTACTCCATAAAAATAAATAAGCAAATCACCATAGAATAATACAAGAGCAAGTGATAATACTTACTTTACCAAAACTCCTGAAACAAAACAAAAAAAAATAAAATTAATATTAAATGTAAATTTGAGTTCCAATCAAGTGGAATAGTTAATGATTTATTAAGATGATGATCCAAAGTTGAAAGTATCAGAATTTTGTCATTTGCACTAATTAGACAAGAATGCATAAAGTGTACTTATAAAATAGATCAACAGTAATACAAATAATGAAAATTATCAAAGTTAACATAAATTACAATAGTAAAACTATTATTCTAAACAATTACAATCATATTCAACAAAAGAGTCAGAATAACCAGGTGAAAGACTTTATCAATTGGCTTAAAAGAAAAAAGAATAAAGAGAAAATCAAATAAAATAGTATTAAACAGAAAAATAAGAATAAGAGTAATAACAATTATAATAGACTCCTAAATTAAGCAAGCAAACAAAAATATATTTGGTATATATTAATTCATTGATTAATTTAAGGAATAAGCAGGATATCGTAAGAATGGTTATATGAGAGAGAAAGGAACTTTAAAGGACAAATAAATTTAATAGGTATTTTTGGATGAATAAGGGAAAGAATATAATTTTGTACCTTAAATAAATGAATTGTAAGAAATCAATATTATTGATTAGATCAAAATAAATGAGTCATTATATTAGAGAGAAACAACATTATGAAAACGTATTTGATGAATTATATGAATAAGCAAGAAATAAAATGTACTCACAACCAGAATATGATATTCCTGAATGTACTTTCAAACCTTCAGTGAATTAGAATATTAAGATAGATGAAGATTTTTTAACTAGGATGGAAAAGAAATAGGAAGAATAAAAGGAAAAAAGAGAATTAATTAAAATGAAGTATGAAAACGTTGACTTAAAAACTCGGCAATTATTATATCGACCTAAAATATGTAGAAGTCCTTATGCTTAAACATAATCAGAAAAACGTATATGAATAGATTAAATCATAAGCCATTCATGAGAAGCTTTATTTATAGTCCAAGTTAAAGTCAGAAAAATTACAGTAAATGTCTGAATAAAAAATCATGGAGGAAAAAGAATCATTAAATGTTAGATTGAAAAACGAATTGTCAGAGGATATCGTATTTCTTTAAAGAAAAAAGATACTAAAACAATTATTTATTGAAATGGATTCAAATAAAGATGGTTAAATATAATGTTCTTATGAAGAAATTAATAATCTATCTCCTAATATTATATAAACTCTTTGGCCTGTATTAAAATTATTATAGGAATAAAAACGAACATTAGATTTTGATGACTTTTTTGAAAATGTTTATGAATATTGTATCAATCTACCATAAATCTAAAAAGACATCATTTTCAAGAAGTCAAAAAATAATTATATTACTATGAAAGATTAAGATTATACTTTCACTCCAAAGACTAATAAAAAATCTAAATCCATGAATACAGTTCATTATCCTAGTTGTAAATGTGAAATATGCTCATAAATTGCTATTATATAAAGGCAATTAAATGATTAATGAATAATATATATATATTACATGATTTAAATAATATCTTATAATTAAATAATTGTTCATAAATGCAAATTTAAAGATAAAGAATACATCAAATAAATAAAATATTAATATAATTATATGTCTGCTAACTGTATTCAAGAAAAAAAATTTGCTTAGATGAATGAAGAATTAACAATTGATAATATGGACTAATCAACAACTAATTAATCAAAATAAAGTAATGCTACACTTTCCATGGCTTTTCCAAATACTGATAACAACTATAAATACAAACCAATAAAAACTCAAAGTATTTTTAAACAATAAAATAGGAAGTCTGTTGTCACTTACTCCATAGATCAGTTAAAGAAGAAGTTCGAAATCTCTGATTGAACAAACATATGTTATTGAAGAAGAAGTATTTACATTATTTAAATATTAGCCATAAATTTAAGGATAGAATGAAGTATTTCTTATTTATTGGTATGATTAAAATATTGATCATAAATATGAGATAATAATCTAAGCACATAATAACATTACTATAGGTGATTTAATTCAACTTTTTATCTAACAATTCAATGAACAAAATCAATATTTATAAACTCCGTTTTCATCTGATGTTCATAAAACAAATATTTATGAATTATTCATACCAAAAAAGAAAAAAGGTAACCCAAATGAGGATTTTCCAGGTATTATGATATAAGTTATTTTTAGCCTTCGCTAATTAAACAATGCTTAATTAAACCAATTTAAAAGAATTTTCCTTAAAAATAACAACTAAATAAATAACAAATTATTCGTCAACACTTTTAAATCCCTAGAATTCCTCAGCATCTAAACCTAATACCAAATAGAGATAAAGTCTAACAAATTCTAGTTAAAAAAAGAAGAAAAACTTTTTTTAGAAATTATTTTTCTGTTGCAATCATCAAGCAGAAGAATTTTGAACTTAATAACTTAAACTTGTTTAATGCATTTACATAACAAATATATCTAAAATCTAATTTAATATAATATAATAATGGTTTCTATATTGATTGATTCTGATATCCTACCTTGATTCTATTTTATTTAACTATATTTTATAAATAAAAAAACATAAATCTGTTTAAAATATGAAAAGAATAATTTTAGAATTCATTTAATTTTCTTGTTGATTGTAATTTGCTTTAAATCTTTATAAATTGAAAATATATATAGTATTTTAAACAAATATGACAATATTCATTAACTTAAAGACTTATTTAAATGTGGAAAAATAAATTAACAAGCTCTAAACTTTAAGTTAGGCTTCTTATATATATATGTTGATTATTCTCTTTAAATAAAATAAAATATATTATCTCATCTATTATTTTTAAGTTATCTTCAGTATAAATTATTTTTACTGTGTATATTAAATAAAAATTATATGAAATCATAATTTTTAACTATTTCAATATTTAGTGATTTTTCGGAGTTATAATAGTTATTTACGATATATATATATATAGACTTGTATTTTGATTCTTGTATAAAATAGGATATTCATTTTTATAATTAGTCATAAGTTAAATAATAGAAATTGGAATAAGAGAGAGATCCTATAATCTGAGATAGTATTATTACTTTTAATACAAATTGAACAGAATTAGGAATATTATTTTCAGATTATGAATTCTCAATATTGATAATAATAATTATAATATATTTAAAATTATACTAAAGAATATATGAGTCGTGTACTTAGATATTAAAAAAAGAAGAAAGATGATGGTAGATAGTTAATTAATTGATTAGGACCATTACTTAAAATAAATTTTGCAAAATTTCCTAATTTACCAAAAATAAGGGAAGAAGAAGATAGATTATAAGGTTTTATTAATTCTTTTGAATCTGATAGCTAGTAATTTTCAATCATCAAAATAGGTTGTCATTATAGGAGAGATCATGTTAATTGAGAACAATGACTGCATCTTTTTCTAGAGGATTAAAAACTACTTCAAGTTCAAGAGACAAAAAAGAGTAAAAAAAGGTAGATGAGAATTATACTATTTATGGATTATCAAAGATAAAAACAGCAAGAAGTCCATTATAATCTTAAAGATAAACTCCAAATCCATATGAAACTGAATAAAAATTGGAGCGATCAAATGAAGAGTGGTTTTAATAGTCTCAAATTTCAGAAGCTCCTTAAGCAAAAGTATTATTTTTCAATTAAAGAAAAAAGTATTACTAAATAAATATATAGATCTTTTTTATGGGAAGATGCTAAAGTCATAAATTATAATCAGGATACTTAAAAATTTCTAGTTTAAAAGTATCCTGATGGATAAACGAAATCAGTTGATAGATTATCAATAAAATTTATTAATTAAGATGAAGAATTATTTAGAGTAGCCACAGTAAGAAGGTTTAAATTTAAATTTATTAAATTTTAGTTAGAATATTAGATAACATTAAAAAGAAGAAATGAAAAGGTTAAGAGAGATAAATGCAATAAATGATAGTGAAGTAAATAAAGCTCCTTAAACTTTAATTAACTCACTTTTTAACAGATTTTAATATTCAAAAAAATAGCATCTTGTTGAAACTTTACTTGAAGAAGTTAATTAAAATTATTTACTATTTTAAAAAAAATGCTCATTCATTGAAGATGCTTCTATTTATAAATAGGTTGTTCATATTGAACAAAGATATCAATATTATTCTATATTATAAAATAATCTTGAGAAAGAAGCAATACTATTAAGAAAAGATGGTTATAAAGCTATGAAGTAATTAATGTTTAGATTAAATTAAATCAATATTGAAATAATACATTAAAGAGATTTTAAGTTTCCAATTATATTAAATAAATTTGATACTGC
Organism: Paramecium primaurelia; assembly: GCA_905182975.1. Classification (NCBI taxonomy): domain Eukaryota; phylum Ciliophora; class Oligohymenophorea; order Peniculida; family Parameciidae; genus Paramecium; species Paramecium primaurelia. The sequence goes on from CAJJDM010000003.1 coordinate 710,718, forward strand.
TCTTGAATTGGAAGGAAAAGAGATTAAGAAAGAAATTAGAAGAGAAAAATTCTATATATAATCAGATTTGTAAGATATTTTAGGTTAAAATTATAAATTTGTAGAATCAAATCGAAAACGATATTATGATTGTGGGTTGTCAAGAATATTGACTAAAGTTGATCTGATGTATTAATAAATTATAAAAGAAAAGGTTCTACATTAGTTTAATTACACAAAAGAATTTTATGAAAGTTTTATACTAAATTCTCAATTTCAAAAGTCTTTAAATTAAAAGCCATTACTTTAATTGCATGTTTAATGTATAGTGCAAGTACCTGTAAAAAAATCAATGAGAAAATTAATAAAAGATTCGATAAAAGGAGATGAAGAGATAATTTATATAGAGCCAAATTTACAATCTATTTTAACAGTCTTAATAAAGCCTTTTGATTACCTTTATCAATTAATAATAGAAGGTTGTTGTATTTAAAGTGAAATAATGACTTTATTATTATTGGAGAAAAAAAAACTATCAACTGTGATGGATTTTCCTTAATTAAATTCTATAAAAGAATAAACAATCACATAAATTTCAAATGAATATAAATCTTGTGATGATATTGTAAAATACTATAATAAATATTCACATTATTTAAAAGCATTCCGATCAAAAGATTTATATGATATATTTGGTTTGGATCCAAAGGAAGCAGCCATTTTAAGTTAAATGAATTTTTAATCAATAGAGAGTTATTTATATGAATTAAAGGAATCTAGATTAGATATTCTATCATACCATTAAAATTAAAAAAGATTTGGTTTGTTTTCTTTAAATATTTATGAACTTAAACACACTTTAGTTGAAAGAATTAATGAATAATAGACATAGATATTTAATGTAAATTTTATATGTAAATTATATAGAAAATCTAAGAGATTTTAAAACATAATATATAATAAATTAAATAATAATTTTAAGTAATGAGAGATAAGAGTCAATAAATTCCATAGACAGAATAAGAATTAATGGAATTAAAATTATTTTTAGGTGAAATTAAAGTAGATTTCTCAAGAATGTAATTTGAAGTTCAATTTGTGTAAATAAATAATTAATATTCCTTTTTAGAGAATAATACTTAAATTTATTTGAAGAATTTTATGTAGCTTTTGACTTTTAGTTAGTAATTGATTATTATGAATTAATCTATTTACCAAAAGATATTTCTGATATTATTGAAGCTAATAAAGCAGTTCTAAAATAATAAGAAGATATATTTTTGAGAAGATTACATAATGACAAATAAGAATTCATAGCCAAAATTTTATAAATGTAAGCAACACTTACAAAAATTAAATCTTTTTCCTAATATGAAAAATTAAAGGAATATATTATTGAGATTAAAAAGTTTTAAGAATAAATAGAGAATTCTAAAGAAATAATATCTGAATTTAATCTTAGAGAACTTACATTTTAAATAGGTGTAACTGTTTATAGAGAATTTGATAATTTAGTCCATGAATTCTAACCTTATTATTAATTTTGGGATTTAGCAGTATAATTATTATATGTTATATTTAGTAAAGATATGATGTATAAAAAGAATAATGGTTATCTGTGTCAATTAAATAATTAGATCATTTAGATATGTAATTATTGATGCAATAATTTAATAATGAAGCTATCTAAATTTTTAATTATTTTACTGATATTTTAGATGACAATGCATAAAGTTTAGTAAGAAATTTAAGAAGATAATTGGATTAATTTAAAGATAATATATGGATAGTTGAATCATTAGCAATTGAAGCATATAAAAGAAAACCTATTTTCTGGAAGGATCTATTTAGAGAATGTTCATTTCCTTAATTAGAAAATAAAGAGGAAATTACAATATCTAATTTACTAAAAAAAGGTATACTAAATTACAAAGATATTGTATTGAAGTTGTCTTCTTAAGCTGAAAAGAGTTGGAGTGTTGAGAAAAGATTGAATGAGATGTTTGATAAATTATCAATAATAGAATTAGAATTATAAGTATATAAGGATACATTTATATTTAAAAATTATGAGGATGTAATGGCTTAATTAGATGAATAATTAAATGTATTAAATATTCTTAAGGCATAACCTCATGCTAAATTTGTTATTATAAAGGCTGGTTAATTAGAAAATAAAATATTACTCATTTAAGATACACTTGATTAAGTTATGAAATGTTAAAAACATTGGATATATTTAGATCCAATATTTGCAAGTGATGATATTAAATAAAAATTAAAATAAGAGACTTTAGATTTTAAGAGAATAGATTAGTCATATAAAAATTATATGATCATACTAAATAAAAATAAATTATTATGGGATTAGATAGAAAATGATAAAATGAAATAAGACTTTGCATATAATGTATAAATGTTAGATCAAATATAAAAAAGTTTAACAAAGTACTTAGAATCAAAGAGAATATTATTTCCTCGTTTTTATTTTGTATCAGATGAAGAATTAGTTGAAATTTTAGCTTAAACTAAAAATCCATAATAAGTATAGAAACATATATTCAAATGTTTTGAAAATATATCAGAATTAAAAATAGTTGATAATGAAGTGATTACAGCATTTTATTCAAGTCATTAAGAGAAGATATTATTAGATGATGTAATAAATCTTAAGAAAGGAAATAAAATAGAAAATGTAGAGAGTTGGTTATCTGAATTTTAAACAAGAATGTAGAAAACAGTTAAGAAAGCTAGTTGTAATGCATTAAAAGATTTAAATTCAACAAAAATGGAGATTATTAATAAATGGCCTGGATAAAGTGTATTATTAAGTAATCAAATAAAATGGACAAGGAATACAGAAGCTTCAATAAGATAATAATAGAAATTGAATTTAAAATTACTTGTTTAATTATTAAATAAAGAATTATAGACTACAGTTGATTTGGTAAGAAATGAGACTAGATTGATTTAAAAAACAACTTTAGAAGCAATGGTAATTTAAGAAGTTCATAATAAAGATGTTGCTTAAATATTATTAAATTAATAAATAGAAGTAATAAATTCATTTTTATGGATATCTTAATTAAGATATTATTATAATGATGAAAATTCAATTTAAGTTAGAATGGTTAATTCATCTTTTGAGGTATTTTATAAAAATAATAATATTAGTATGGGTATGAATATTTGGGAAAGATTTAAAGATTAGTAATTACAGCATTGACTGATAGATGTTAAAGGACTTTAATGGAAGCATATAAAATGAATTATGGAGGTGCTCCTGAAGGTCCAGCTGGAACAGGTAAAACAGAAACTGTAAAAGATTTAGCAAAAGCAATGGCAAGACCATGTATTGTATTTAATTGTTCAGATGGATTAAATTATATAGCAATGGGTAAATTCTTTAAAGGATTAGTAACATCTGGATCTTGGTGTTGTTTTGATGAATTTAACAGAATTGATCCAGAAGTCTTATCTGTTGTTGCATAATAAATATTTACAATATAGAAGGCAATAAAATTAAAATAGGAAGCATTTATATTTGAAGGAGAAGAAATTAATTTAGTACCTACTTGTGCTATAAATGTAACTATGAATCCTGGATATGCTGGAAGATCAGAATTACCTGATAATTTAAAAATACTATTTAGACCATGTGCTATGATGGTTGCTGATTATGAAATGATAGGTGAAATATTTTTATATAGTATTGGATTTGAAAGGGCAAGAGAATTAAGTAAATAAATAGTTACATGTTTGAAATTGTGTAATGAATAATTATCATCTTAAGAACATTATGATTTTGGTATGAGAACTTTAAAGGCAGTATTAAATTCAATAAAAAATACTAGAAATGGAACAGAATAAGAGAAATGTTTAACTGCTTTAATTATAGTTAATCAACCTAAATTGGTTAAGAATGATATTGAATTATTTAAAGCTATTACTTAAGATTCATTTCCAAATGTTTAAGAATAAGAATTAGATAAATTAAATAATGTATAATAATAAACTGAAAATATGAAATTGATATATCATGAGACTTTAGCAATTAAATGTGAATAAATACATAATAGTATTGAAGTTAGAAATGGAGTTATGTTAGTTGGTTAAACTTTTTCAGGTAAATCAACATCCTTATAAATATTATCTCATTTATTAAAAGCTACTATTTTAAAATTAAATCCAAAAGCTATAAATTCAGATTAATTATATGGAAAGTTGGATCCAGATACAAAATAATGGTCAGATGGAGTAGCACCCATATTAATAAGGGAGAATATTTAAAGAGAAAAATATGTTTGGATAGTTTTTGATGGACCTGTTGATTCTATATGGATTGAAAATCTTAATACAGTTTTAGATGATAATAAAAAATTATGTTTAACATCAGGTGAAATACTTAAAATTCCAGAGAGAATGTGTATGATTTTTGAAGTTGAAAATTTATCTGCTGCATCACCAGCTACTGTTTCAAGATTAGGTATGATTTATTATAGTATATTTGATTGGAGATATCTAATAGATAATATAAGATTACCTAATCATTTTGATCATAAATACTTTATTAAAAGAATTAAATAGTATTAATTTATATTAATTTTAGTCTTATAGAACATTCATTAGTATGGATGTAAGAAAATGCATAATTTCCTGTTTATGATTAATAAAATATATTAGTAAGTTCATTTTTGAAATTGTTTTAAAAATTAATGTCTTAATTAGATTAAAATGAAAGTGATACTTTTGTATTTGATAATACTATAATATTTTCAATTACTTGGTCATTAGGAGCTGCAATAAATGAATAAAATAGAAATCATTTTAATACATTTTTGCATAAACTATTAAAACATTAATCTACAGGATTAAATTTAGAAATTAATAGAAAATTATAATTTCCAATTAATGAAAGAATAGATTATTTTTTATTTGGATATATAAATTAAAAATGGATTGAATGGATAGATGTATTATTTATTATTTAAAAATATAGATATCTGAATAATTACAGATAACTCCAAGTATTGATTTTCATTAAATAGTTGTACCTACTAATGAATCAAATAGAAATGATTATTTTTGTAAATTAGGATTGCATTTTTTATATTGTGGACCTACAGGTACTGGTAAATCTTTATCAATGACAAAATTTTCATAATTTTTAATTGCATGTAGTGGTTAAACAACTGGAAATAGTTTATAAAGATTAATAGAAACAAGAATAAATAAAAGAAGAAGAAAAGGATGTTATGGAGCTGAAGAAGGATAGATTACAATATTTGTAGATGAATTAAATATGCCATTTAGAGAACCATAAGGATCATAACCAGCAATAGAATTATTAAGATAATGGATGGATTAAGGTGGATGGTATGATTTAGATAATAAGGAATTTAAATATATGTGTGATATAACATTTTTATGTGCAATGTAACCAGCAAGTGGTGGTAGAAATTAAATTACTATGAGATATCTTAGACATTTCAATTTATTATATATTGGTGGATTTGATACAATTAGTGTAACAAATATATTATAAGTATTTGTTGATTGGGTAATGATTAAATTTTGTGCAACAGATGAAATTAAATCATTTAAAGAATAATTAGTTTAAAATTCATTAAATTTATATTAATAAATATAAGAGAGTTTATTACCAACACCATAAAAATGTCATTATATTTATAATTTAAGAGATGTATTTAGAATTTTTGAAGGAATGAGTAAGGCTTCAAGATTATAAAGTAAATCTCATTTAATGAAATTATGGGTTCATGAATGTACAAGAATATTTAGTGATCGTTTAGTAGATTTTAATGATATAAAGATTTTTTAGAATATAATTAAATAGATAGTTGTGGAAGATAGAATTAATTTAAATAATATACTTTGGATTTAAGGAAATAGTAATTAACATTATGATGAGGTTTAGAATATATAATAATTAAAATAAAGAGTATAAGGAATGCATGATGATTTTAATGCTTAAAGATTTCAAAGCAAATTGTCTTTAATTTTATTTACTAATGCAATTATGCATATATTTCGTATAACTAGAATACTGCAATAAACTTTTGGTCATGCTTTATTAATTGGAATAGGAGGAACAGGAAGATGTAAATCTAATAATTAATAATATCATTAGCATCCTTAGCCAAATTAGCAACATTTATAGTATTTAGATCAGAACCAATAATAATTGATCCTCGTTCTTGGAATGATGAATTGTTGAATACTTTATTATAAGTTGGTTTAGAGAATTAGAAAGCATCCATAATATTTAATGATTCTTAATTACAATAATCTTATATGTGGGAAGATATTTGTAGTTTGTTGAGTCATGGTGAAGTAACACATTTATTCACTCCAGAAGAGAGATTAAAGATATAAGAAGAAATGCCATTCTCAAAATTTTTGTAAATTTGTAAATTTAATGTACATGTCATATTATGTATGTAACCAGTAACAGAATTATACAGAAAAAGATTAAGAACATTTCCTACAATAATAAATTGTACTACAATAGATTGGTTTATGGATTGGTCAAATGAGGCTTTGGTGACTACAGCTGAAGAATTTTTACCTAATCCTTCTCTTGTAAATGTAGCTGTTAATATTCATTGTAAAGTATTAGAAATTACTCAAAAATATAATTCTGAATAAAGAAGATAATTTTATGTTACACCTACATAATATTTATAAATGCTTTAAACATTTAAAAGACTTTAAAGAGAAATAAGTGAATAATCATTAGCATTAATAGATAGATTTGAATCTGGTATTGAAAAAATAATTAAAACTTAAAAAGAAGTAGATAAAATTAAATTGTAATTATTTGAATTATAACCATAATTGGAATAGGCAACCATAGAAAATTAAAAATTATTATAAAGAATTAAATTAAAAAAAGAGGAAGCAGATTAAAAAAGAAGATTATGTGAATATGATGAAATGATATGTTAGAAACATAGAGATTAAGCAACTGAATTGAAAAATATTTGTATTACTGAATTGAATAAAGTATTACCACTTTTAGGTTAAGCAACTGAAGCATTAGATAAAATAACTAAAGAAGATATGATTCAATTAAAATCTTTTACTAATCCACCTTTATCAGCTGCTGTTGTTATGGAAGGATTATGTTATGCATTTTAAGAAGATGAAAAAGTTAAATCAAAAAATAAAGAACTTCCTGTTATGTAAGATTATTGGGATTATGCTAAAAAATATTTATTAAATGATAAATTAATAAAGAGAGTCAAAAAAATGAAATTAGAAGAAATAAGATCAATTAAATTAAATAATATTTAGAAATTATAGATTTTTGTACTTAATCCTCTTTTTGAAAAAGAAAAGGTATTTAATGCATCTAAAGCAGCTGGTAATTTAGCATAATGGATAAGAGCTGTTTTAGAAACATATTAAGCTGTTGAAATAATTGAACCAAAAAAGGCATAATTAGTTGAAGCTGAAAAAAAACTTAAAGAAGCTGAAGCTGATGTTTAAATAAAAAGAGCTATATTAGAATAATAATTAAATGAACTTAAATAATTTGAAAAGGAATTTGAAAAAGCTAATTAAGAAAAATAAATAATTTAATAAGAAGTAGAAACTATTTAAAAATAACTTAATAAAGCTGAAAAATTACTATTTGGTTTGTAAGATGAAGCTTAAAGATGGAAGAAAAAAGGATAAAAAATAAAAAATGAATAAATTGCAATTGAAGGAGACTGTATATTAAGTGCTTCTATTATTGCATATTTAGGAGTCTTTCCTATATAATATAGAGATGTCTGTTAAAATTATTGGAAAAATCTATTAAAATAAAATAATGTAAAATTCTCAATTGATTATGCAATCTCAAAATAATTATGTAATCCAATTATAATCAATAATTGGATTACATAATAATTACCTAATGATTAATTAAGTATTGAGAATGCAATCATACTTAAAGAATCTACAAAATGGCCATTAATGATTGATCCATAACTTTAAGCCAATTAATGGATTAAAAATATGGAAGATAGTAAATATTTGCTTATTTTAAATGCCAATTAACCAACATAATAAATTTAATTATAATTAGAACATGGAATATAAATTGGTTATGCAGTTTTATTAGAAAATGTTGGTTAAACTTTAGATCCATTATTTGAATCATTATTGTAATAAAATGCAAAATCTAGATCAAAAAGAGCTACAATGAAATTAGGAGATAAAATAATAGATATATCTTCTGATTTTAGATTTTATATGACAACTAAATTAAGTAATCCTCATTTTCAACCATAAGTTTGTGTTATGGTTAATATGCTTATATTTTAAGTAACATAAGATGGATTAGTTGACTAATTATTAAATATTGTTGTTAAAATAGATGAACCATAAAAAGAAGAACAAAGATTAAAGAATATTTAATAATATTTTTAAAATAAAGATAAATTAATTTAGACAGAAACATTGATATTGAAATTACTTTCAGAGTCTACAGGAGATTTATTAGAAAATGAAGATTTAATTTAAACATTATCAAAATCAAAGGATGAAAGTATAGCAATTGAAGAAAAATTAAAAAGTTTAGAATATGATAGAATAAACTTTATGTAAATCAGATAATTCTATTAATAAGCAGCAGAGAAAGTAGCTAATCTATATTTTATATTAAATGATTTGGCTGTAATAGAACACACTTATATTTGGTCATTAGAATTTTATTTCTTTCTTTACACAAGATCTATAAGAGAATCTTTAAATGAAAAATTAAAAAGAAATTAAAATATCATTGATAAATTCATATAAATTTTATACACTTAAATTAATAGATCACTATTAGAAAAAGATAAATTGATCTTTCGATTTCTATTATATGTAAAAATGATGAATATACCATCTGAATTAATTAGAGCAACTGTTATGGGTTGCACATTAACTACATCTGATGTTTAAATGCCAAAAGGATTTTCATGGTTAACAAATAAAATGTGGTTGGAATTAGTAGATTTATCAAAATCTTTTCCTAACATATTTGGATCTATTTGCTAAGATTTTGTATCTTAAAAATAATTCTGGGATAGCTTTTAAAATAGTTCTAATTCTTATTAATTATAATTAAGAGGTTTAGATCAATTTTAAATGAATATGTTAGTTAAAATAATTAAACCTGAATAATTTATATCTGCTACTAATGAGATGATAAAATAATAAATGGGTAATCTCTTTATAGAAAATATTCCAACTACATTTGAATAATTTTATTTTGAATCTGATTCTAAAATTCCTTTATTATGTATCATAACACCTGGAGCAGATCCTAGATAAGAAATCATTAAATTAGCAACTAAATATGATTTTAATGATAGATTTAATTAGATCTCTTTAGGATAAGGACAAAATTAATTGGCTATCAAAATGATACTAAATGCCATGTAATAAGGTACATGGGTATTATTATAAAATTGTCATCTTGCTGCTTCTTTTATGCCTGAACTTGAAAATTTATTTGAAGTACAATATAAAAAAGAGATGAATTCAGATTTTCGATTATGGTTGACATCTCAACCAACATCAATATTACCACATAATGTAATATTAAGATGTATTATATTATATATTATCATAGCTCTCAAAATTACATATGAATTACCTAGAGGTCTCAAAAATAATATGTTAAGATCATATTAATAATAAGAATCTGACAAATTTGAATAATCAAAAAAACTAAAAGAATGGAAAAATCTATTTTTTTCATTAGCATTATTACATGCATGCTTACTTGAAAGAAAGAAATATGGTCCTTTAGGTTGGAATATTGGATACAATTTTTCATAACATGATTTTGAAATTTCAAAAGAATAAATCCATTATTTTTTAGAAACCTATTAAGATATTCCATGGGATGCTCTAAATTATTTAATTGCTGAAAATAATTATGGTGGTAGAGTTACAGATCCTATGGACAGAAAACTTCTAAAAATTTATGTTAATGATTTTATCAATTCCAAAACTATTCAATAAGATTATCAATTTTATGATATTTATTAGATACCATAATAAATGAAACTTAAAGCTTATATGGAATACATATCATAATTGCCAATCTTTGATCCACCTTAATTATTTGGTCTTCATTAAAATGCTGAAATATATTCTTCAATTTTAGAAACTGAAAATTTAAGTTAAGTCATTTTGTAATTACTCCCAAGAACTCAAAGTGATTCCAATTAAACACATCCTGATTAAATTGTTTATAATAAAAGTTAAGAAATCTTAAAGAATTTACCTGAATAACTTGATTCTAATTTAGCAAAATAAAAGTTTCAATAAATTTTAGAAAATCCTTTGAATGCAATAATTCATTAAGAAATTACTAAATATAATAAATTATTAACCAAAATATCAGAATCTCTAATTATTCTAATTTAAGGTTTGGATGGTTTAATTAATATTTCTGATTAATCAATAGATATTTATAATGCAATATTTGATAATAGAATTCCAGAATAATGGTTAACATATTCTTACTTAACTACTAAATCTTTAGGATCTTGGTTTAGTGATTTAATTTAAAGAACTGAATTTATTAAAAAGTGGATAAATTAAGGTTAACCTAAAATTTTTTGGTTGGGTGGTCTTTTCTTTATATAAGGATTCTTAACTGCTGTTTTATAGACATATTCAAGAAAATCAAAAATACCTATTGATCAATTAAAATTTGAATTTAATTTTTTTTCTTAAGAACCATAGACTATAACTAGAGGTGTTTGTGTAAATGGAATATCTATAGATGGAGCTTAATTTGATTATTAAGAGTAGACACTAATAGAACCTTAAAATAATATTCTGTTCTATCCATGTCCAATAATTAATTTTTGTCCTACTTAATAGAGAAAAATAATAAAAAATTATTCTTGTCCTCTTTATAATACAACATAAAGAAAAGGAATACTTACTTCAAATGGAATATCAGTTAATTTCATTTGCAAAATAAAAATACCTATTAATAATAATAAAAATCATTGGTCAAAAAGAGGAGTTGCTTTTATTGTTTAAGCAAATTGAAATTTTAATTAATAAATATTTGAAAAATAAAAATAATATTCCCATTTAATAATTTTAATGTATTTTTATATATTGTTTATTTTCATTCATTCTCAAGGCTTTGAATTATTCATTGAAAAAGACAAGTAATATTTAATAGCAAATGAGAATAAAACTGATATAAGATTTAAACAAGAATCTTTGGAACAATCTCAATGTCATCCTGCAAAATTGTATTTAGAAAATTCAAATGAAAAACATACTAAATTTATATTCAATAACAATTAATAAGATTAGATTACTGTTGTAATGCATCCTTTAGTATATGATACAGAAGTACTTAACATATTACAAAATTCTAATAAGAAACCATATTAATTAGAGCCAAATTCTTAAGAATAATTAATAATTACATATGAATGTAAAGCAAATAAAGAATAAGTTTCGTGGAGTTTAATAATATTAGATTTTACAGTATTTGTTAATTAGAATCATTCTTAATCTTATTCAATTTAATTTTATAAATAATGCCAATAGACAGAACTATATTTACATCCATTAATTATGTTATTAATTTTAGCAGTATCTTTATTAATAATAGGCACAAATTATGGATTATAAGAAATTAAAATGATTGAGTCAATAAAGACTGAAGAATTTAATGCAAAAACATCTGTGTTCTTTATATTATCTGCAAGTGTTTTATTATTTTGTTTATATAAATTTCCATCAATTGGATAATTGTAAAATACAATATAAATATTAGAGTATTGAGTATAGTAATATTCTTTATGGCAATTTTGAGTATTTAGATAATAATAGAAGATTAATTGTAAAAGATGTTAGGAAAAAATATATTATTGAAGATAAGTTCATATTTTATTAGTTTTTTGATTGTATTTTCATACTTTTATACTAAACATTGGATAATAAATAATATAGTAGCATTTTTAATTACACTTTTAATGTTCAAAGTAAAAATAAAATTAAAATTTAGATAATAGAAATTGATAGTTTTAAAACTGCTACATTGTTATTGACTTTAGCATTCTTTTATGATATATTTTGGGTATTTATAAGTCCTTATTTTTTTGGAACATCTGTTATGGCATAAGTTGCTACATCAATAGATTTACCAATGAAATTTATATGTCCACCTTTAATGAAATCATATAATTCTCCTTTAATGAGATGTTCCATACTTGGTTTAGGTGATATTCTATTACCAGGAATAGTTGTTAAATACATTCTAAAATTTGAAAATATGATAAATAAAGGATATTGTATGTATATTACATCAATAATTGGATATTGTATTGGATTATTAGTTTGTATGCTTTCTTTGGTGATATATTAATAAGCATAACCAGCCCTATTATATTTAGTTCCTATGATATTAATACCTGTTTTGATAATGAGTGTCATAAGAAAATAATTTTATTCATTATGGAAAGGATAGATATTTAAATCATAGAAATCAGCTGGAGTTTATGAGTTGCAATAGAGTGAATAAGTTTGATTTATATATTTATTATAAATTATATGAATAATATATGAAATATTTATTATTTGATAACAATTTAATGATTAATTAGGAAATAATTAGGAATGTTAATGGAAATAAAGAAAAAAATGATTTATTCTAAAATTGTATTATAATCCTATATACTAAGATATAACTAAAAAGGATCTAGAATAAGTGAGTGGAATATTATAACCATAGCTTAGAACATTAAATTTTGATGAACTTACTAATGTACAAATATTTAAATTAAATCTAGGGAACTTTAGATGATCATATGAGTTGTTAAACCTTTTTAAATTTCTTACCAAACTAAGATTATAGAGATAGTGATGATCATATGTGTGCATATAAAAAGAAATATATTATAGATTAATTAAAGAATGCATTTACTTAAGGTTAAGGTAATAATATAAATAGATAAATAGGAATTAATGTGTCATTATTGAAAGCATTATAAAAAAGAACTGATTCATGTGAAAAGAAAACCGATTTATATACATTAATAGATGATGAAAATATTTCAAATAAAGGAATTGAACAAATGAAAACAATGATGGAGAAATATTCTGAAAGGTAATTCAAAATATAGAGATACAAAAATAAAAGAAGGAATTGGGATAGAAAAATCTCTTATTAAGCTAGATCTTAAGTTGCTGAATAACGTTTAAGAATTAAAGGAAGATTTATTAGTAAATAAGATTAATAATCCATTAAAAAATTAATTAATCATAAAAAATAAGAAGAATTTTACGATTAAAAGCATAATCTCAATATTTCAAAATTTTAATAACATACAAAATTATTTTAATATAGTTCAGACCCTAATAAAATACCTAAAAAGTAAATTCTAATTGATATAAGAGATGAATACAAATTTCAATAATAATAAATAAAGATACTCAAATAAATCCATAATAAGACTTAGATTTTTTAGATTGTCTAGTAAAATAAATCTTGAAACATATATAATTATTATTATTATATTTTTAATTTCCTACTTAATTCAATGTAACCCTAAACTTTACCCAATATTACTACCAAATCACCATAATCCAAACTCAAAACCCTTGACTCAATGTTAAATGCTCAAATCAAAATCAGATAACCGAAAGATATAGCCTTTAAGACTTTACCGAATAATAAAACCAACATTTCATTTCTCAAAAATGAAAAATTCGAAACTCGTTAAGATGTAATATGATATATATTTTTCAGTAATACTACAGTTCACCCTTATTAACAAAATCTTAGATAACCGAAGTTGAGTTATAAAACAGATAAAGTAGAAATGATTTCTATTCTTAAATGCTTAGCGATAATCCCTATAAATATAATGAATATAGTGATATAGATTAAGAATATAACAGAAGTATAAATCAATATTGAAGTATTAGAAATTTCAGATATCAATGTCAATTTATTGGATATGAGAAATAAAGAGAAGATTAAAGAATTCTTATAAGAATCTGCTACTTTTTCTAATCATCTCTCTACTCATACATAAAGATTGAAAAAAGTAAATGTGCTTACTTAAAGACAAGACGTTATCAAATTGGCTTAATGGTTAGATTATTAAATGTAACAAGTGGTTTCTAATAAAAAAATGATGTAATAATAATAACTAAGAGAAATTGAAAAGATATTTAATCTTAGTTTAAAAGAGTTAGTTAGAGAAATATCATTAGATTGTGTTGAAAAAAGGTATAATCTCATCATTAGGTAGTGTACTATTAGAGAAAATATGGAATTAATATGTTAATTACAATACATTTCTACTTAAATCATTAGATGATGAAAAGAACAATCAAGAGAATGAATATTTGTCTTAACTAAAATCAGTATTATAAATATTTTTAATATTTTAGTTACATTAAACATATTAAAATTCTGTTAAATTTTTAGAAGATAAATTAAAATAAATAGATGATGAATTTAATTAATTAAGCACTAAATTTGACAGAAAGAAGTTTAAACATAAAAATATTAAAGATAACTTCTTTAGTATTTAAGAATAAAAAAAAGAAATTGAATAAGAAGTTGAATATCTTAAGAATTAAAGAAGAGATTTATTAGAAATTAAAGAAACACTCTAAAATTAAGTTGAAAATTTGACATAAGAAAATGAAAGATTATAAACTACAATATATTAAAAATCTTAAGAATTGAGAACAGCAAAAACAAAACGTTATTCTTAAATTTCACTTGATAGTTGTTGTAGTGAATAAAATCACAAAGGAACAACAATGGAAGATTTTTTTGAAATGATGTCAATAAAAAAAGAAAAATATACTTAGACTTTTGATCATGATAAACTTAAATTATCAACAGCTATCCAAACTGATATAAAATTCATTTTTCATTAAGGGACTTAAACAGGTTTATCTTATGATGATGAGAATTATTAACCTCACACTACTGAAAATAATGATTAAATCAAAAGATTATTGGATTAAAAGTATGATTTAGAAGAGAAACTTAAATTATCTAATAATATTATATCAGAATTACAAAGAACTAAACAACATTTAATGAGAGAATAAGAAATTAATACTAATAAATTAACATCATAAGTAATCTAATTTATAATAAATAGGAAATTTCATTATCAGCTCTCTAAAAGGAAATAGAAAGACTTTAATCTGAACTATAATCATTATTATAAAGTAGATAATAAAAAAAGAGGAATATTGTATCATTAGAAGATAATAATGGAGAGTAAATGTCTTTAGGACCAGTTAGAGAATAATAAAAGACACCTTCAAATACATTAGA
Organism: Paramecium primaurelia; assembly: GCA_905182975.1. NCBI lineage: Eukaryota > Ciliophora > Oligohymenophorea > Peniculida > Parameciidae > Paramecium > Paramecium primaurelia. The sequence continues at coordinate 726,040 of CAJJDM010000003.1, forward strand.
AAAATTAGTAGATAAAAATAATTTAAATAATAATTAAAAGCTAAAACAACAAAATTAAATCCAATAATAAGATAATATTATAAAAAATGTAAAAAATGATAAGATTGAAAAGAATTAAGGATAAAACAGTAATTTCACAAGTAATAATGCAAGTTAAAATAATTCATAAAATTAAACACCTTTAAATAAAGAACTATCTAATAATACGGCTACAAAATTATAGACATAAAACTAAAACAATTAATAAAATTAATAATAATAAGTTAAATAAACACTCCATTAAAAGAAACTTTCAGATAATTAAAAATCAATATCTCATAATATTAATTAAAATTAAAAATAAACAAAAATTTAAAATAATAAGAAACCTAATATTGAATAAATAAATAATTAGTCCAATAATTAATAAAACAATTAAATTAATTAAGGAGTTTAGAAATTAAGTAATTATATTTAAATATAAATATATTAGAATATGATACAAATTAGATTGCATAAGAAGAGAAACTTATAGAGTCATCAAATAAAGATTATGATTAACTTAATTCATCTCAAATCAGAAATACATTATTAAATTTAAATGAAGTAATCAATGAAGATGAATAATTTGGAGAAAATATAATAGAGTAAAATAATTAAAATGAATATGCATTTAAAAGATCTAGCACTAAAAAATTGTCATATAAATTTAATGGTTCATAACCAAATTCTTAAAATAATTCAGTTTATGTTAATCAACGTAATTTTAATAAAATATTTTAGTTTAAAGAAAAGGATCTTATTTAACTCCTGCTGCTCCTGAAACAAAAACTGTTAGAGATAAGGAATAATAATTAAAAGAAACTGCATTAGAATTTATTAAACAATTTATTTAAACAATTAAGTATATTAGTTATTTATTTAGTTTATAACATCCTGAAAATATTGAATAGACAATGTAATTATAAAGTGTTTTTAAATTAATTACTTAATTTTATAAAGAAAGATTAGAGAGAAAATAACCAATTTATGTTATTTGTTATGAATTTTATATGAATACTTTTGGATTAAAATAAATAGCAGAAAATAAATTAACTATGTTATGTTAAGCAGTTATATTTTATAGAAATATTCCAAGAATTAGATTATTTTCTAGATTTTTATAAATTTAAGATGCAATTAATGATGAAGATTTGGATTTCTATTTTTCAACTCTTAAACATTTAGATTTATAATAGAAACCAGAAAATTTAATTTCATGTACTCAAAATTATGAATGTGTTTTGATTTTATATGATAAAGCTTTGGATTAATTAGCATCTCTAGATGAACATTTAATGGAAATATAATCTAAATTTAAATCTTAAATATAAATAATTAATGGAAATAGATATATAGATTTAGATTTATTTTTTATGGAATCATTATAATAATTCTAATTAATGAAAAAAATACATCAAGATAATTTTAAAGAATTATTTTAAGCAGTTGATATTAATGATGATGATTCAATAAGTGTAGAAGAATTTACTATTTTATTTAATTTAATAGAAGAAGGATAAAAGAATTAATAAATATATATTAAATAATTTATTGAAACATGTGGTAATTCAGATGGTCTCTCTTTCTATTAATTTGGAATGTTTTGTATGTCAAATTAATTATTTCAAAAAGATAAATAAGATGCATTTCTATAATATAATAATGATTAATACAAATAATTATAAGTTAAATGGAATGAATAGAGAAAATAAATAACAAATAGATTAAAAGAAAATCTAGTTTTTACAGAATATTATTAGAATTTAGTTAGAAAACTAGATGATGTAATTATTCAATATAAAATATATAGTCACTTAAAAATAATCATCCCTATTCTTGGTTATTATGGAGAATATTAGAGGAACAATGCAAAAAGCTTACTTCTTAAAGTAAATGATAGGATTTATAAATTACTTGAACCCTTTTATATGTTTCAATAATAATATATTACTTTGTTTTATTTATGTATATAAATTCAAAACTTGAAAAGATTATAGGTTTTTTCGAATAACTGAAGTATAATTATGGATTATGTTAAGACTTATTCTAAGAAGAATTATAGATGTAATTGAATTTTTAGGTCTATTAATTTAGTACTACCTGAATTAATAATTACATATAAATATATAGTAAAAGAACAGGTTTATAAATATAAGAAATTATTCATATATCTACAGTCCACGGATCTAATGCGTCTTCATTAACAGAATGTATTCGAAATCGAGGCTACCTGTCTATTTAATTAAGTTTCGGTCTGCAATATTTTTACAAATAAGTTCTTCTTAATTCATTGAAATCAGAATTATCAGAAGAATCACAATAAATAGAATTGTTTTATGATTTTTTGTTAATGATTAATGGTTTTGTTAATTTAGGTTCATCAGTTGATTATGTTCGAATATTTATTGTTTTCATAATGAAAATAGGTTATTACAAGCGCATTGATGTATTAACAGATGAACTTTCATGTACTATTATATTTTTGGTTTTCTTTTGATATAACTTATTTAGGTTAAGGGGTATTTTTATTTATTTTTAAAGGCTTTAAGTAAAAGTTAAATCTGGAGTTTTTCTTCCTAAAGGATTGGTATTACAAGTCTGATAGTTTCTTCTTAAAGGCTCTCTTAAAGGGAATTTTTTGTATCTTAATAAAGAGTCTAAAGGATGATCGATAGAAAACATATGAATAATAATATTAATAAAATCAAAAATATAATTACTACTTATTTCTAGACTCACATATAGATATATTAAAAGTCAATGTTATTTAAGACGCATTTCAAAATTAATTTGTAACAATAGATTCGTTTAACCATATATATTTTCTAAAGAATTTTAACTAATTTTTTTATGGTAGTTTTTATAACTTAGATTATTAGAGTCTTTTCCTTTATTCATTTAAAATCAAATTAACTTGAGAATATTAATTATAAATTAGTGTTCTGTTTCCTCTCTTTAAATATATTCAAAAGATTATTTATCAATCGAAAAATTTGATTTGAATTTTAAAATTTATTAATCAGATATCTAATAAGTTTTATCTTATTACTATATAAATAAATGATATCTATATTTTTAATTATCTATTGAAATATCTTATTAATCACATACTTTAATCCTTTAAATATAAATTATTTAATAATATCATTAATATATTTTTAGTAAATATTATGCCTATGAATTCTTTATTTTATACTTTATCAATCTTAGATTTTGGAAATTATAAATATACTTTAAGTTATTTTTAATCAATATGATTTTATTAACATATTGAATTTAACATTGATTTTACTAGTATTTAACTGACATCTCTTATTTGATCAAAAAATATATATTAAAAAATATGTTGTAATAGATATCCAACCATCTTATACAATAATTATTAAATATTTAATTAAAAAAGAGTATAATATTCAATTCAATTTAATAGAATTTAGTATTAGTAATTTCTGAACTTTTTAAGATCTAAAAAAAGAAATAAACTAAGTAAGTCTTTATTTTAAAATAGAATGAAATATAATAATAAATAAACTATAATCGTCATCTTTGAAAAGGATTTTATATATTCAGTTTAATTACTAGTAATGTTTTTGATATTTTGAATTAAAAATATATTAAGTCATTAACATTTTTAATATTTTATTAATTGTTCTAAGTTATATAGATTTTTAAGATTTTAAATCTCTTTTTCTAAAGTAGCTTGTATTAATTTGTTTTAAAGTAGTTTGATTCAATATAAAAATCATATATTAGTATTTTGGGGACTTATTTATGAGGGAAATGTTGAGGTGAGATTAAATGACGATTTGAACTTAATGATAAGTAAAAGAGGAATTTAGGAGAAATGAATAGATTTTGTTTTAAATAAAATATTAATGTAATTAAATTATATTTTTTTTCAGGCACCTAAGCCATAATATACTTCAGAGTCTTTTGGAACTAATTTGATATTTATCAAAAGCAAGGATAGATAAGTTCCTTGTTTTATGATGAAAGGGAATTCTAAAATTTGGATAATCTATTTTCATGGAAATTCACAAGATTTGTATATAAATTGATTAAAAGTATAGATTAGGAGCATCCTAATTTATGTAATAATTAAAAAATGCCACAGAAAAAGATTTCAATATATTAGCAATAGAATATCCTGAATATGGACTATATAAAAATGCAGAGATTACTGAAGAAAATATTTAGTAAGATGCAATCGCTGCTTTTGAGTATATAGAGAAAACCTAAGAAAATGCAGAGATTTATATAATGGGGAGGTAGAATAATAGATAATTATTAGGTCTATGGGGACAGGTCCAGCATGTTATTTGGCCAGTCTCAATAAAGGAAAAGGTTTAATTTTAATATCAGCATTTGCTTCATTTAGCAAAATAGCATATTAACATGCTGGCATATTTGGAGCAATAGTTAAAAATAGATTTTAGAATGCTATTTATGCAAAAGATATAACTATTCCTACTTTATTGGTACATGGCAAAGCTGATGATATCATTAGTTACACTTAAACTATAGAAATATATGAAAAGTATAATAGATTTATAGACTAGTTTACGTTCAATTTTGAAGCTAATAGTTCTTCCTCCAGATATGACTCACACAAAATATGATATGATTAAAGACATAAGTGAACCATTAGAAGATTTCTTTAATTTAGTAATCAATAATTGATTTTATATTATAAATTTATTTATGAGTTTAAAAAGGTAGGATGGCAGAAATCTCTTATAAATGAGAAATATTGAATTTAAACTTGCCATTGATCTCTCTGTTGATGGGTCTTGCTTATATAAATAAGGATTAACTGAAGTCATTTGTTTAGTTTAGGGACCAAGAGCTGTAAATTATCATTTTATATCAGAAAACATAATCAGAATTATTGATAATTGAATATTCTGTTTCACCATTTAGTAACATAGAATCAAAAAGGAGTTCTAAATTTGATAAAGATTATTCAATGTTTGCTGAAAATCTTAAAGAGTCTTTTGAAAATCTTATCATTTTAGATGAAAATGGAAAATCAGAAATTTCAATTTCAGTTTGTGTTATTTAAAATGATGGAAGTTCTAAAAGTGCTGTTTTTAATGCAATTACTTTAGCTTTATTGGATGCTGGTGTTTCTATGAAAGATTTTCTTGTATCAGTCACAGTTGGTTTAGATTAAGGCAATTTAATTGTAGATTTAACTTAAGAAGAAAGTAAAACAGCTTAAGGAGAACTTACAATATCCTATTAATCTAGAAAATAAAAAATAGACTTTTATGAATTAAAAACATTAAAATTATAATAACAAGAAATGGATTAATTAAGTAAATTAGCAGTATCTAAGGCAGATGAAATCTATAAGTGGATGAAAGAAGAAATATATTAAATAAAACAAAAATAAATAGATTAATGAAAATTTGTGTATTTGATATAATTAAATATAATTATTATGCAATAAGCAATCCCCAGTTTAACTCCTGAAATCAAATATAGACTTGAAGAATAGGGATTTTAACCATTTAAATATAGACCATTACCTGATTATGCAAATCCTCATACTCTCTCATGTAAATACATCATTTTTAATAAGATTGGTTGACAAATGCTGGCCTTGGTGCTCTATGTCTAATTGGAAGACATTATGCTTCTTAATAATAATCAATCAGAATATTATGGTCGACTGCTGCTATAGCAATTCCTCTTTATGCCATTGCAACTAATGCAAAATTAGATGGCTTAAGATAAAATAATTTTTATAGGTTTTATAAATCATTCATTTATTAGAAAAACTTTAGATGATAGACTTGAATTACATCCATTAACTAGAAGAGCTTGGGAAAGAGCTAAGGAAACTAATAAAGGATATTAAGATTAATTAAGGGAACAAATAGCTACTTTAGAAGCAGAATTGAGAAAATGATAAATCAAAAGCAAATAAAATATTATTATATAATAATATCTATAAATTTTAACTTTATTATCAATAAAAAAATATTGAATTTCTTTTCTTCAATTTAAGTATCTCATTAATATTAAATAACTTACATACAATTTATATAAATGATATATATCAGTTATAAATATCATTTATTCAAATAATTATAAAACCATAAAATCATCTAAATTTTATGGTAAACTCTTTATTATTATACTTATTACTATATTTAAAATTATTATTCATTTTTCATATTCATTTTACATTGATTTATTTTATTGATTCAATATATTTTATAAGTATGTTAACATAGTCATATAAGCTAAGCATTTTACCTTCTTATGTAACCTGAAAATTGAATACTCATTTTATCTGATTAAATTCAATAGAGAGCTTTAATTTGATATAAAATTATATTAACCATAAAAACTAAGAAAAATCCTTAAATGTTCTAAATAATACACAAGTTGTTGCCAAATCTATACCATAACAATGAGTACATTCCCGCAAAAATAGAAATTGATAAACTGACATAGTTGGAAGCAGTATTTGACAATCTAATGACTAGTGCATGAAGCAATTAAAAATTATTCAAACAAATGAAGAAATTTTTGCCAAATAAATTATACGTCGATAATCAATTGAAAGATATAAGTAAAAAAAACGATTTGGGAATACTTTTTAGATATATTAGATACGTAAAGTTATTGCAGAGAGGAGATTAAGAATAAATGGGTAATTTTTAACTTAAAGTGAATCTGAGAAGGTTTTGTTAGCTAGGAATATTCTAGGAAAAAATAAAGTTTAAATAAAAAACAATAATGTGAAAATCAAAATTTCGAATGAAAGGCAAAAGGAAAACCTTATAAAATTTATTGATAAATTAATGCCTAATTAAATTTTATAGAAAATATAGAATAAATAAAGAATATTCAAAATTAAATGAGTTTCTATTTTTTCATAACTAAAATTAACAAACTATAATCCTTCATTATATACAATTTATACTTATAAATGATCTTTTTTATTAAATAAAATTTTAATAAGAATAGTTAAAAATAAATATTATAACCAAAGGAATTATACATTCAATAATGTTTACAATAATTATTATTTATTCTATATAATATCATATTGTATTGAAGATATTCTTAAAGTTATAGAAAATTGTGTTTAAAATATATTGAATAATATGAATATTATATTCTCTTAAGTAACAACCATTTTATAAATAATAATAAGTTTACAAACTTATATGTTAATATTTATATATTTCTTAATATTTTGAATATATTATATAAATATAATATTTATTTTTATGTTAATTTTTATTGCAGCAATCATTAAATAATTTATTTTTATCATAAAAGTAATAAATAACTAAATAATTTGATAGTTGAAATATTATTTTATTAAAATTTTTAATTAATATAACCTGTTTTACATTGATTTGTTTCAAATAATTTTTATTTCTCCTTAATATAGATTCTTTATTAGCAGCTAGTAATCAAATTATCTAATTTTTATTGAATATATAACAGGAATTTGTTAATTAAATTGTAAAATAAAAAGATATTAGAGATAAATAAAAATAAGTTATCATTTGAATTTAAATTGCACGATTATACATTAATAAATATAGATATTAGTTTAATAAAAGAAATACTTTGAAAATTAAAGAAACTTTATGGAATGCAATAAAAAAATAATTTATCAATCATTTATTGATATTTGAAATAATATTTTTTGTACTTTGACTTAATTATAAAGTATTTAAAAAACAGAACAATTTGATCCTTAAATTCTAATTTCTAATTCTTAATGTGCGTCATCTATTGTTTAATATTATACTTCATAAATCATTTGACGTATTTAAGAATCGCAAAAATGAATAAAATTAAATTTTTTCTATAAAGTCCGATTTGAATATTTATAGAATTAGCTTTATATTCCAAAATTTTCTTAACATTTTATTGATACCAAAATTTTTATTTTTTTAAATTGTTTCTCAATAATTGCCTAGAAAGTCCTAGTAGATGTAAGTTCTAAGTTTGTTTAATAAATAAAGAGTGCAATTGAAGTTTAAAATGTTTCATTAATATACTTTTGATTCTTAATTGATAAATTTTAAAGTTTTAATGGGGAAAATACTGTAGTAATATTTCTCATAATCCAAAAAATGTTATTATAACTTCCGCCTCCATCTAATTAATATTTTTTTATAAATACTAGGATAAACATAATATCTATATTCTTAAGTTGTATTTTTTGGTCCATCAGCTCCTTAAAAATCAAAATTTACATCTTTTGAATAATTTAAACCATAAAAATTAATTGCTAAAATTTTCGTAATCGTAGATGCCAAAGTAAAATCTTGACTTTTAAAACTCTTATTAAAGTAGCTCTAATTNAATATAACCTGTTTTACATTGATTTGTTTCAAATAATTTTTATTTCTCCTTAATATAGATTCTTTATTAGCAGCTAGTAATCAAATTATCTAATTTTTATTGAATATATAACAGGAATTTGTTAATTAAATTGTAAAATAAAAAGATATTAGAGATAAATAAAAATAAGTTATCATTTGAATTTAAATTGCACGATTATACATTAATAAATATAGATATTAGTTTAATAAAAGAAATACTTTGAAAATTAAAGAAACTTTATGGAATGCAATAAAAAAATAATTTATCAATCATTTATTGATATTTGAAATAATATTTTTTGTACTTTGACTTAATTATAAAGTATTTAAAAAACAGAACAATTTGATCCTTAAATTCTAATTTCTAATTCTTAATGTGCGTCATCTATTGTTTAATATTATACTTCATAAATCATTTGACGTATTTAAGAATCGCAAAAATGAATAAAATTAAATTTTTTCTATAAAGTCCGATTTGAATATTTATAGAATTAGCTTTATATTCCAAAATTTTCTTAACATTTTATTGATACCAAAATTTTTATTTTTTTAAATTGTTTCTCAATAATTGCCTAGAAAGTCCTAGTAGATGTAAGTTCTAAGTTTGTTTAATAAATAAAGAGTGCAATTGAAGTTTAAAATGTTTCATTAATATACTTTTGATTCTTAATTGATAAATTTTAAAGTTTTAATGGGGAAAATACTGTAGTAATATTTCTCATAATCCAAAAAATGTTATTATAACTTCCGCCTCCATCTAATTAATATTTTTTTATAAATACTAGGATAAACATAATATCTATATTCTTAAGTTGTATTTTTTGGTCCATCAGCTCCTTAAAAATCAAAATTTACATCTTTTGAATAATTTAAACCATAAAAATTAATTGCTAAAATTTTCGTAATCGTAGATGCCAAAGTAAAATCTTGACTTTTAAAACTCTTATTAAAGTAGCTCTAATTTACCATAATAAAAGCTTCTTATATTCCCAAGATTATTTGATAGCCCAATTAAGAAACATTTGCATAATTTCCTTAAATATCAACAGTTACTGTGGTTTAATTAATTTCCAGAATCTAGAGAAATTTTGATATAAATACTTTGAGAAAAAAATCAAATTTTCCTGTAAAACCTATACTTGTTATAATGACAAATGCTGTTAATGCATTAGGATTTTAATGTTTAAATGTTTTTTTTGTTAAATTTGTCATATTGAAAGAATCTAATACTTATATTCTTTAATCATCAACAACAAACCATCTAAATGAAAATAATTCCAAAACTCCTGATTTACAACCAATATTAACTTAAAATTCTTCATAAATAAAATAAATTACATGATTACTTTATATGTGAAATCGATGCTTAAACTTCAGATATACCTTTGTCCATTTTAATTTTCCAGAGATTTAAGATTACTTAAGGTTTCCTTGGAATTGATGAAAATTTTATTGAATATTATATTGGTTATGTTTGATTGCAAACTATAGTTTCATTTGATTCAAAGGGATATTTACTAAGACTTGACCGTATTGGATTTAATTAAGAACAGACACAAATTAGAAAAATTGGGAATATGGTAATATATATGGATTTTGACATTATTTTTAATATAATTTATTTGTAAAAAAGTAATTATAATTCAAAATTAAGACTTTATTTAAACCTTTAATATGTAGACTACAAACAAATATTAAAAGAACTAGTATTTTGAAAACAAGGATTTAGATTTTTGGGTTGCAATCCATATTCTAATTTAAAAATTTATGTAAATCAAAATATGTTTTAAAAAGAAAACTATCTTAATTATTTTAATTATATTATAATGATAAGTGTGATTTAAAACTTACATTTTATTGCTTCTAACATAGTTTAGAAATTTTTGACATTATTTAAATTATAATGAAAGCAAAAATAAAATAATCGAACTAAGAAAATAATAATTTATAAAATAAACAAATATTACTTATAAAAATTAATATGGATTTGGTTGAAACAATAAGAATTTAGTTTCACACTATTCACTTTTATAATTCAAAAAAAAATATAATTAAATTGATTTTTTTATATTATGAAACCACTTAATAATTTCAAACTAATTGATAATCAATAAAATTATGAAATATAAATGTCAAATTATTTGTTATTAATAATATTTTTTATCCAATTAATTAACAAATCTTCACTATATTTATTAGATTTTGAGATTGTCATAACTTATTTGTTGTTATTTTTTATATTTAAAAGAATGAATTATCAAACTGTTTCTATATACATTTAAGATGATCGTCTTAATTTACTGTTTTTATTAGTTGTTATCCTATTATTAAAAGATTAAAATTCTATAGTATTCAGTAACTAAAGGTAGTTAAATTGAAGATAATAATAATAAATTATAAAATACCAATATACTAATGTATAATAAAAATTAAAAGCTATGTTGTTATAAATTTAATTTTTATTGATCTATCTTAGATTATTATTTCATCAATAGAATAGTCACTTACTCTTTTTTATCAATAATTTAAAGTAGTTATGGTAAGTTGCTTAACCAATTAAAAGTAATGCTCAATCTAATCCTATTTATACTTTTACCATTATTAAAATTATATTCATTTTAATCAATATCTTAAATAAAATCTTTTAATAAGCTGACTATATTTATTATCAAATTATCTTATGATTTCATTACTAATAATGAGAAAATATAAAATACAAAATATTTTTAATAAAGAAATATCAATTCAATATGTCATTACATTTATGAGACGTCGAAAAACAAACTTAGATTCTGGATTTAAATTTTTTACATCTTTTCTTATCTCCCTATTAAATAATTTTTGACAATATAATAAATTTAATTTATTAATTTTATGATTGGCCCAGATACACCAATAAGTAAAAGTGATATTTAGAAAAATCCGATTGATAATTTTGTATTTTGAGTAAAATATTATGAAAACTCTGAACAAAATGTTGCATTAATGAATGTAAACATCATTATCGGAAATTCATTCAAAATAATCATCATAAGTTCAAACTTTGATTATGTTAAAGAAAAAAACCATATGATTTCAATATAGAGCAATTAGCAAAAGGATATAAGTAAGCATTAAAGTATAGGCTCTACTTAAGCTCTGATCAAAATTAAAAGAAATAAAAACTTTTTAAGTAAATTAATAGATTCAAGTTATGATTCCTTAATTTTTTAAATTACTATTATTTTGTTTCCCCTTGAAAATGGTTAAATTAAAATTTTGATCATTATAATAAAAAATACTAAGCAAATTCCAATTGAAATTTCTGATCTCACATTAATTGATAGATTTGAATTTAGATAAAGAAGTATTTTGAAAATTAAATCAAAACTATTGCTATGAAATATAAAAATAATTTCTTAACTTAATTTAATTTTATGTAATTTATGAATTTTTTTATGTAATTAATAGATTTTAATTGCTATATAATTTACTATTTATGATTATAGCCTTCTAATATTACAAAAGAATCTAGATTAAAAAAAATCAGTTTTTGAATAAAAAATATAAAGCATAAGTATCATATAGCCCAGGAACATTATTATAATTTACACTATTTACCCATAAATATTACTCAATAAATCTGCATTAAGTTAATATTGATAAAATACTCCTTTACTTTCAAGATTTTCTTAATAAATAATTAAATTTAATGTTTCTACAATTCTAAAATTTATCAAGATATTATTTAATTATACAAAATCTGATGCTTAAAAATAAATCTACAAATTTAAAGGGTATTCGATATTTATGAATTTAAGATAAGATTGATATTATAAAATATCAAGAATTTCCAAAAATTGTGCTAATTATCCAAATATTAATAATAATACTCCAAATCCAGTTAGTCCCATCATTAATCTCTATCCAACAGCTTACAATCTTTATGTATTTTGCAATTAAAATGAATCCATAACTTAAGGTATTCTAAGTTCAATATCAGTAGAACTTGTAGGAACTATGATTTCGTTCTCATCCAATAATACTGTATTCATAGAAACTATCAATTTAGGTTAGTATTCTATCTTTTCAAGAAAAGTGATTTCAATAATATAGTTAATATCTCTTACTGATTCAAAAATGATTTCAGTTACAGGTTCAATAGTTAAATTAAAATAATTTGAGTTGATATCTTGAATAAATATTGATAATGCTTCTAAGAAAATTTAGTTAGATTCATTCAATTTAACTTTCTTTGTATATGTTAAAGTTACATATTAAGTATTAGATGATTAATTTAAGAAATTTATAGAAAGCAAAGCTATTTTATAACATTGACTAAATTGATTGTTTTTGTTATTGCAATCCCAACCTTATTCAATATTGCAATTATTTGAACATCCATCATTATTTAAAGTATTTCCATCATCACATAATTCATCTTTTGATTTATATCCATTACCACATTTAATACATTAGCCATTCTCAAGAGTTGAAAATTATTCACATAATTAACATTTTTCTTCTAAACATTATAAGCATCCTTCATTACAAATTTAATCTATTTATTATATTATTGGTTCTGTATCATTTTTTTAAGGTTCTTCTAGTTTCTAGTACTCTTTGCATTTTCCATTTATACATGTTATACAATCAATTTCACATTGAAATTAACAATTATGGCAACCATCATTAGCAATTTAATTTCCATCTTCACACTCTTCCAATCCTTCTACTATATATGAATCTCCACATATGGGTCTACATGAGTTCTACACGAGTTCAAAATATTTTTAACAATTTAAACAATTATATTGATCAATGCAATATAAACAATATGGTACACATTCAAATAAACATTAGAAACATCCATCATTATCATTTTAATTTCCATCATCACATTATTCATTAGATTAAATTGCTAACAATCCATCTCCACATATTTATTAACAAGTTTTATTGATTAATTACCATCCATCAAAGCATATCGAACATTCTCCATTGATGCAATATAAACATTCTAATTAACAACTTTATTAACATTTATAACATCCATCTTATTGTAAATTGTTTTAATCATCACAGATTTCATAATCTTAAACAATTCCATCACCACATTGAGGAACACATTCTCTTTGATTTATACTCAATATAAAACCATTTTCACAATCTTAACATGTTTCTAAACCATTTTATTTACATTAATAAATCTTTATTTAATTTAATTAATTAATAATATATTGCTCTAAAATTGGATACTACATAATTATTGATTCAATAAAAATCTTTTAGTATAATTCTGCTACCAAATTTTATCCTTATAAATAACATTCAAAGTTTTTAAAATCGCCATCCTTTTCTAAATCATAATAAGACTGTTTACATTAATTATGATATAAAATGACGTTTGGTTTAAAATCAAATAGAAACTAAATGAAATAGAATGAATACATTTGAATATTGTATTTAATGTGAATTATTCTCTTATAAACATTATCCAAATTAACATATATTACAATTTAAAGGACAAGAAAATTTACAATTATGGCATCCATCATAAGGATATTCATTTCCATCATCACATTCCTCTTATTATGTTAAAATAAGATCGCCACAAATTGGAATACAGCTATTATTAATTTCAATATATTGCCATCCCATTAAACAATTAACACAAATACCGTTTATACAATTCATACAACCCTAAACACAATCATAAATGAAAGAAAAACATCCATCAAAAGCGTTTATATTTTTATCCTTACAAATATAATTTAAATTTTGAAGTATAGTAAATAATTAAAATTCTCGAATCCCAAACCATGGAGCCCAAGGTGTATAAACTGCATTCATTGAAGTTTATATAGTGATTTTTATTTAAGGTTAGGTATGAGCATAATTCACAATATTAACATTTGTTTATGTATAATGATACCAAAATCCTTGAAAATTTATATCAGTGTGATCATAATTTATCCATTTTTATTTATATAACCATTATTGTACAATAATGTCATCAATTTTAAGAATGATTGTTGTAGTTCCAGAATTCAAAATCATAATTTTTAATTTTAAACTAATAGCAACATGGAAATCTAACGAAATTTATTTTTCAAATGAATTGCTCTAAGATTTATGGTAATAAAGGTCTAATTTATTTATAAATTTACCATGACAAAAATCTATCACACTCGAAGTTGAACCTAAGTCATTCCATCCTTCTGAAATATTAATCGATGATATGAGAATAGAAGTTAATGATTCTAAAATTATCCTTTAATCAAAACATTAATTAAAATCGCATGATTTAATACTATTAAATTCTCTTATACTTAATATGAATTCTGAAATCCCCCATTTTCCATTCTAAGCAAATATTACAATTTAGATTGAAGGGCGATCATGTAAAATACGCTTTGAAATCATAGTAACTTCATCTTTTTATGTATCACGACATACATTGATTGCACTTAATGAACAAGAGTAAAGTTAATCTAAGATGATTTCATTATCTACATATATTAAGAATTAATTATCAATCCAATTATCGATTCTAAAAATTATTTATTTAAATAGATACTTCCAAAGCTTAAATTCAATAATGACTTCATCATGAGGATTTAAGCTAAATGATCTATGAATCAGAACATTATATTATGTGTTTTTATTGTCAATATATAAAATGTTTGCAGACCCACAAGATTAAAACAAAAAATCATAATTTGAATCTTTAGAAATTTTGAGCCAATCTATTATTATTTTTACTGATAAAATACCATTAATTTAAATGAGGGGATTGTCAAAAAAATTACTGTAAACAACTTAGGTGGTATTTCCATTTTCAATTAAAAGAAAAAGTAACATTATTTTAAGTTTTAATCCTTTTGTGTTTAATCCTATTACTTTTTGGTTCAGAAAATGAAATATCATGTAATTCAGAATTTCCAACATACATTAAATTTTGAGCATTATTTCTTTAATTACAAATTTTTAATAATCTACTCAATTAATTTAATAGATTATCAAATTGATAAATTTTTATTGAAAAATAATCTAAATATTTGTTAATACTTATGAAGATGATGTGATCCAGAGTTACAATATGTATAATTTTAAAATAATATTTTTTTATTTAGATACGTTTATCTTAACATATTTATTTATGAATAATAGTACTTGACCGTTGAGTTCGAAAGTATAATTTTAAGTATTATTATATGTGAAATTTAAGGAGTCAATAAAACTTATAAATCAGCTAAATGAAATGTCTACTAAAATTTATATAAAAATTAATATATTTTCATTCATTAGTAAATTGAACGTATTTAGATTATAGTACTGATTTTATCTTCAAACCTCAAAGTTCTATAAATTTTTATTGATTAAGACTTCAAAAATGAATCTTAATATCTTCATTTAAAGAATAATCCGGTTTATTTATTGTTTTAACATAATTAAAATAAGGATTTGAGATTGTTTTTAAAAAAAATAATATTAATTCTTAAATATTCTCATTTTCAATTCTATAAGAGATATTCTACATAATACTAGTTAAATATGAAAGATTTATTGGGAAGAAG
The DNA here is from genome assembly GCA_905182975.1 of Paramecium primaurelia. Classification (NCBI taxonomy): domain Eukaryota; phylum Ciliophora; class Oligohymenophorea; order Peniculida; family Parameciidae; genus Paramecium; species Paramecium primaurelia. Next base: position 741,980 of record CAJJDM010000003.1, read on the forward strand.
TGAAATGAATTATACATTTAGTATGGCTAATATAATACCTTTTCGTTGAGATTTTATAAAATATAAAATTTTTGGTTACTATTCTAATCAAAAACAGAAGTAGATTATATTAATATCTTTTAATTTTGGATTAAGTCATAGACTTGGTCGATTGGCCTAATTTTATATCAAATCTCATTTAATGGAAAAGAGATTTTATTTTGTGGTTGCGCTTTAGTTATTTGTTGAATTCAATAAGTAATTTAATGATTTAATTGATCTTAATTTATAAATTTATATTTTAGAATTTAAAATCATAAATTCTTACTTTTTAATTTCATTATGACCAGATTTATAATTGATATTATTTAATATCCCAACTAAATATGTATTTCCCATCATTGCTTATAGTTCCATAAATAAATTCTGTTTTTAAATCAATAGATTATTCCACTATGAACTCAGAATTAGGATAAACTCTTATAAAATGAATATATGAACCATTCTTATTAATCAGCAACTGTTTTTATTTTATAAATTTTTAAGGAAACAGAATATCACAGCCTGATCCATTTTTTATCGATATTTGTTTAGTTTTTTTGTATTAATTATCTATGAATTCATAAATATGCATTTCAGGATGATTGAAGGGTTAGAAAGTGAATGTATCATTAATAAAACAGATCCTCAAACCACAAATTTCAACTTCAATAATTTATTTAACAGTCCATTCATTATTCTCTTATTAGATAATTAAAATCTTTTTATCACGTCCACATGAAATTAATTTATTTTATTACTCATTTAAACACATACCATATACTGCACCACTGTGATGTGTTATAGTCTAAATACATAACCATTTTTCTGTGTATTGCCAAAATTTAATTGTCTTATCTAAACTTCCTGATATTATCATTTAATCTTTATTATTTATCAACAAGCAAACTATTGATTCTGTGTGTCCTACTAAAATCTGTTCACATTTCCATTAATCATCCTTATATTATTTCCAAATTTTGATTTTCTTATCTCTGCTTCCAGATATAAATGAGTTTGATAGTGTCATAAAATTTAAACAATTTACATCATTTTTATGTTTACCAATACATTTGATCTTTTTTAATTCTTTAGGTTTTAATTCATATATATATATAAATCTACCTTAACCAACTAATACTAATGATAAATCATTATTAATTGCTATTGAATAACAAAAACGATATTCAAGTTAAAATTGTAAAATAATTCCATAATTTATTGGACTTATATCGAATTTCATTTATGAAGAATTACAATTTAATTTAATTTATTTTTAACTTTCCATACCTAGTTATTTTGTGTCTTTTATTAAATTTTTTTATTCATTTTACAAATTTCTCAATAATTTTAAAGTTTAATCTATTGCAATAACTTAAGCCTCTTATAAAATTTAGATTGTTTCTTTAACAATTTCATCAATTAAGCTATCTTTTGTTTTAAATTCACTTTATAATAGATCTTCTGTCAATTAACAATCATCATTTTAACTTAATTGGTTAGCTATATGAATAAGTTATTCCTTACTCAACTTTGACCAACTTTGTCCAACTTTTTTTTGTTATATTTTGTATTCTTAAAAAAATTAATTAATATTTGTATTAATCTATTTTTGTGCTTTTTCTATAATTATTTAACTATCTTATTTCATTTTATTAAAGATTTCTTGAAATTTCTCTCCTTTATTTTTCAAAAATGAGGCATTTTAATTCATATTTTCCTTTCTTATTTATTCAATATAATTCCATTCCTATTACACATATTTTATTGATTTGTATTGACTACTATAATTATCAACACACAATAGACAAGCAATTCTTTTTTAATTTGCTCTATCTTTATTTAAATCTACCAAAATAATTTTTTCTTTATGCTCATCACATGTGATGTCTAAGTTCTATAGAAATATATTATAGTTTACATGTTAATTTATTTCATCCTAATCCTTATTTGGAAACTATTCTTCAAATATTGTTTTAATTTTGTTAAAATTTTATAGAATATCTATGCATTTTGATATTTTTTGTGTTTCTGTCATTTCTATTAGCTTACACTGAATATCATTTTTAATATCATCAAAACATAATGATTTGGATTTAAATTCTTCTTTAGCTTATTCATAAAAATTATAAATATCAATAGTGTTGATGCTATCAACCTTATTAATTAAGGATTATTCTTAAATTTATAATTATTCTATCAATTTTCTAATACTAACTGTTATCAATTCAAACATTTACAAATATTTATCTTTTACCTATCCCAACTCCTCTATAAGACTATTCAAAACTTTAATGTTTAATTCTAAATGATTTTCTCTATCTGTCTTAATTATTTTTTTGTATTCATCTATTTGTTTTAGAGAATCTTTAATTAATACAACCTAAACTCTTCTTTCCTATGATAGGCATTACCAACATTATTAACATAATCCTCTTTTCTTCTTATCCTATTGTTCTTTATCTAATGCTATAATTTCTTCATTATGCGTAAGGCATAATTTTTCTGATTAATCTTTATTCATAAATTTGATTTATTTTAATTAATATAAAATATCTTTATTCTCCATATTTACTCTAATGAAATTTGGTATAATTCTATAGAAAATTTATTAAAGAGAATATATGTTTTGAATAAATACGTTTTATTCCCCAATGTATTTATTGACAGTATTAATATAAAGAAAATATTTGTTCTTATTTAATATTCTAGCTTCTATAATGAATATGATTTACTTGAAGTTTTCAGAGCCAATCCATGAGATTATTGATGTACTGTTGGTTGGAAATTCAGACACAGAAAATGGATATTACATAAATATTCATAAATTATATTTTAATCTCATTGATAAATATCATTTAAGTTTTAATTATTTATAAATTTTACTTCTTTATTTGAGTAGTCTGAATCTCATTAATATTAATTTAAGTTTTGTTTGGAAAGTTCTTTATTCTTAAATGTATTAATTTTTTAATTCTTTTCCTCAATCTTTTAATTAAGCACATATTTTTCAAATTGATTATTATTTTTTTAATTCTTTAATCTATTGATCTGTTACTTAATTTTTTGTATCTTTACTTATTTTTATTAATCTTTAAGTGAATATTCTTTGTTGCTTACTTATAAATCTAATTGTATCCAGGTTTTTCAGAACTCTATTTTTATATATATTATTACTCTAATTCTTCTTTTGTGATCTGAGATTAAAGAAACTTTTTTGGATTTTAAATTATTTTTTAACTTTAATTTAGTGAAAAAATTGTATAGATTAACCATTTTCTATCTGTCATGAATTTCCAACTTTTATTTTGTTGCAATAATTGAGGATTGGTTCCTAAGGCAACTTTAAGCTAGTATTAGGAATTGCAAGCCGAAGAGTTCAGATTAGGAAAATAATAATCTAATTAATCATTTAAAATATAATATCTTATCAAATTTTAATATGGTATCATTTTCGAAAATTTTTAGTATAAATTCATATGTAAAATGAAAATAACATGAAAAAATGATAATTCATATTTCAAATATATTTTTTGAAAAATTATTTTCTTATCATAATGTTTTTAAATTAGTTGTGAAGGATAATTTTCAAATAGTTCCTTTAACATATGATAAAAGCTCAATAAAAAGTTTTTAAGTGATAATTAAGCAAAAAAATTCAATTATTATTAAATTTCAAAAACATTTTAGGATTACTAATTTACAAATTAAAATGCCAGAAAATTAGATAAAGAGTTTGTTTTATGATAGGTGATTATTGATATATAATCGATCTCAAAAGAGGATTGTATCAAGTATAGATTGGTTAAGAGACTAAATTAATCATAAAAAAATGGCTTTTTAATTTTTAGATTATAATACATAGATTAAGTAAGCTCAAAAAAATATATATTTACAATTGTTATTAAATTATAAAATTTTAAAATTCCAAAAGAGACATTAATTTAAAAAATTATTATTCATAGCTAATTATATTTACTTGATTTATTACTTTATATAATCACTTCTAATTAAAAACATTGCAGGATATCAATAGATTTACTTAGTCATTAATGTAAAAGAATAAATATTGGTTATTATATTAATCTAAACAACTTCAACTTTTTCTATTTTCTGAATTTTCATCCTCTAAAAGATTCTTAAATTATTTATCTTTTATCTTTGTAATGATTCGTTCATTTCTTAAGGATCAATCTTAATATTTTCTAAAACAAAATGATCATAGCTACCAAGGGTATCATGAATTAAACATAGTTTATTAATTACTAAAGAGGAATGCAATATTATTTGAATTTCAATTTTTCGATTTAGTCATGATTAGATTGTCTACAATTTCATCCTTAACACATTTTGGCACCCCTAAAATACTGTTAAATGATTATCTTTGAGCTTATCTAATATCATTCTTAACCCCCCTATACTAATTGTTTTATACTGCCAGTTCTTAATAAATAGATACTATATTGATATTTTTTATTTCATATCCATTCAAACTTATTTTGGAGTTTTGTAATTTTTGGTTACTTATTACTTAATTTTACCATTGCTTTCTAAATGAATTCTTAGATGACAGTATTTTTTCACTATAGGATATCCTTTAATCGATTTTTGAGTATGTTAAGATTGATTTATCGTAGACGTTATTCCAGACTTTAATTTATTGATATCTAAGTTTCACTTAAGACTTTCTCATTTGAGAGTATCAATAATTATTTGTGTTCTTATGATTAATCTAGAAAAGCAAATCTTCGGCATACGCATAATTTTTAAAGATTAATTAAGGGACTTTATTTATTAATTCTTTGAGAAACTAATAGAAGTAGGAATTAAAAAATGGAGGATATATAGGTGAGACTTAAACAACTCCATTTTAAAACCAATATTTCTCTTTTTTAATCACTGGATCCTAATAGTGTAAATTAAGAGACACAGCTTCAAGAAATTTATCTCATATTTTCTTTATAATTTTTAATATCTCCACAATCTAAGAGTTTCAGTGTTGGTAATTTATATGTTCTATATTGTTGTCTGTTCGAAATAGTACTTAATTATCTAAAGCAATTTAAATAGTCATGGGGGGTATTATATATTATCTTCATCATCTAAATTACAACACAATATATTCCTCCATCTTTTTTCTTTGGGTTAAGTATTGTAAATTGTTTCATTTTTTTGAAGGCAATAGTTATTTTTCTTTTTGTTAGAATTTTATAGATAGTTCTTTAAGTTTCTCAACCAAATAAGCTTTGAACTCCCTCTATTTTGATAGAGTTACCCTTATTTTTTGAATTAATTTAGAATAATGTAGTTTCCTTCTCACGTTATATATCAATCTTTAAAGTTGTTGGATTTTTAGCATTTTCTTTATTATATATTATAATTTAATATTTCTTATTTTTACTCTCATGTATTAGAAGTTTGGCTGAGATTAGAGCATGGTATGATAGATTATTAAAATTTATCTGTGTTTGAGAAGTCTTACAATATGAAATAAGGATATGGTAACCTATCTTTTCCGATTCTCTAAAATGTTATTTCTAGTTTTGGAATTAAATGTTAAAAACCAGTAAATTATACTGTTGCTACATTAAATTTAACACATATATTAGTAAAAATCATGCAATTATTTATTTTTCAAAAGAATTCTAAAACTCCTTCTATAAATTCATTTTCAGCTTGTTCTTAATTCTGTGTAGGACATAGATCTGATTCTTCAGTTTGGTTACATTCAAAATCTTCCTCAGTTAATAGATAATAATTAGTTAAACTCAAAACACTTCTCACTTTAATTGTTACGCTATGAAAGTAGGGCATGTCATCGTTTGGAAATACTTTATAAATATTATTCTTCCATCCTTCAGTTTCAATCAAATAATAAATCAATCCAGATTTTGAAACAACTTATTAGAGAAGAGATCGATCATTTAAATGAAAATCTAGATTTCCAACACTTTTTTAATTTAAATCAAGACACTAATTTAAAACAGAAGCGTTGTTTTCAGAATTATTATATGATCTAAACTTTTCCAAGTATTTATCTAACCTAGAATGGTATTAATTTATTAAGCCAGTTCTTTGAGTTGCTACTATAGTAAATAGAATGAATCTCATAAGAATAATTTTCATCTTATAATCTATTTTAATAATTGATTTAAAATAGATTAATTTCAGAATTAAAAATAAATAATATTCTACTTAGTAAATGTTGATTAAATTAAATTGTGTAGAATTATTTATTATTGAAAGGACATACATTAATAATTAAACTTCGTAATTTAATTTACTATCATTAAAGTCATAAATTCATTTTAATATATTTCATATATTGCTGTTAAATTGAATTTGTGATTATTAATAATATAAATTCAAATTTTAAACATTCAAAAAGATGAAAGTGATTCAAAATCCAACTTAATATTTCTTTGAATAATCTAATAATCCATCTAATGAATATCTAGATAAGATTAATACTTTCATTGGAAAATTAATAAATCAAAAATCATGTTTATTATGCAAATAAGACTATAACATCAAAGATAGATTACCTAGAATACTCATTCATTGTGGACATACTATTTGCACATAATGTCTAAGCAATTTCTATAAGTTTATTTTATAATATTAATGAGTCTTAGAAACAGAAGAGTTCGATGTCCACTTTGTTTGAAATTAGTAAAACATCTTGATTCAATTGATAGATTACCTGTATCAATATTATATTAAATTTAGATAAATCACACAATATTTTCCAAAATGGCTGAAGAAATAAATAAAAAGAGCAGATTTCATGGAGGTACTGATGTGATAGATCCATAATAATATTTATTCACATAATTTCAATAATCAGCAATCTAAGCATAGAAAATAAGACAACAACAATAAAATCAATATCCTTAGATTGATCCTGATTCAGGACTTGAATATTGTGAATTTCATAATGATAGAGTAAAACATTTCTTTTGTATGAAACATAAAGTTACCTGTTGTAGAGCATGTTCTGAAATGATTCATTAAAATAAAGTAATTATTATTATAATCTTTAAGGATTGTATTGTTGTTGATCTTTATGAAATTGAGGATGTTCCAGCATTTTTAAATGAAGCTTATAAATTAAATCAAGAAAACAATAGTTAAAATCAAAATATTTAATTTTTACCAGGTATTCTTTTCTTTTAATTAGATGATGATAATAATTTTAATGATGATGATTTAGAAGGTGAGTTTGCTCAAAATGAAAGTCTATAAAGCTTATGATATTAATTAACTATAAATCTATCATGGATACTAAAATTAAGGATCTAACTCTTTTTATATTCCATTATTGTTTATTTATTAGATTCTTTATACATAATTGTCCAATATATTTGTCCTGTTTTATATTTCTAATTCTATTTGACCAACAACTTGGTTACTATATTTAACATCCTTCTTAAGAATGCATCCTAATAACTCCTTGCTATTTAGAATTGTTTCAGCTATTAATTCTGGTTCAGCTCTAGAATTAAACTAATAGTTTTATCTAAATTTATACATCTAGTATTTATAACTTGATATCCTCTCCATCATCAACTTCAATTATTTATGTGTAATTCCATACAGGTTGCTTTTCAGCAGCTTTACTAATTGATGATCGGTATTCTTATTTTTTTGTGATTAATTTTACAAAAGGATTCTACAAATCAAAAAATTAAATAATACCATTTTACTAAAAATTCTTGTAGATCTTAATAGATTAGCTCGACTTAATGTAATTTTTCTTTTTTTAACATCCATTTAATTGTTGATTTTTTATTTTTTATTATATTTATTAATTTTTCATTTTACATTACTTTCTATTCATTCTAAAAAATATTCTAGTATTCCTAAATAGTCCTTGCTATTTTTTTGTTTTACTTCTATATTCTAGGGATCATAATAATTACACTAAAAATACTTAAATGCTTAGGACAATATGTATTGAAATTGATAATATTGTTAATCAAGATTATAGTGAATAAATTGCTTTAGTTAAGAATATCCAAAAGATGTTCTTATTATTCTAAAGAAAAATTTTTAATTAATTGTGATTATTCAATTGCTTAGATTCATTGATATAGTTAAATTATTATTTTATTAAATTAGATGTATTCATCCAAAGAAATTATATAATTACTTAAATTTTCTATTTTAGTCAACTGAAGGTAGCCTAACAAATAGTCATTTTATTTAAGGATTAGACCTTCAGATTAAATTAATTATCAAAAATCATCAGAATATAATAATTAATTAGAATTAATTGATCACTCTTTTTTGAATGAATTTTAGATAAGCATAATAATATGTTTATATTGTTAATATGATTGCTAATTGTCATTTGACAGTTGTTGTAGGTACTCCATCTCCCAAAGCTTTAACTTTTTCCATTAATGAGTCATCAACAACAGTACCGTCTACATTTTTTAAGGTGTTTATCCTTTTGAGAACGAGCAATTTAGGATCATCCTTTTAGTTCTCGTAAATAGGATTTCCTTTTAAATATATTTAAAGAATTACCTACAAACAAAACATTTGCTATTTCTGGAAGATCTTTCAATTTATCAACTTCATCCCATACTTTAATTCTGTTATTACCAATATAAAGTGTGTGTAATTTAACGCATGGTTATAGACCATCAAGTCTTTCAATATAATTATAACTCAACCATAGTTCTTTTAATGTTTATCCTATTTCTTCTAATCCAGCTATTTTCTTTATATTGTTTCTTGATAATGAAAGGATTTCTATTTGTCTTAAACCAGGCAGATTGACCATTTTTTCTATAGCATTTGAAGAAAGGGATAAGCGTTTAACTTTAGCCAATGTATTTAAAACTGGTGGATCCAATTTGTCAAGAGGTGGATTTTAGAATATCAATCTAATATCTTCTGCTTCAGATGGTTGTTCACCTGGATGTTCTTGTTCCCAATTTTAAAGAGCTTTTGCACAGGTTGTCTTTGCCATTTGATAATTTATAAAAAATTTATTATTATTTTTGAAGTTCTAAAATTATGTTTAAATATATATGCTTAAAAGATACTTATTAAAGGAATAAAGCTTAGGAATTAAAACTGATATTAAAGTTGTCAGTAAATCAATTTATTTATATACTATAATTCATAAAAATTCAGTTAATTGTAAACAATAATTCATTTAGTAAACAAAAAAAGGTATTTTTGTATGAATATTGATATCAATAAAAGTGTAGAGTTATTAATAAAAAATAGAAATTAAAAAATGAATATCATTGAAGATTGGAGTGAGTTTCGAACTTTGGGTACAATTTATATTTGAAAAAGTTTGTTAGTTAATATAATATATATATATATCTGTATTATAACAAATTTTTGATATTTGAAGGGAGGGTATACTTTGATTGGTTATGTGTTTGTATTATTGGATAGTTGATTAATATAAATTAGTAATGAATTCATTATTTTATTTATTAAATAACACTCTTTTTTGGAGTAAAGAAATAAGAGAAAGGTATGGTTTCATTGCAAGAATATCTCTTAATATTCTTTTAACATTCCTATATACATTTATATTATTACAATTACTTAATATTACTTTAGGAATGAGTGAAGAAAATTAATTGAATGCTGATAAAAACTTAAACAGAAATAATCTTGAGAAAATAATAAAGTTAGATAAAAAGAATGGGAATTTTGATATTTATGATAAATATTCTAAGTATGTTCAATTTTCAATACAAATAGACGGAAACTAAAAATAAGAACGTCTTAGAATAATTCACACATCAACAGTTCATATTAAAATGAATATATTTTGTGTTATTTTTGGAGACACATTAATTAAGTATACTTCAAAAAAATTGATGAACCTGAATAAGAGCGACTTGATTATCTTAAGGCCATGAATGAAGATATCTTACACACTGAATTTCCTGTGAAACATGCAGATTATAAGTTTTATTAAGCAAGATAAATCTTAAATAAGTAGTATTTGAAATCAGAAAATTCTACTTATTAGGAAAACATTTTAAAACATATTAGATTAAGTGGACTCATTCACAAAGCTAAGGATTTAAAAATACCTTAAATTGATAAAATATATTATATGAAATAGAAATCTATGGTCAAATTTAAATAATAAAATATTAGGTATTATTTTATTAATAAAAGTTCGTTAATTTAAGAAAATATTTAATTAGATAAACTATTAGATAAATTGAATGAACAAATAGAATTAAGAACTGGTTAAAAAGATGAAATATTTTAATAATTATAAGAGTATTCTTCAGAATTATAACTAATCAACAAATAAAATAAAAAAGATTTATAAAATTTAAATTAAAAAATTAAATCAGAATAACCATTAAATGTCTTTGGTACATAGGTAAATATATATAAGTAAGCACGTAATAATAATAATGGATTGAATAAAAACAAAATTATATATAATAATGAAGCCTTACTAACTTATTTAAGAAAAAGTTTATAATAATTAGATTATAGATAAACTGCTGAATCTATTGTTAAAGTAATAAATTCAACTCATTCTATTAATGGCTATACATTTTGTGTAGTATTTGAATAAGCATTAAATTCAAATAATGTTAATATTGAAGAAGACTTAATGTATGAATTAGATAAGTTAAGAGATACATCATTATTTAAATTTTATAATATTCCATAAAAAACTAAGTATTCTCATATTGCTTAAAATGTAATTAAATATATAAATATATTAAAGTTCATTGGGATAAACTAAGTATAATATAATAGATAGAAACCAAATCCTTTAATAAACAAAAATCTTACAAAAGAATCTAAAATATCATCTTAAAATGAGAATGATTCCAATTTATTAAATTATGAGGCTTGTCATCATTGTAAAATGTTATTTAGGCAAGAATATTTAATATCTTGTAATTATAAAAGTAGTACTATGGGATTACCAATAATAAATTCATCAATAACTGATTCTTATTTATTCTCATAAAGTATTAATTTTAATCAATAATTTAAGTGGATGACGAAGGTATAACTAATAGAAGATAAGTACCAAACAGAAAAAAGACAGCCTATAGTATATATTCAAAGAAAAGTATCATATTTATTAAATAATTATTAAGATGGTGAATTAATTTGTCAAAGGTAATTCTGTAGAATGTGTTTGAAATAGAATTATGATATTAAAATTGAAGAAGTTGCTTAGAAAACTGATTGGGTATGTCCTTTTTGTTAAGTATATCTTTATTAAAATATAAATAGGCAATTTGTTTTTGTTCAAGATGCTAAAGAAATGATATTATGATTAAATTGAAAGATCTGTTTACAATTTGTGGTGGAGATCTTGAATAATTAACCAAAGATTCAATTTTTGAGAAATATGTTAGACCATTAACTGAAGAATAAATATATAAACGAAAGCCAAGTCAATTATAAGTAAATTTTGTATTTATGTTATAGAGAACTGGTTACTCTATTGTAAAATAGTAATTGAGTCACTTTAGAGATATGTAAACTATAAGGCTTGATTTTGAAAATCTAAGATTATTATGTTCTTAAATATTAAGAAGAGAGAAAATGAAATGGAAATTATTAGAATAAGATATTCTTATGTGGAATGAGGATATCAAATCAAATTAAATCAAGAATAATAAAAAAAATGAAAAGATTAATAAGTTAAAATCAAAAACTAAGCAAATCACTAAGAAAATATAGAAGTATATTCTCTATATATCTAATAAGATAGGAGATTAATTAATTTTAAGAATGTTCACCTTCATCTTCATCTAGCAGTAGTGAGTATTTCTAAAGCAATGAATATGAATCTGTAGAAAATCTAAACTAAATTGACAAGAAGAAATAAATAACTAAATCGAAAATGAATATAAAATCTAATTAAAAATAGAAAACATAGAAATAACAACCAATAAATTAGATATAATAGAATTATAAGTCTTTTCCAGCTAAAAATCTCAAAAGAGAAGTTGCCTATCTTTTATAATATCAGGATACTGATACTTACAGTTTAATTCTTAAAAAAATCAAATAAGATCAAACAAAGAACTCATGCAGGAAATGATAATCAAATTATTAATATATAAAAATAATAATAGTTATGAATTATCAATCAAAAAATTAAATTTGTCTACTATTCATTCAATGTAAATTTTATTTAAACATAATGCTTATTACGTTTACTGTTAAATTAACCATCCAATTATATTGTTATATTTAATGTCATCTTAAATAAGATGAGTTATTTATGTACATTAATATTAGATTATTTTTCTTTATTAAATTATTTAAAATTTCAAATAATTAGACAAATGAGATCCAAAAACAACACATTTTTTGATTTTCTTTATTTTATAAAATTTATCTTCAATTTTAAGAAAATTCAAATTTAAGCCTACAAAAATAAATTTAATATTCTCAAAAAGATCTATTTGTCTTCCTAAATTAAAAAATTCAAAATTGATTGGACTGAAACTTTAAGTTAAATTTTTAGATTAATCAATCTTTTTATCCATTTTAGATTTCTTCATAATATAGTATATACTATTGAATTCTTATTTCTGAAATAAATTTTTAGACACTATTAACTATATTTAAGTATATAAAAAAAGTTATTGGCTAAATCTACTTTTTCTATCAAATAAATTGAACATATATATTCAATTCTAAATAGTATAATTCATCAAAATAATTGATAAATCCATATATAAAACTCTTCAATAATAAAGACTAAATTCTTTTGATAATTATTAAATATTTAACAAATCTAATTTCTACCTTCATTATTAATATCCTTGTTATTGATTTTTATAAACTAATACAAATATCTCTAAAAAATTTATGTTTTCTTATAAAATATCAACATTGTTAAATGAGGATTTAAACCTGCTATAAATTTGAAAATGAAACATCTTAATTAATTATCAATATGAAGAAACCAAAAAATCTTCAGAGATTCTATTTATGAAATGGATTTTTTAAAACATATATTCAAGATTAAAATTTACTTCCATATTGTTAATTATTCGATTAACTTTAAGAATTAATATGAAATTGCATTTTTGTATAGTCTTTGGTATACTTTGTTAAAATTGTATTAATGGGATAATTTAATCATTTGCACTATCGAATATACGCTGAATACTATTCTTTTTCTGTTATAGAGGAATATATGAAGAATATATTATATTATTTTAATTAATGTCCAAAAAATAAAGCAATGAAAATGCAGATAGATATTAAGGTGATGCTGGCAATTTCTAATCCTTAGAAAGTGATGATGGGCCAGGACCAATGAAATGTAATTATAAAAATATAATTTTTAGCTATTGAAGGATGGATTGTCATTGTTAAAGGTATACATGAAGAAGCTTAAGAAGATGATGTGTTTGATGCATTCAGTAAATATGGACCAATAAAAAATTTACATTTGAATTTAGATAGAAGAACTGGATTTGTTAAAGGGTATACATTACCTAATAATAATTTATAGATATGCATTAGTTGAATTTAATGAATATGCTCATGCATCTGATGCAATTAATGGGATCAATAAATCAGAGGGAATATGTGGTAAAAAAGTTCAAGTTGATTGGGCATTTAAAAAGCCTCCCAAGAAAGGAGCATTAAAATAAACTAAAAAATAATGATTTAGAATTTATTTGGTTTTTAATAAATAAATAAGAAGCAGAAACATTATGATAAAATTTAGTTTTTGTAATATATTGATGTTTCTTTCAGTTCTTTATATATTTTCATTTGATTATTAAATATCATACATATCTAAAATAATAATTACTATTTTTATAATTAATATATATATTTATATGGGTAGGTAATACTAAATTTAATTATAATAAAGATATTTGATTTATATTTTGAGTAAAATGCAATTATATATCATTAATTGTCGATGTACAATCACATTGATTCAAGATCATTTTCTAATAGATTACGGCCTAAAAATGTAGTATAATCAATTTATGTATTCTATTTACTCTTCAACCTTCTTTTAAAGATAGGGTTCTTGTGAATGATGTATTCCTCTTCTAAATCAAAGAGAGTTCTACGAGAATTATGTTTAGAACTTTGATCTTAATCTAATTACTCGAAGGTGGGAGTGGAAGGAGTTTATGGAGTGGATGGTAAATTGAGTGTACTATATGTTAAATTTTACATTGTATTTTTAATTAATAATTATATATATACTTAATTTAAATTCAAATTATTGGAGCAACAGAAAGGTATATTCTTTATATACATGATTATCATTTGATCAAATCATATTATTGACTGCACTATTTCTTATATTATAAATTAAATTGGTAAACAAAACTATAACAGTTTTATCTACCCACAAATACTATTTAAATTTTAAAGATTATTAGTTTACTGTTCATAATTAACATAAGAGTGAATAATAGAATAAGATTTTGGAAATACTCATATATTTAAATTATGAGTTTGGTGATTATTTATAAATTTTTGGGATGTAAAAATGAGCAAAAAATTAATTATTCTAGTTTAGAATTATGATTTTTTTTATAGATTTTTTATTAATATAATAGTAGATATTTTATAAGATGTTATAGGCTTATCATAGACACAAATATTCAGTAAACGAAATTAATTAATAAAAATGGAAATTAATGAATTCTTTTTGTATTTTGCTAATATCTATAATTATAAAATCATTTTTGAGAGTAGAATAAAATAAATAATTTTTCTTTGGAGAACTCTAAATTAATTTAGTTATTTTAATTATTTTATAAGCAATATAAATCATCTAATATTGCTTATAAGTTAGATTAAATTAATATAATTATTATTACTTTTTAGTAAAACATAAAATATTTAAGAAGATTAATATAGAATGGAATATTATAATTATATAATGCATTCAATTAAAATATAATTAAGTGATGAACCAGAGTTATCAGGCGTATGTTGGGCTTTGTTGTAAGCATTTACTGAGAATTCTCGAGTATTACGACATTGTTCAGGAGGAGGCAATTAAACATAAACACAGAATAATTTTGGGGATCATTAGTTAGAGTCTGATATCTAGTGTGAAGTTAATATCAATAGGGAATTAGAGAAATGTGGATTTGTGAGTCATAGTGCAAACGAAGAGAGTCCTGAAGTAATAATAATTAATATTATTTAGATGAAACAACTATGTGAAGGAGGTAGATATATTGTCACATTCGATCCTTTGGATGGAAGCTCCATTATAGGCACAAATTTTACAGTTGGTACCATAGCGGGTATTTGGAAATCAGATGATAGCCTATTAATAGGAAAGAGAGGAAGAGATCTAATATCTGCTTGTTGTTGTTTGTATGGGAGTAGAACAACTGTTATAATTTATAATTAAAGAGAAGATAAAGTTTAAGAATACACTTTATTTGGTATATTTTATTGAATAATATATTTAGATAGTGATAAATAAGGACATTGGGAATTAACAAAAGAAAATATAAAAATTAAATAAAAGGGAAATATCTTTAGTCCTGGGAACTTACGAAGCATAATCAATCATAATGCTTATAGAGAAGNTAAATTAAATTGGTAAACAAAACTATAACAGTTTTATCTACCCACAAATACTATTTAAATTTTAAAGATTATTAGTTTACTGTTCATAATTAACATAAGAGTGAATAATAGAATAAGATTTTGGAAATACTCATATATTTAAATTATGAGTTTGGTGATTATTTATAAATTTTTGGGATGTAAAAATGAGCAAAAAATTAATTATTCTAGTTTAGAATTATGATTTTTTTTATAGATTTTTTATTAATATAATAGTAGATATTTTATAAGATGTTATAGGCTTATCATAGACACAAATATTCAGTAAACGAAATTAATTAATAAAAATGGAAATTAATGAATTCTTTTTGTATTTTGCTAATATCTATAATTATAAAATCATTTTTGAGAGTAGAATAAAATAAATAATTTTTCTTTGGAGAACTCTAAATTAATTTAGTTATTTTAATTATTTTATAAGCAATATAAATCATCTAATATTGCTTATAAGTTAGATTAAATTAATATAATTATTATTACTTTTTAGTAAAACATAAAATATTTAAGAAGATTAATATAGAATGGAATATTATAATTATATAATGCATTCAATTAAAATATAATTAAGTGATGAACCAGAGTTATCAGGCGTATGTTGGGCTTTGTTGTAAGCATTTACTGAGAATTCTCGAGTATTACGACATTGTTCAGGAGGAGGCAATTAAACATAAACACAGAATAATTTTGGGGATCATTAGTTAGAGTCTGATATCTAGTGTGAAGTTAATATCAATAGGGAATTAGAGAAATGTGGATTTGTGAGTCATAGTGCAAACGAAGAGAGTCCTGAAGTAATAATAATTAATATTATTTAGATGAAACAACTATGTGAAGGAGGTAGATATATTGTCACATTCGATCCTTTGGATGGAAGCTCCATTATAGGCACAAATTTTACAGTTGGTACCATAGCGGGTATTTGGAAATCAGATGATAGCCTATTAATAGGAAAGAGAGGAAGAGATCTAATATCTGCTTGTTGTTGTTTGTATGGGAGTAGAACAACTGTTATAATTTATAATTAAAGAGAAGATAAAGTTTAAGAATACACTTTATTTGGTATATTTTATTGAATAATATATTTAGATAGTGATAAATAAGGACATTGGGAATTAACAAAAGAAAATATAAAAATTAAATAAAAGGGAAATATCTTTAGTCCTGGGAACTTACGAAGCATAATCAATCATAATGCTTATAGAGAAGTACTTGAGTACTATTTTCATAATGGATACACTTTAAGATATACAGGTGGAATGGCACCAGATATCTGTTAAATATTCTTGAAAGAAATTGGAGTTTTTTCTCTTTTTGGTGATGAGAAGAATCCTTGCAAATTAAGATATTTGTATGAATGTGCTCCATTAGCATTTTTAATCGAAAAGGCAGATGGAAAATCATTCAATGGTTAGTCTTCCGTATTAGATACAGTTATTAATGGATATGAACAAAAGAGTGAAATTGCTGTTGGAAGTGCTGAGGATATTGAATTCTTTATATAAATTTGGAAAAAGCATGGATTATTGAAATTTTGATTGGTTTAGCTTGAATTATATATATAAATATTGATATTTAAAATTATCATAAATTATTCAAAAACTTATTTTTATACAGTTTGATTTTTTCTTTATTAAACTTTTATGAATCTAATTTCCTTTTGAATATTTCAACAATCAAATTTTAATTATAATCTTCAAAAGAAACTTTGGATTTCTAAAATATTCTGCTTTTTTGTATCCTCTAAATAATTAACTAATAATAGAATACATCATTTTTTGCCACTGCATTAATCTTATCATTAATTTCTCCAAAATCAATCATATGCGTAATTTCAATAACTCCAGCCTCCACTAAACTTATTGGTCCTATTTCAACTAAATAAAACACTAAAATATCTATAAGATCTTATTAATTTCTATAAGTTTATGGAATGAATCCATGATTACCAAGAGTTGGTTAAATGTTAACATATTATTATAGTAAGTGATTATAAGTAACCAAGACTTCAATTATTGAATTATCCTTATATCTTTGATAGCTAACCAAATTATTTTTTGTAAGTTGATATGCTTTTAAATTCTAAGCAAGTAAGGAGGATTCCATTTTAACTCATTTGATGAAAGTGATATAGAATTAAAAAAATGTTAGTAGTAGAGATATCAAAGGTTTATAGCTTCTTATTTACTTTGGCATTTTGGTTCAAAGGAGTTATAGGATTATCATAGGTACAATTTTAGATATATTAGATATCTTCATTAGGCTTATTGATAAATTGAATTAAAAAAATGTAATGAAATATATTGAATTCAAGGATAACAGATGTAAGCAATATGTATTTCTATTTGGGTTAAACTGAGTGAAAATTAATTTAATTTAAAAATAAAGGATTTCTTATAGAATGATATAATCTGACAATCAGATCAATTCTATCTATCATTTATTTGAAAAAGTATAAGGGTTTATGTTGAATTTCTTTGATAGTTCATATAGAATATCTAATTATGATTATAGCATATGATAATTTTATATTTAAATTAAAATTTGAATATAATTCTAGACTAATTTAAGAAAATATATGATGTGAAAGTGAATAAAAGTCTTTTAGATCCAAATTTATCTTTATCAAGAATTTAATCATACAAATAGAAAGAATTTATTTAATGATAATTATAATAGCGGAGATTATTCTATTATATAACATGGTATGAAAATTCTTGATTTTGATATTTTGATTTACATTACAAATATTCATGAGTTGTAGTAAGAATTAGAGATTTAAAATGGATAACAGCAGGAATAATTAAATGTTTGTTTATTTTTAATATATAAATTCATCAATAAAATAATTGAGATATTTAATATTTAAATTATTAAACTAAGTCCGATTAGCATAGAAAAAGTAATATCTCCTCCTTCTTCTTTCATATCCCTCTCATATATTACAAAGTGTTGATTTTTTTATTCTTAGTGAATACGTCGAATGATGAATATGCTTGGAATTAACATTAATAGGATGGTAATAATTTTCTTTTTTGATTTATCTCCCTCTTTTAGATCTTCCTCGAAATCAATTCTTCACGCCATCTATGCCAGCCGAGAAGAATATAGAGAAGAATAAAAATTGCAAATTGCACATTGGAAACCTTCCTCTTTAGATTACAGAAGAGACATTACATCGTGTATTCTCCAAATATGGTTAAATTAAAGAAGTTAAGATCATTCGCAAAAATAGTTAAGGGGTTTAGTTTTTTATATATATTAAATAAGTAACCACTAAAAGATTACTGCTATGGGTTTGTTCTTATGTGTGATGGTGATGGAGCTTAAAATGCTGTCACAGAGTTGAAATAAAACAGTCCTTTGGGTACTACATGGACAGTTGCTTTTAGTAAAGATAAAAATGATGTATGCTTCTATGTTTTTGTATTCTTTTCTTAAGGATTCTGCTGGTGCCGGTCATTAGAAATCTGATAAAAAAAAGGATGATAAGATTAAAAAGAAAGAGAAATCAAAAGAGAGATTAAAGAAAGATAAATCTAAACCAAAAAAGAAAGTTGTATTTTTTAATTAATAAAAGAAGAAGAAATCAGAATCATCGTCCTCATCTGATTCTTCAAGAGCAAGATCTGCTAAAAAATAAAAAAAATAAAAAAAGCGTAAACATTCTAGTTCATCTGAATCATCTTCTTCTAAATTGCCACCTAGAAGTGCTCTAGTTAAAGTTGAGAATAAGGATATAGCAGATATAGTATTTTCAGGTGGCGATTTATAGTCTCATCTAATTTTTTAATAAGTATGTTAATGTCTAAAAAATAAAGTAGCCATAATAATAATATCAAATAACTCATCATGTATATGTAAGAGAGTTGTTTATATCTGGAATACCTCAATCTAAGATTTCTGCTGATATATAAAGAATCTTTTCTGCTTATGGTATTGTAGAGAGAATTGATATTGTTCCTAAATAATTAGTCAATTACGCATATGTGAAATTTAAGAGATTGGAATCAGTTCTATAAGCTATGCAAAATTCATAATTAATAGCAGAATAATTGGAGAGTGCAGGATAAGTTAAAATATATTAATCTGATCCATTTCGTAGAGTTTAAATTGTAGGCAATGCTGAAGATAGTGAAAGAGTAAAATAATATAATAAATTATTAGGAAGAAGAAATGTGGCCAGTTATGTTCATAGGTTTTCCTCCAAATTAAAATTATGTTTTGGATGAAAAGTTTTTAAAGAAAATGGCTGAGAAATTTGGAGGTGATGTTAAAGGAATATAACATTTCTAACCTGATTCTCCTTAATTGAGATCTTATGTTCTAATTGAATTCTCATTTTTAAAAGATTGTAAAAAAGCCAGAAGAAAATTCTGTAGATATAAAATACAAATTTTGGGTGATAAAAAATGTGATGTAGCTATCTTATCAAATTATCCAGCTAATCTATAAAATAAAAGATAAACTAATATGTTTATGTAATAACCATTTGGAATGGGTAATATTATCATTATATAATTAGATTATATGTAAGTTAATTAATAAATACCTATGCATTAATAAATGGTATAAAGATAAATGCCATAATAAGTATAAATGCTCGCTCCTTATTAAAGTTAACCTATACCTTAATAACATATACCTCCTCCTAATTTATCAAATATGTATGATTACAACTAAATCCCTATGTTATATCCTCAATAATAATAAAATTAATAGCAAATGATGTATATGAAAAATCAATAACAATAATTGTAAATTCCTGCTCAAACTCCTGTTTAATCTCAATTTAGACCATAACCTCAACCAGTTCCTTAAACTTAATAACCTCCACAATTACAATATTATTAATAGCTTAATCCTTAAGCTTAAGCTCAAAGTTATTTACCATAATAATACCCAATGGATATGATCATCCCTCCTCCAACTATAAAATAAGATGAAATCAATTCACCCTTTTGGTGTGGTTATATGAATAGAGGGAAATAACATCGTGTTGGAATAGATGCAAGAATGCATAAAATTAACATAGATATAAAGAAGAGTAATATTAATTATTTATTTAGTTAATTTGCCATCTAATTTAGAAATGAGTTATAAATGTACTTATCAAGATGCTTATCAGAGAGCAGGTTAAGAATAATCAGCCATTTTAATATTTAGTCCTGCTTAAGAGACAGACTTTCCAAAATTTACTGAATATGTATAATACTTAAGAAATAAGGTATTAATTAATTAATAGTATTTTAGTAAAGAGCTGGTGTAATTTAAAGTGAAACATTTACAATTTATGTTATTCCTCCAGGAGTATCAGAGGCATAACTAATTTGCAATATCAATTAATAAGAGATGATAGCTATCTATTGTCATAAGGAATAAAAATGATAGATTTATAGATAAATAATAAATATAAAATTAGAATCAAACTTTTTATTAATCTTATTTTTAGATTTTTGTTTTTATTTGATCTCTAATTTGTTTTTTTAATTTATTCTACATCTATATTGTTCCTTCCATACCAATTATATTAATAGTTATTACATCAGGTTCTTAATCCATAATCACTCCAAGTTTACAACTATTATCCATATTTCTAATCAATTGATTCATATGTATTTCTTCATATTCCTATGAAATATTAGTTTCAAATGTCATTTCAAAACTCTCAGCAATAATTGAATTAAAGAATTTTGTTACAGTTTTACGAAAATTCTTATCATTCTAAATATTCCTAAATCTAAATTAATTTAATCCTATTTATTCTATCTCTGTAACTCCTAATTTTGTATATACTTCTTGTCCATAAGTAGATGCATTTGAATTTAGTTAATAAATATTCCTAAAATATAAATATTATTTACCTTTACAAAAATTGACTTTTCATATAATCTATCATCTATTACTCAGACACATGTTATTTATTTAGATATGGATGCTACAACACTTAATCTATAGTTGGTCTTTTATCTGGAATGTTAGTTAGCATTCTTTCAATAAGATCTTTGAATTCTTCCTCTATTGTTATTTTTACTTTGTTTTCCTGCTCAACAAATTATTCAAAATAGGTCCAAAATTATTTTGGTTACTTTAATAGATCTAAATAAATAGGATTATTCATATCCAAATGACCCTAAATATTTTTATATTATAAATACATCACCAAATGGGTTAACTCCTGATCTAATCCCAATAAATGAACATCCTAATGAAAAGATATCTGCTTTTTTAGTAGTGTATTTCTCACCAATTTATACTTCTGGTGCCATATATCCCTTAGTTCCTTAGATATCATTTGATTCAGGGTTAAACTCAACCAAACCAAAGTCAGATAATTTTAGGATAAACTTTTCATCTAAAAGCATATTTTCAGGTTTTATGTCCATATGAGCTACATTCAAATCATGCAATATTTTTACAGCTTCCTATTTATTTATAATTTACCTTTAGTTATTTATAGTATGTATGCTGAAGCTATTTGTTCTGGGAGCCAAGGATTTTCACAAAGAAAGTCTGTCAAATTACCTATTATAATTTATATTTCATAAACTACCATTTTTAGCAAACTCTAAAACCAAAAGAAAACTAACTGAGGTTTCATTTCCTAATTTTAGAATCTCCCTATATATTGAGTAAATTTAAAATACACTATTCGATTAATATGTTAAAAATCTTGAGTCGATTTGCCTTAATTTATTATATTCTCTATTGCTTATAGAAAATAGGCTTCTTTTTAAAATATCATAAATAAAGGATGATTTTGATTAGCTTATTCGATTTTAATTGATTTGTATTCCTTAATTGCTACCTTAATTGATGGATTATCTATTCTCGATGCTTCAAAAACGCTTAATTTATTCACATTAAATACAAAGAAGTTTTTCCTTTTCCCAAACATCTTACTAAATTATATCTGTTTTGTATTTGATTCATAAAATTATTTTATTTATATATTTTTTTTAAAAAAGAAATTATTACACTTATTGTAAGAAAATTATTTTATAGAATGATAAAATTTAATAATAAAAATTTAATCGTTAAATGGATTACTAACAAAATCAGTGTCAACATATTGATCTTATTCCTTTTAATAATAAGTTCTTTTGTAAATCATGTGGAATTCATATGCCAGAAGATGGGAGTATTGGAATTAAAGCTATGAACTTTTGTTTTCCAGGTTATCTTAATCCAATACAAAATCTAAAAAAATAATGGAATAGAGCAGTTCCAATAGGATCATTACCAAATGAATATTAAAAAGTAATCATCATTAAAATATTGATAGTAACGTTTGTCTTTAATTGATTATATGATAGAATGGAGTGAAAAATTAAAATTGTCCATGAATTCTTTATTTCTTGCAGTCTAATTTTTAGATTATTTTGTATCATAAAAGAAAGTGGATCCTGTTTAATATAGATTATATGGTGCTACATGTCTTATGTTGGCAGGTATCCATTTCTTAATACTTTAGCCAAATCAATTGAATTGGATGAAAGAATCCCTTTTATAAGTAAATTAAGAAGATATACCTATTTACCTTATGCAACATTAGATTTCAGAAGATGTGAATGCCAAATCATTAAATAATTGAATTGGAATCTTCAATGCACTACTTTAATTGATTGGGCTGAGGCAGTGATCTCTTTAGGAATAGTCTATTAATAGGATGAATTAGCTCAATCTGAAAATATTCTTAAAGAGAAAAGTACTAATATTCTTTAGCAATAAACTAATTAACAGATTAAATAAGATATATTTAAAGAACATTTAGATACAGTCTTTAAATAACCTATTACAGCACCTAAATAGATAAATGAGAAGGTCTAAGAATAATTAATAAGATTATGTGTTTCAGTACTTAAAGATGGTTCTTATTTGGATAAGGATCCAGCAGAATTGACAGTTTCAGTAGTTGGTTGCGCTCGTAAGGCTAGTGGGTTGAAAACTTCAATGTAAAATTATCAAAAATAAAATAGACCAAAATGCTTGAATGAATTATTGGAAAATGTAGAACCTAAGTTTTAAGAGGGTTTAACTGATCACTTTATTAAATAAGTAAAATAGCCAACAAGTGTGTTAGGACGAGCATTTACAACAGACTTAGATTTTTTTAGTCTGTAAAATTACAAACATAGAATAGTATGATATATAATAGTTAATTATAATACTACAATGTATAAAATCATTTTAATTCATCAATTGTGTGGATAATTTTACTAAACTAGCTCTTTTTTAAAGGATCTTCTTTCATAGATTATGTAGATTTTCTATGATGGGGTATAATTTCTTAATGTGTGGTGAAGCATTCATGTTTTGGAGATATTATTTTAACTTCCTTTAGTTCATTCTTAAAAGCCAAACCATTATTGGCATCAAATCTAGGTGAAATTTATATGTAACATCCATTAAATTTATTCTTTGAACTTTCAGAACCTTAAGATGATATAGATGATTATCTAGAATGATTTGCTGATCGCAATGTCATTTATTTTTTATGTTTCATATTATAAATATATATTAGTGAAGGAATTAATTTATCTTGAGTTAAATTCCTTATTTCATCATTTGTTAGCTCAATCAAAAAGAAATGGTAATATTCTAATATTATTAAGAAAATACTTTTAACATCAGATCAATATTCTTAGGTATTTGTGTTGATTATATAAACAAACAAAACATACAAATCTTATTTTTGTCTAAAAATAAAAATTTTATTTTCTTCTTATCAAATATTATTTATTATAATATATCAATATTATGTTTTGTATTTTTTATTAATATATAATGCCATTATCATTCTTCTAGCATTTTCTTCCCTTTCTCTGCATACTCTTTATTGAGTTCTTCCCAATTTTCCAATACCATTTCAAATTGCTCAAAGATCATTGAATGTGTCAACCTATTTCTTGAAGGTCCAACTTCCATTGAATAAATCTTATGGGAAGTATTTGTTTCAACTGTTCTATTCAAATAAACTCCATAACTAAATTTGATATAATCCTTCATACACATAATGAGGAATCCAAATAATTGCTGCTAAACCAAATGAAAGTCTTGTTTCTCTTCCAATATAATCATCATACAATCCTCTGAACCACCAATGTCTATTTCTTACTGCAATAGCTGCTCCCATTTTTAATTAAATATATTTAATTAAGATTTTATTGAATGTATATATATATTATATGAAAATAAGGACATAATCAACAAAGTTCTTTAATTCATTTCTTATCTAAATCATTTATTAATTAGATTAATAGATTAAATAGAAAGAATATAATTATGAGATTGAGATTGAGAAAATAACTAATTTATTAAGTTTTTAATTATAATATAAATGAATACATATGAAGATGAGAAGAATAGAATAGCACTGAAAAATATCATTGATGAAAGAAATAAGAAGATTATCAAAACTCCATTACCTTAATTCTATTTAGATTAGGTTTGTGGAATAGCTGATAGACCAATTAGCAATCAGTTAACATTCATATAAGGAAGTATTGGAAGTTATATTAATTTATAGATCTAATTGTGTTTTATGCATCTAATATGATAATAGTTTAGAATGTTGAAACAGGATAATAATAATTTATACCAGGAAGATATAAAAATGTGACTGCAATTGCTGCTGCAAGTAGAAAAGATGGTTTAATGATTGCTGTTGGTGAAAACTTAGAATAATCATCTAATTTAGTTATTATTATAAAAGA
Organism: Paramecium primaurelia; assembly: GCA_905182975.1. NCBI lineage: Eukaryota > Ciliophora > Oligohymenophorea > Peniculida > Parameciidae > Paramecium > Paramecium primaurelia. The sequence continues at coordinate 767,314 of CAJJDM010000003.1, forward strand.
TAAAATAAGAACTATTCCATTGTAATGCAAAGGTGCTATTACATTAATATAATTAAATGTAGAGAAATAATATTGTGGATTACAAATATCTAATTAAATATAAATTTGGAATTATGAAAAGGAAAGATTATTAGCATCAGCTTTTGTAAAAGCACCTTTTGAAAAATTTAGTTTTCATCCTTTGAAACATAAACATATTTTATTATCTGGTCATAATTATTTAAGATTATGGGAAATGTAATTTTAAGAAAAATAAATTAAAGAAACTCATGAAACTTTAATACCACTCAAAATAGAAAAAGAAAATAAATTTTTAGATCATGGATGGGTTATGCTTTCAGCTAATTAAGCTTTATTAGTATTATTAGCAGCTGGTAATAAGATATTGATACTAATTAATGATCATTTCAAAAAACCTATTGATATTGATCCTTAAAATTTAAATTTTATTGATGCACCTGTATAAGATTTTAATGCAGAAGATAATGATGATGTTATGGGTATTAATTCTGCACTTGAAGATGTTATCAAAGATAAAGTTGGATAAATTGGAATGAACAATCAAACTAAATTAACATAAAATACAACTATAATGACATAATAATAATTAGAATTCTAATGTTTATCAACTACTAAAAAAGGATTTATTTTAGGAGGTACTAAAGGAGCTGTTTGTATTTATGAATTTGATAAAAATTATAATATTGTAAGTGCTATGTCATTTAATATGAAAAGTAATAGAGGTGAACATAAAGTTATATAAATATCTAATAGTGGTGATTAACTTATTTCTATAATAAGTTTATTTGGTAATCAATTATATTATAGTATTTTAAATACTGCTTAAATGGATACTGAAATTAGTCCTATCTAACCATTCTTTGCTGCAGGATTTCATAATAAAAGAGTTAATTCTATTTCACATGCTAAAATTAAATAAGTATTTGTTACTTGTTCAGAAGATAATTCTGTTAAAATTTGGAATTATTATTAAAATGAAAATAATGATAAAAAAGGAGTCTTAAGTAAATATTTCAAAGAAGAACCTGTATGTGCTTCTATGCATCCATTTGGTTTATTTGTAGCTGTTGGATTTACTAATGGATTTAAAGTTTTTGCTATCTTAAATGAGGGTTTCTTTCCTCTTAAAGATGTTACATTAAATAATTGTAAAATTGTTAAGTATAGTCATGGTGGACATATGCTTATTACTAATGAAAAAACAAATGTTTATATTTATGATGCAATTTATTATGAACTAATACATTAATTTGAATTTCATAATTCACCTATTAAAGATATTGCTATATCTCTAAATGATCAATATATTGTTAGTACTTGTACAAATGGATATGTATATTGTTATAATTTAGCAGAACTTAATAATAATGTT
>CAJJDM010000003.1:768800-988740 GCA_905182975.1 Paramecium primaurelia
GAGAAATAATATTGTGGATTACAAATATCTAATTAAATATAAATTTGGAATTATGAAAAGGAAAGATTATTAGCATCAGCTTTTGTAAAAGCACCTTTTGAAAAATTTAGTTTTCATCCTTTGAAACATAAACATATTTTATTATCTGGTCATAATTATTTAAGATTATGGGAAATGTAATTTTAAGAAAAATAAATTAAAGAAACTCATGAAACTTTAATACCACTCAAAATAGAAAAAGAAAATAAATTTTTAGATCATGGATGGGTTATGCTTTCAGCTAATTAAGCTTTATTAGTATTATTAGCAGCTGGTAATAAGATATTGATACTAATTAATGATCATTTCAAAAAACCTATTGATATTGATCCTTAAAATTTAAATTTTATTGATGCACCTGTATAAGATTTTAATGCAGAAGATAATGATGATGTTATGGGTATTAATTCTGCACTTGAAGATGTTATCAAAGATAAAGTTGGATAAATTGGAATGAACAATCAAACTAAATTAACATAAAATACAACTATAATGACATAATAATAATTAGAATTCTAATGTTTATCAACTACTAAAAAAGGATTTATTTTAGGAGGTACTAAAGGAGCTGTTTGTATTTATGAATTTGATAAAAATTATAATATTGTAAGTGCTATGTCATTTAATATGAAAAGTAATAGAGGTGAACATAAAGTTATATAAATATCTAATAGTGGTGATTAACTTATTTCTATAATAAGTTTATTTGGTAATCAATTATATTATAGTATTTTAAATACTGCTTAAATGGATACTGAAATTAGTCCTATCTAACCATTCTTTGCTGCAGGATTTCATAATAAAAGAGTTAATTCTATTTCACATGCTAAAATTAAATAAGTATTTGTTACATGTTCAGAAGATAATTCTGTTAAAATTTGGAATTATTATTAAAATGAAAATAATGATAAAAAAGGAGTCTTAAGTAAATATTTCAAAGAAGAACCTGTATGTGCTTCTATGCATCCATTTGGTTTATTTGTAGCTGTTGGATTTACTAATGGATTTAAAGTTTTTGCTATCTTAAATGAGGGTTTCTTTCCTCTTAAAGATGTTACATTAAATAATTGTAAAATTGTTAAGTATAGTCATGGTGGACATATGCTTATTACTAATGAAAAAACAAATGTTTATATTTATGATGCAATTTATTATGAACTAATACATTAATTTGAATTTCATAATTCACCTATTAAAGATATTGCTATATCTCTAAATGATCAATATATTGTTAGTACTTGTACAAATGGATATGTATATTGTTATAATTTAGCAGAACTTAATAATAATGTTATTAGAGAGTAAAAACACCAAGAATAAGGAATTTTTAATTCTATCTAATATGATGAATATTTTATTGGAAGTACAAATGAGAAATTAATGGTGATTTTTGATAAAAATTTCAAATTAATTACTGAATTTCATGTAACTGATTGTTATTTAACTAAATTATTAATGACTGATTAACATATTATTGCAGGTACTTCTAAAGGAAGTGTAAGAATATATCCAATTAGAGATGAAGATAATTTAGAATTAGAATTAATTAATTAAAAAAATGAAACAATGTATAAAATACCTGAATGTTTTGAAATTTCAGTTCATGCAACTGCTATTACTTGTATTGATTATGATGGTTAATATATATTTACAGGATGTGAAGATGGATCAGTTTGTTTATTGAAATCTAGAAGTGAAATTTCAGAAGAAAGATAAAGGATGGCTGCAGTTTCAAATGATCTTTATTTAGAAGTCATATTTAAGATTTAAAAAGAAAATGATAGAATATAATCAAAGAATTTTGAAGTTATTAAATCTGAATAAACTGTAAGAATTGAGACAGCAAAATTAGAGACTTAATTTAAATAGAAAATTGATTAAATGACTAAGAAATTTTAATAAACTATGTCTGATGATAAGAATTTAAAAGATAAATTTGTAGAGAAATCAGAATAGGATTATGATTAATTATATAGTTAATATATGGAAGAGAAAGTTAAATATGAAAATGAAATTAATAAACTTAAATAATAACATATTGAGAAAATTGAATATGAAGAATCTAGAAATTAAGAAATTGAAGATGAAATAAAAAAAGTATAAGAAGTACATAAAGATGATTTATAATCTTTATTAGAATAACATAAACATGAATTAAAATAAATGAAATTATAATTCTATGAAAAATGTAGAAAAGTCTAAGTAAAATATTCTAGTGTTGTTGACAATGCTAAAAATTATGGAACTGCTTTTATTTAAAGATTAGAAAAAGAAGAGGCTGAATATGAAAAAGAAATTGATGAATAAATTAAAGATTTAGAAAATTAAATTGCAAAAGTTATTTAAGATAATGAAAAATTAGAAAAAGAAAATAGAGAATTAGCATCTTAATTTGAATAATTAAAAAAAGATGATGATGATTTATAAATTTAATTTAATGAATTATTTGATGAACATAATAAAATTAGACTTGAAAATTTAAAAAATGATGATGATATTTTAAAAATGTAACATCAATTACTTGAAAGATTATAAGTTATTGATTCAAAAGAAGAAACATGTAAAGCTGCTAAAGATGAATAAATTAATTTAGAAAATTTCAGATATATGTTAGATTAAAAAATAAAAAGTCTTTAAAATGATAAATAATTATTACTTGATAAAATTACTGATAAAGAAGTAATATATATTTAATTAATTTTTTATAGTATAAATTAAGAGTTATGTTTAAAGAATTGATTGATGAATCAAATAAAAATGAAATGAAATATTAATAATTAGTTTAATTACNGTAACTGATTGTTATTTAACTAAATTATTAATGACTGATTAACATATTATTGCAGGTACTTCTAAAGGAAGTGTAAGAATATATCCAATTAGAGATGAAGATAATTTAGAATTAGAATTAATTAATTAAAAAAATGAAACAATGTATAAAATACCTGAATGTTTTGAAATTTCAGTTCATGCAACTGCTATTACTTGTATTGATTATGATGGTTAATATATATTTACAGGATGTGAAGATGGATCAGTTTGTTTATTGAAATCTAGAAGTGAAATTTCAGAAGAAAGATAAAGGATGGCTGCAGTTTCAAATGATCTTTATTTAGAAGTCATATTTAAGATTTAAAAAGAAAATGATAGAATATAATCAAAGAATTTTGAAGTTATTAAATCTGAATAAACTGTAAGAATTGAGACAGCAAAATTAGAGACTTAATTTAAATAGAAAATTGATTAAATGACTAAGAAATTTTAATAAACTATGTCTGATGATAAGAATTTAAAAGATAAATTTGTAGAGAAATCAGAATAGGATTATGATTAATTATATAGTTAATATATGGAAGAGAAAGTTAAATATGAAAATGAAATTAATAAACTTAAATAATAACATATTGAGAAAATTGAATATGAAGAATCTAGAAATTAAGAAATTGAAGATGAAATAAAAAAAGTATAAGAAGTACATAAAGATGATTTATAATCTTTATTAGAATAACATAAACATGAATTAAAATAAATGAAATTATAATTCTATGAAAAATGTAGAAAAGTCTAAGTAAAATATTCTAGTGTTGTTGACAATGCTAAAAATTATGGAACTGCTTTTATTTAAAGATTAGAAAAAGAAGAGGCTGAATATGAAAAAGAAATTGATGAATAAATTAAAGATTTAGAAAATTAAATTGCAAAAGTTATTTAAGATAATGAAAAATTAGAAAAAGAAAATAGAGAATTAGCATCTTAATTTGAATAATTAAAAAAAGATGATGATGATTTATAAATTTAATTTAATGAATTATTTGATGAACATAATAAAATTAGACTTGAAAATTTAAAAAATGATGATGATATTTTAAAAATGTAACATCAATTACTTGAAAGATTATAAGTTATTGATTCAAAAGAAGAAACATGTAAAGCTGCTAAAGATGAATAAATTAATTTAGAAAATTTCAGATATATGTTAGATTAAAAAATAAAAAGTCTTTAAAATGATAAATAATTATTACTTGATAAAATTACTGATAAAGAAGTAATATATATTTAATTAATTTTTTATAGTATAAATTAAGAGTTATGTTTAAAGAATTGATTGATGAATCAAATAAAAATGAAATGAAATATTAATAATTAGTTTAATTACGAGGATAATTAGAAGTTATTGAAACATAAATTAAAAAAACTGAAATTTAAATCTTTTTAAATGCTAATAAATTAAAAAATTATGAAAGTGTAAGAAATCTCATTATATACATAAATAGACCTTATTATCCATTATGAAGAGCAATGATCCTCCAAGTCTAATAGCTTAGAAATTGAGACAAATCATAAATGATAAAGGAGAAGAAAATGAAGAAATCGAATAATTATCTTAAAAAAAATCTATATCCAATAAAGATATTAAGGATATAATTAAATTAAAATAAGATAAACCTAATGAATTAAATGAAGAATTATTAAGATAAGGTTAGTGGATGACTAAAAAATTATATCTTATTAAAGTAACCTCAGATAAATTAAAGAAAATCAGAGATGACAATATCAACACTATTTTCAATTAAAATACAAAGCTTATAGAAGAATGTAATATGCTCAGAAGTGAAAATGACAGATATTCTAAAAAGATTAAGCATGTTGAAAAATTAGTAAAGGATGCAGACCGATTACTCTAAAGATTAAAGCCCAAGTTAAACAAATAACCTAAATTAAATTAAATTGAAAAATAAATTGAGGAATAAAAACAAAAGGTTCAAAATCAGAAAACTAAACTTTCTAATTTAAAGGATTCAATGAGTTAAATCTTAAAAAAATCAGTTGTAGATTGATATTAATCAAAATAATAATTATGAATATATATTAATTAATTATAAAAAATTAAATTATGGTAATAAAACTATATATAGAAACTAATCAATTTTGAAAGCAAGTTCTCTTATATTTTAAAGAGTATATAAAGAATTTCATAAATTTTTAATATAATTGTTTATCATTAGGTTATTTATGCTGTTTAATTTATATTTAGAATAATTTGATTTGAATAATTAGAATGTAAATCATTAAACTTAATAAAATTTATATTGACGTAATATAAATACCGTAATTAAATATTGGTCATTAGTTTAAAGTATTTTAAGAATTAAATTAGTTCTTTTATTCATTAAATGTCTTAAATCATTAGAAATATTTCAAGTATAAGAGAAGAATGGAAATAGTTAGTGAAAAAAAGGATAAAGAAGAACAAACGAAAAAATTAATATACTGTAGCATATTAATTTGATCAAGCTCAAGACAAAACCATTAAGAAAACTGATTTACTTTTGATTGTTAAAAATATTCCCCATACTATACCTAATATCAATGTTTTCAGACTAAAAACAAATATCCAGTTCTCATTGAATATAAATAATGAATTTTCTATGGGATCACTTTCTATTGACCCTCATTCGAACAATTATAAAGTGGTAAGGATCGATAAACGAAAAAACCTTACTATTCTAACATTAGATTAGATAGATAGACCTATAACACCATCCGATGTGCTATATCAAATATTTAAGAACAGAAATTAACAATTAGCTGAAGCATTTCACCTTTATGATTTAAGGAATCTTGAAGCCTCTAAATTGACATTAAATTAGATCTCAGAAATTAATGAATTTGAGTCTTCTATAAAAAGTTCTCCATATGCATGTTATGTATCAATATATGAGAAAGGAATGTGGAGAACTTTTTAAAAAATATTTAATCATAAAATGCTTGAAGTATTAGCTATCTCTGAAAATATGCTAATAAATTATTGTAATGAAACCAAACTAATCCCATTAAGTGCTTATTTTGATGTATCTGATGGACAACTTCATATATTTAAAAAAATTTTTTCGGCAAGAGTAGAATAAGCTGATACTAAAAGAGATTATATAAATTATAATGGAGATAGATTTACAGCTACTTTGAAAATAAAGACTTTTATTATTAAGAATGAAGATAAGGATTAGTTATTTGAATATACTTATTGTGTAACTGATTGTGAAAATAAATGGATGTCTGGAGAAAGAGTAAAAAGGAATGAAATGGAATATTTTAATATTAAACCAAGTAATTCTACAACTGATGAATCATCATATATGGAGTAATCAAAAAGATGTGGATTCAAGTAACTATTTTGATATTCTAAAAAGTTGTTTTTAGAATTAATAATTTTTTCAAATTAAATTAAAATTATTTTTAAGTCTTTCAAGAAACTTATATATATATTTAATTTTCTATAACTTAATCGAACTTATTTGATTAAAACTGCCAAAAATTTTGTAAATTTTATTAATATCAAATAAATTAAAGAAGAATATCTCACTATTTAATAAAGCTTTATTATTTAATAAAATTTATTTAATTTTCAATTTTTATGAAGTATTGAATGAATAAATAATAGAATAGCTGTAACATTGTAACAATTATGAGAATTAATTAATTTCAATTGAAATAATTTGTACAAATAATAATAAGAACTTTTGAGGATCTCTATTCAAAGATTTCACAAATAATAGATTGCAAAATTAAGTATTATTTAAATTAACAATAAAAAATAAATTCTTAATTTGATGATAATGAATATATTTATTCACTATAAAATAGATATGAATGCAAGTATTATCAATAATTCTACAAATTAAATTATAATTGAATATAAATCTAATAGATTTTATAATAATTCATTAATCATCATTAGCTTCTTCTTCTGGATTATTCCATAAAGTTAAATTGTCTCTTAACAGTTGCATAATTAGAGTGCAATCTTTATAATTCTCTTCATTCACTGTATCAACCTAAGCAATAGCTTATTCAAATGCATCATTAGCTATTCTAATAGCTTCAGTTGCATTTTATAAGATTTCATAATAAAAAACTGATTGATTAAGATGTAAACCCAATCTAATTGGAGATGTAGTTGATAAATTTGACTTAGCCAAGACATCAGCCTCTCTATATTTTAATAATAAATAAATTACTTGTAAGATTGTGTAGCTTATTCTACAGCACTATGATATTCATTGTCTAATAAGAATTCTGCTAAATATCTATTATAATCTCCCTTCATTTTTAAATAAAAGACTTTGCTATCAACTTATTTTGCATTTGGATAGAGAGTAGTATCAATTAAATTGAGTATTTCAGCACATGAATTTTTGAGTTCACCTTCAATTTTATGTTTGTAATTTCTGATATAATTTAATGTATATTGATCAGTTTATTTTCTTGACTCCTTTTGTTCAATAGCAGTGAGTACTCTCAATTCTGCTCTTTTATTACCCACCTAAAAATTTGAATAAGCAATTTGATAGATACCACATTTTTATAAGCTGCAGATAAAATGCTTCTCTCTTCTTTATTTAATTCTTGATCCAAGAAATGCTTAATAAATTCTATCATATCATTAAATCGTTCTGTCTGTTATGCAATTTTAGCTAAGAATAAAAATTCTTCTCTACTAAATTTATTCATTATTAATTTAATATATTCATTTCTAGATTAGATTCTTATTCCCAAAGTTGTATATTATCACTAAGCAATTATAACAAACATTAATAATCTTTGATATTCTCTTCTTTGACATGGTCCAAAAATAAAATTCCTTTTTCAAAAGATTCTTTTGCTAATTCTCTGGCTCCTTCAACATCAGATAAAATATCACTTATGAATACAGAAGTATTTAGCATCAATCTCAAGTATAATGGTAATGTTGGAGACAATTTTGTTTATGCCATTAGAACGGCTTCTCTAATTCTAAATGATTAATACTTATAAGCTTCTTTTGCTTGATCAATTGCATTGTGTTAATCATTCTCCAAATGAAATTCTGCCAAATATCTATTATAATCTCCAATCATTTTTAAATAGAACACTTTGCTTTCAGTTTATTTAGCATTTTATAATAATTTATCTCTGACTAATATAATTATCTCCTAGCATTTCTATTACAACTCTTTTTCAATTTTAATTAGATAATTCTTTATATATAATAAAACCTATCCATCACTCTACCTATTTGATTCTCTTTCTTCTATTTCCTGTAATACTCTTAATTCAGCTCTTTTGATACCAATCTAATGATATTAAGAGATTTCTATACCACATTATTATAGGCTGATTAGAGTGTATTGCGTTCTTCTTTTGTAAGTTCTAAGTCATCAATTTGTTTGATAAATTCAATCATATCATTAAACCTTTCTGTTTACTAGGCAATCTTAGCTAAAAATAAATACTCTTCCTTATTAAATTAATTCATAAAATAATCAAATATTCTTGTTATTTTATAATAAAGAAAAATATATAAATCATAATTATAATTGCCATCTCAAATATTCAAATAAGTTTATTTATATGAAATAATATAAAGAATGATCAATTAGAATAATATATATAAATTGGATAAGCAAAAATCATCAGATTTTATAACAGGAGAGAATATTTTGGATATAATTTTGAAGAAAAATATTAAAATAGAGTTTATTTAGGGAGATAATAAAAATATAGATTAATATGGCTATTTGGATTTACACTAAATTCTTATTAAAATAGAATAAAATGAATATTTGGATTAATTATATAAATCTTTATAAAGATAAGTTTAAAGATAAATTATTGACCAAAAATTAATCACTATTTAAGCAAATTATAAGAAGTGAAAATATCAAAGAACCATTGGTAATATATAATAAAAGATATAAAAATTGATATTCACTGATATTTTTGAATATTTTGAATATTATAAATTAATCTACTTGGAAAATATTTTAAATTCTAAAATACCATCAATTAAATTTTGATGATATAAAAATGTACAAGAAGTAAAGTAATAAAATCAGAAAAGAGAACTGAATAGTTTCAAGATTGAATTTGAAGTTCTTATGATTGTAAAAGAATTTATTGAATGTTGTTTATATTTAAATTAATATTAAAGAAATGAATTACGATTATATAGGGGCCATAAAAATTAAAGATGGGCTATTTTTAGGAGATTAATTTGCTGCATAGGTATTCTATAATTGTTAGATTAGGATCTTGAATTCATTGTTACTAATAAGGTTTCAAGGATTATTAACTGTGCATCTAAATAAATACCAAATCACTGGGAATCTATTGGAATTGTTTATATGTCATTCCCATGGCTAGATAATGATTAATAAGTAAGAAACTGTTAATAAATGATTAGGTTATTTTACAATAAGATGAAATAATAAATAATATAATGAAATTTGTAGATGATGCATTAAATAATGGGGAGAGTGTTATTGTCTTATCAGTTAAAGGACACAATCGATCTGTTGCTACCTTATGTGTTTATTTTATGAAGAAATATAGATGGACTCTTTATAAAACTCTTTAATATATGCATAATAGAAGACCAGATTTAGAAATCAGAGCTCACTTCTTTAATTAGTTATTATCAGTTGAAACAAGATTGTAGAAATAAGGATATGGTGCTAAGACTTATAATTGGGATGAGACTTACACTTAGGGAGATAATGATGAAATTATACTTAGAAATACATACTTGAATTCTCAGGCATAAGGAGTAGCTGAATTCAAAGATCATGATCCAAAACCAAAAGAATCTAAGTTTATTATCAATTATATTAAATATTAGATTAAAATTTGCTGAAAAGGTTTCTATGTATATTCCACCATATGACAAAATAGTATTCTCCAAAACAAGATCTATACCCTAAGAGGCTAAACCAATTATTAAATTATCAGGTTCATCAAAATAAATTGATCCATCATTTTAGCAATAAACTTAAAAATAATAATCTATTAATATTTAGGAATAATCAATTTAACAACCTCAAAAAGATTCACAAAAATCTAGTCTATAATAAATCTAGCCTCAATAACCTTAAAGACCCTAATCTTAAGGTGCTCAATAATAAAGGCTAACAAAAAGTGATAGTGTTAAATCAGGATCAGTTTTTGATAATAATGCTTCTTGTATATCATTTATGATAATTGATAGAGCCACAAAAGGTTTATATGAATAATTTCATGGACTCAAGAGATTAATTTCTATAGAAATCCCAATAACAAAATGGTACTCGTAGACCATAAACTGCTCCAAATTAATTGAAGGCTCCTCGAGTTCAAACAACACCCTATAAAAGAAATACAAGTTCAGGCTAAAGACAAGAAGCAGGATCATAACCAAATTCTTAATTTAAACCCATGAGATAAAGAGCATAATCTCCAAATTCTACATATAATACTTAAAATCCATATATTCAAAGATAATTTAAAGCTAAAGCATGGAAAAAATGAAGCTTTATTTATTCTTATTTTTGTTTGCTTATAAAATAAATTTTGAGAAACTTATATCTATATATAAAATTATTTAGATATCTAAAATTGAACACAAATATAATTAAATTTAATAAGAAACATTCTAAAAGTTTATAATAAAATTTATGTTTCTATAATATGAAAAATAGAATAAAAAACTAATATTCCTTTTCATTTTAATTGAATTCAAACCATATTACAATAAATAATCGATATTTTTTTTAAATTAAATTAAATTAACCAAATGAAATAAATATGATAAGTAAAAGTAATAAATTGTATTAAATAATTATTTTAAATTTATAAGATATAATTAAGAATAAAAATTCACTATTATTTAATAAAAATTAATATTTAATTCATTTAACAGCTGCTATAATATTTCCTTTAAGAAATGCATTTTTCAAAGTTTCTTATGCCTTTATCATTTCAAATGGAATCATGTTTAGCATACCTTTTGTTCTCCAAATTTATCTACTCATTTCTTTGTTGTAGGGTGTCCAAATGAATAAAAATATGAATACTAATCCAATAATAAAGACTGAAAATTTAATTTTCTCTATTTATTGTTCAGATTCTACAAAATCTGCCATTCCTAAAGAGTATTATGTATTTAAATATACTATGGCTTAATCAATGTAATAAACTTATTCAATATAGTTTTTCACTTATTAACTATCTAATATCTTAATATCTGTGGATATAGTATTACTAGCCCACAAAGCTAATGATGTGATAGAATTTCTTAAACCTCTATCCAAAATACCTCCAGATAGAATTGAGCATTGATTTACATCTAAAACAAATTATTCAGTTGAAAATGATTATAGACATAAGCTTTGTAAATTGAATTAATTATAGAGAGAAATATATGGATCAAACTTTGATGAGAATGATTATTATAATGATTCTAAACAAAGTCTTTCATTTTCATATAAAGCTTCAATATATTCTTCTTTATAATTGGTAGATTAAAGGATTTATTCCAAAGTAAAATAAATTGAATATTTTAGATTATAAGCTCTTATAGAACTATATTTCAAATGGTTATATATTATAACAGATTAATCAGTTAATTATTATTCTAATGTGATATTAATTATAAAGTAGGCCATAAATATCATCATCATGAGAATAAATTTAATAGATACAGAAAATGTATTTGAAGCTTTAGAATTTAAAAGTTTTTATTATCTCATTGCTTCTGAGTCTAAAATTTATTATTCATCATGTTCTTATTACTGTTGTAACTATAATTTATCGATATTCTTATGTGTTGGTAAAGATGAAGGCAATGGTTATTAATTCAAAGATAATGGAGCATCAATAGATGGCTATGGTTATTCATTATTAATTTCAACAATTAAATTTGATTAATCAATTTATTCTTAATTTTTATTTTTCTTATGCTTTTCTTATAATTTCTCCATTTCAGCTTTTGCTTAAGCCTATTCTTTTATTGTATTTTGCATATTTGAAAGGTAAGTATTCTTAAATTATTCACTTCTCTAAGCTAATTCTTTAATATCCTTTTAAGTCAATAATCCAAATAAGGACATCACTTTATTATTGATATTATGAACTTTTAAAACAATAGGTACCAAAAAGAATTAAGCAATTACTAATGATGCTATGGCTAATGATAATACTGCATAAAAAATTGAATCATAGTCTCCAATTATGAAAACAAAAAAGTCATAATAGATTTCTGAAACATCTTAGGATCCTTATCTTAGTAATTGATATCCATTTCTAATAATAAAGAATACATTTTTAACAGTATTTTCAGTCTATTTAATTATATAAATAAATTACACTATTGGGATCAATAAAAGATAACAAGGATGCATTTCTTATAATAGAAGCAGATGTTACTAATTAAAATATAGCATCACTTAAGGAACTTGAGTAATTCTATTCTACATTATCATATAAGTAAGTCACATTAATAGTAGTATCAGTAAATACATTTTTCTTAGCTTCCATATCAATTCGAGACTTGATAAGAGAATATTAAATAGACTTAAGTTGATTAACTTATAAACTTAACTAAAATAAATGATATAAAAATTTACTTTGTCTCTAAAACTTTGATCATATGTAACATTACCATAAGCCATCAATTATAAGTATCTAGTATAGAATACTACATCAGCCATTACACCTGTTCTATAATAGGCCATTGTTATGGCAGAATGACCATTTAAAAGTTCATCATTTTATTATAATCGATATCCTAATTGAATTGATGATAAAACTATTAAAATAGTGGATAAAACAATGACAATTCTATTTAACACAATAATTTTAGAAGCTTCAGATTTCTCACCCATTTATATTTTGAATTCTTTTATTTATCTAATTTCTTCATTAACAGATAGACCTGACCCTCCACTTACTTCTGATTATATTACATTTTCTACAATATCTGGTTATTCTTCTTCTAATTTCTTGTCTTCAATTACTTTATTTAATAATTCTTCCTAAGATTCCTCAATAAATTAAATGATTTTTATTTTTGCATTGGCATATTCAGAGTCTTCAACTAGTAATCCTTTTACTAAAGCACTTTTGTATTTTTATGATTTATGAGTATTTTATTTTGTTTCATGAATAATAGTCTTATCATTAATCATTGATTTATCATTATTTGCAGTTTTCTCATTTATTTAACTATATTCTTTTCTTTCCAATAATATATTTTATTCATAGGGATCTCTTGAAATACCATAAAACGCAGATTAATCTTCCTATTATTATATATCTTCTAAACTTTCATCTTATACAATTTAATAATTATTTGATAATCCTGTTGTATCAATTGTAAAATTGAAGGCTCCTTATTTTTTACAAAATTCAATGAGTTCAGGTGCTATATCAATAATAGGTAGATCTAATTAACCATTGGCAACACCTGCTGGAACACCAAATTTATCATAAACAGATTCACTAAAGCCTAAAATAGAATGTGATAACTCATCAAACATAAGATAAAAAAATTTATCAGTATTGTCACTTTTCTTTAAGAATCCTACTATTTATAATCCATTCTTTAAATTTGGTAAAACTCGAATCATTAAAGAACAAGGAACTAAAAATCCATTTTTATTTAATGCAAATACTTATCTTTCTATTCCCAAAACTTTACTTTAACTTGTTTAAATAAAATTTCTTATAAAATCATCATGAACACTAGCCAAAATTCTAGGCATAATTCTTGATACATTTGATCTTAATAAATCAGCTTTTTTATAACCTAATAATTTTTATATTTCATTATTGCAATTTGTAATAGCACCTAAATTCTCAATATTAACTGAACATGTAATAATACAAGTATCACTATTTTAATCATATTTAAATTTTTCACTATCAATAATTCGATTGATTTCTAAATTCTTACTTATTTAATCTGATTTGTCTATTATTCTAGTTCCTTCAATATCATTGTTTACTACATGAGTTAAAAAATTTCCATATATTTCTAGTGTTTTTAAGTGGATACTATTTATTTTAATTAATTTATCATAAAGTTGCTCTGTCTCATCAATTGATGATGTTATTGATGCTCCCAATTATTACAATTTCCCAATATCTGGTGACTCTTCTTATAATTCTCTCCAATATTCTAAATGCAAATTAACTGATTTCTCAATTGCTGTTTCAAATTGAATATAGTAGTTTTAAAAGTTTACTATTTATTACACATCTATCTCTTAATTCTTATCTTATTCAATCATTTCTAATTCAATTTAATTCATTACTCTGTAAATACAAAACTCATCTTAGAATTATAGTCTTTATTTTTGTGCAATAGCCAATTCATAAAATGATTTAAATTTATTTTTTAACTTTTTTTATAATACATATGATCGAATTATTTAAATTCTTGTTGTCTGAAGTCTATCAGACGAATTCTAAATAAGGGCTTAAACAAAAGCATACCATCTTATAGTCTTATCTAAGGATTATTTATCATTAGTTTTTTCATTATCTTAATTTCTTAAAGTATCTTAATGTATTAAAGAACATGGACATTATTCAACAGATTTTAAACAATCTTTTTAATGTAATTTTACAAATCCTTCTAATTTCATTCTATTTATTGGTTTTTCTCTATTTTCTATCAAAAATATCATTTCTTAAACAGTTTCTTCTAATTATATATCTTTTTTCATATGAGTTATTAATTCAGGACTTTTATTTAATTTAAAGCAACAATATACAACAAGAGGTGAACATACTACTTCATAAAAAAATCCCATATCATCAATTTCTCCTTAATCTAAATAAGCATGACAAACTGATACAAAAGAAGTCCAAAATAATAAAGAGGTTTAACTCAACTTACTTATATTCACACTATTTTCAATGAATTACCTTGTCTTTAATCTCATTGTGATCATCATTGCATACATTATACATAATATTGTTATAAATGGTTTTTCAGCATCTTGTTATGGATCCATAACAGCAAAAAATGGCAAATAAATCTTAAATATTAATTCAATCCAATTTAACTTTGTGTATTTAGATGCATATGGGATTGGAGTAAATGGGCTAAAATAATCATAAAAATCTACTTATAATCAACTAAGAAAATTTCAAAAAAGACTAAACAAATAGATAACATTACAATTCCTAAAGAAGATAATATTACCATTATGTAATAAAGGATTGAATCACATTCCATTTATCCTTCACACTTAAAAGTTGCCAGAAATATACTTAAAAAGGGGATAACAAACACAGTAACAAGCATTACCATTAAGAGATTATATATTCTAATTGAATATATTGTGAACATAGACTTTTCAGTTACTAATACATAAATAAACAATGTCACAGAAACTGATAAGTAAATAAATCCCTAAATTTATATAATATCATTACAAATATAACAAATACTGAAAATAATGTTGAATCTATTGTTGTTAAGTATTTTACAGGTTAAAAATATGATATTGCTTCAACAAAGTAAACAAAATAATTTGTCTTAAATAAATATGTTTAATATACTGAATAATATAACTAAGTAACTAATTATTTATCAATGATACCATCTATAAAAATTCAATGAATAATAAGAACTAATATGACAATGTAGTAATAATTTAAGTTTGGTACATCATATCCATTGCTTCGAAAATTTTCTATTTTATCATTCAAATTTAAAATAATTTATTTATAATTTAATAATTTTCATAGCTTTTGAATATGTGAAGCATCATTTTAAGTCACTATTTTGACTTCTCCTTTTGGTAAAATGTATTTTACAATAGTAATTGAGCAATTTAATGCACAATTATTATAAACTGGCTGTTTTTTATTGATCATATAATTAATCTAATTCATAAATTCCATAATAAATCTAATTATATTATATAATAGATACCCTCCATGAGTAACTAAAAGTACTGTGATATTATTTTATTTCAAATCACTACATCTTTGGATAATTAATTAAAGCATTTATTAGGCTCGATTATTAACATCAATCCAAGATTCTCCTTAATCAGGTTTAAATTCTCTAATATCAACTCCTTATTCTGCAGCTAATTTTTTAGGCATTGCTAAACTTTATCCTTACAAAACACCCAATTATAATATTAATCTATACCTGCATGCTTTTCTCTCAAAAGTGGTTCAAAATTTGGCATCATCTATTTGGTATGGTGCTTCTAAATCAATTCAAATGTTTATTTTGTTCTTGCTAAGTCACTCACATAAACCACATCAAAATTTTCCTTTTTAATTCTTTTACCTAAAGCTTCTGCTTACTTAATTCCTAAAGCAGATAATTGTCCATCATCTTATCCTTATAAAATCTATAATTTGTTTCCTTCAGTTTATCCATGTCTAACCAACCATATTTAAATTGTTTTTTATCCGATTTGTATCATTATTAATTAATTTATAAACATCATATTTATCAACATAAGCAGGGTGGCGAAGTGGAATCGCGTTGGGCTCATAACTCAAAGGTCGGTGGATCGAAACCACTCTCTGCTATATTTTTTATTTTTTTAAAGATTAATATAAATATATAATAATATAATATATATTAGTATATTTAATAAGAATGAAAAAAATAATATCATAAATTAAATTATGATTTAATTTAAATAACTTCTTATTCATTTGTTGCTATTAAAAGATCCACTCTTTCTAAATATTCTAATTCATCTTATAATTTTTAAACTATCTAAGAATGTTTTCTTTCACTTCTTTATAAAAACTTTTGTAATTTTTCTTAAACATTTTCGAATTATTATGTATTTTATGCTATTCTTGGAATGATTGGTCCTTATTAATTTCTTAATTTATTCCAATTTATCGAATTTAAAAATGGATGTTTCTTTATTTATTCTATAGATTCATAACCTATTCTTTATTTATAATCAAGATTCAATAGTTATTTAAGTAAATCATAAACACATTCTGATATTTATGTTTCAGGATCATCTCCAATATCTGGCCATTCTATTTTACCTTCCAATATATTAGAAAATATTTTATCAACAGATTCATCATTGAAAGGAGGTATTCCAACCAAAAATTCAAATAAAATAACTCCTAAAGACCAATAATCCAAAGTCTTATTTGAAAAAGAAAGTCCTTTGATTATTTCTGGTGCTATATAATCAGGTGTTCCGACTACTTTTCTACGTTCTTCTTCTGATCCTTTTTCACATTAACTATTAGTTGATCTTGATTTCTTAAATGATGCTCCTCTTTAAATTATATAACCAGGAGAGGATGATAAATCTTATTTCATCATATCTCTTTGACTAGTTTTTCTATTTACCATCATTTTGTTAAATCCTAATTCACTCAATCCAAAATCAGCCAATTTTATATGTCCATTTTAATCTAATAGTATATTTTCTGGTTTTAAATCTCTATGTACTATATTATTACTGTGAAGATATTCAAGAGCAAGAAGAATTTCAGCAAAATAATGTCTTGCTATATTCTCATCAAATGCCTATATTAATTATTAATTAAAATACTCCTTCTATCATCAATATTTTAGCAAAATCTCCTCCAACCATGTATTCTTATACAAAACACAATGATGATTAATGTTAAAATGAATAAAATGCTTTTGCAACATATTCTCCTGTCAAAATCTCAAATATGTTTCTCTCTTATTTTAATTAAGTTAATAATCTCTCAAAAGGTCGATTAGAACAATTTATAATTTTTAATGCATATTAATCACCAGTTGCTATTCTTTTCACTTAAAAGACTCCTCCATATGCACCTTAACCTATTTATCTAATAAATTAAAAATCCTTTAAACAAATATTTCTTTCTTGATCTCTATTTTCAGCATCTAATTTAATTATTTCTGTATCTGAAAAATATCCTTTTTCTGATGCAAAAAAACAATCCTATTCAAATTCTATCTATTTAGTAGATTCAATAGTATCAATTTATAAATCAGAATTTTCAATACTTAAATCTAAATCACTTTCAGAACTCGCAGTCTATGCAAAACAACTTTTTTTCTTTGTTTAAAAATTACTTAATTATTCTTATTCATTTTCTTCATTATTTTGTATTGATTTTGTAGATTATTATCTTTGTAAAAATTAACTGATCTTTCCACTCTTCTTTAATTTTCCCATTATTGATACTGATGATTTAGAATTAATTGTCTATTTTTATCCTATCATAGATCCAGATTAATCATTATTTAATGTAAAACTTATTCTTATCAATTAATTTACTTCAAACTTAAATAATCTGAGAAAGAGTTTAGCCTATTTGTATCTGGAATACTTCTTGGACTATCTTATCTAAATTTACTTAATCGAAATGAAATGCTTCCAAAATTTTACATCTTAGCTATTTAAATACTATTACATATTTATTTACATTTATAACAATAGTCTAATCTTTAATTAATCAATCTATTCATCTACTCTATTAAATTCTATATACTCTAATCTTCAATACTTTATTATGCTGCCATTATTTCATTTTGAGTAATCAAATGATCTAAATCTCAATTAGATATTATACATTTTGCATCTAATTCCTAATTAGCCACCTTCTCTCCATAACTAATCAATAATTTTAACACTCGATATTCTTAATAAACTTATTTTGTATCTTCACTTTATTTTATTCCTTTCTATTTTCTCATTCTCATCTCATTCATACTAGTTTATCATAATACTAACACTAATACAATTTTAATCCTTATTTTAGATGAATTTAATGTTTTTTCATATATGCTTTTTCACATAAACGAGCCACCTACAGATTTATTTAAACTTATTTTTTTCGAAATTCAGCATTATTTTTACAATTTTAATTGTGAATATCCATTAAATTGATGTTTATTCTTTCATTACAAATTCTGCATATAATTGAGAATTCCATTACTATTATAATTTATTATAATAATATTTTTGTAATTTTATCAAATATTATATTCAACCTTTCGTTTTTTTTTGTAAATCTAAATATTTTCAACTAAAATTATTTCAATAAAAGTTGTTATAAACAATTACACATATACATATATTGTTTTACTTTTATAATAAATTTATATAAAATAATAAAATATTCTTATTCTTTATTCCTAAAGATTTACAATATATTATATCCTAAATTTCAACTTTAGGTTTCATAAAATAACATTATCCTATTTATAATATATATGAAATAATCTTGAATTCCAATTAATTCACTCTCAAAGATTAAAACCAATATATATGATTATTAAATATAACTAAATCTATAGTACTAAAAACTTACTTTAATAAGAATTTAATCTTTCTTTTTTATTAAACCCATTATGAATAGATTGTAAAAGAATCTTTTGAACTTTAATAGAATACACTCACAACATAAGATGTTAGGTAATTTAAAAATGAATATAAATAAAATTTTTTAGTTCTTATCTTTGATATAGAATTATACTATTTTATACTTTATTAATACCCTTATAGAGGATACTTTGAGAGTTTTCTATATAAAATCTTGATCCTGAATTTCAAATACTTTAAGATTCTTAACTCATAAAAAATTCCTAATCTGAATTCATTTTAATAGAGATCTATTATCGTATTATGAAGTAATTGAATAAAATTGAAATAAGATTTTTAAGTTATTAATAATTTTATAGAATTATTTGTAATGAATTATATAATTAAGATTTAAAATTAAAAAGTTTATATATTACTATATAAATTCAAATTTTATATTATTGTTTAAAAATATTGAGAATATTTAATAATTGTAAAAATGTTAAAAATAACAATAAGTAATTTCAGCTAAATTAAACAACTTTAAACTCTTAGATTGGATTTTTATAATTATAATATACAGAAGTATAATGCAATAAATTATACTTTAGTTCTAAATCTGATTCTTCCATTTCGTATAATTATTATTCTGATTGGATAGGTATTATAGAAGACTCTTTAAGTTATTAACTTTTTTGATGTATTTTACCAAAAATGCTTTTTTAACTTTTCTATCTATATTATGAGATTTTTGAAACTTTAGTTTATTCATAACTAATTGAGTAGTCAACAAAAATGCTTTTTTAATTAGAAACCTATTTTATAGAATTTGAACGTTCATCACTTGATTCTTTTTAACCAAAAGTGCTACAATTTTTTTTACTTGATATTTTCACTTAACTTTCTCTTTAAATATTAGAAATAGATTAAAAATGTTTTTTATTTCTATTATTTATTTAACTTTTAGTATTTTGAATATTATTTAAAGATTTTAAAGATTTTGATGATTTTTATTTTTATTCTTAGAAATCCTTTTTATTCCAATCAAAAATCAAACCATTATTACTTATTTGATTTTCATTCATAAATAAACTTTTTAATGATTAATAATCAGGTTTCTGTTTAGATTATAATTACTTCACATATTTCATGTATCTAAATATTAAAAGGAGTACTTTAATATTGCTGATGGTAAACCATTACATAATTATTCTAATGTAATTTCTTCCTTCATTTGTCCTATTTTTTCAATTCTATATACATCATCTTTATCTATATTCATCCAAGGTAGAGTTTAATTAATAAAGAAAATAAGGATATATCCTAATGATTCTAAATCATCTTTTTTATTTTATTCAACTCCTAAATGAGCAGCTAAACTAGCATATCTGGTTGTTCCAATAAAAGATAATTTATCCCTAGATTTTTTATTTTACTCTAAATCTTTTGAAATACCAAAATCAATTAGATATATTTTTGAAGAATTTGGTGATCCTAAAATATTTTCTGGTTTTAAATCTCTATGAATAATATTTCTTAAATATTATAAAATTTATTTGTTACTTTTTATGGATTAGTTCTAAAATTTCAATCATTTATATGGCTATATTGCAAATACACTAATAAGAGAAATGCTTAAATTTATGAAAATAATAGATCAAATCTTTTCCTAGCATATTAAAAATTATTATATCCATTCCTTTATAGTAACCATTCCATAAAACACTTGGAATTTAGGCAATTCCTTCTAATTATTTCAATATTCTAACCTAAATTGTATTTAATAAGAAGCACTAGTTACTTCTTTCTATAAACTATTTAGATGAGCAACTTCATTCTTTTCAATCTTAATTGCGACCTCAATTTTTTTGGATTGTGATCTTCCCAAAAAAACCTTTCCAAAAGATCCTTATGATAATAGATTTACGATTTCATATTCTTCAGCAATTATATCTCCTTTTTTTAATTCTTCCATTCAAATTTAATTAATTATTAAACTAATGAACTTATCTAATTTTTGATAAGGGATAAATGTCTTAATTTTATATAATTAAAAAGTCATTATGAAAATGAATAATACAAAAGATTGAGTAATCAAAAATAAATTACGAAAATCCTCTCATTGTTTTGATAAATGCTCCTTAAAATGAACTTTTATAATTCCAACTTTCCTTTAATCTTAATGAATCTATTAATCATCATCATTTAATTCATCATCAAAATTATCAATATCATCAAACTCAGAAAAATTAATTGGACTTTTTTTTTCTTTGTTTTCATGATCATGATCATCAAAATCTTTAAATTCTCGATTTAAAAAAAATGCACCTTAAAATTTCTATCCTTAAGGTTATTTTATTAATGAAGATTCTCTAGAATAAGATTATTTTGAATTTTATCGAGATCTTTAAAAATATCTATTATTTCTATTAGATACAATTGAAGGAGCATAATTGATAACAACTGAAGATTATTACGAATTTTAATCTATCTGATAAGATTTATGTTTTTCACTCTTTTTCAATTTGAGATAATCACTTTATAAATTTGAAATATCAATTTCATTTGAAGATTATTGAGCTTAATCTGAAGATTTAGTAGATGTTGTTTGATTGTCCATCCAATCAAATTTTCTATCAAAATTTATATTATTTTATTGAGCTATTCTTTAAAACAAACCTAATAAATATTTATAATCTGGTGTAGATGCAAATTTCAATTTGTAAACATAATCCATGTATCTATAAAATTCAATTGGCAATCCTTTACATAAGTCTTTCAATTCTAGTTCCATTTTTAATTTACCCACTAATTTTGTTTTCTCTTTATCTGATGTAGATGTAATGTTTTACCATGGTAGATTTCCTAATTTTTAAATTATATATATACCTCTAAGTAAATAAATAAAAACATATCCTAAACTTTCTAAATCATCCTTTCTTGATAATTCATAACCCTTATGAGCAGAAATACTTGCATATCTAGTTGTGCCTAAAAAAGGTTTATTTTCTTAGAATGAACTAGATAAAAATTAATTATTTTACATATGCTAATTGTTATTACGATATTTTTTAGATATTCCAAAATCAACCATATAGACTTATTAAGAATCATTTCCTCTTCCCATCAAGATATTTTCTGGTTTTATATCTCTATGAATAACACCCCTTTAAATATTTTGATATGGTACCTTTTATGAATCTCTTCTAGAATAGTTAGTAATTATTCAGCCAAGTTGCATACTGTTTTTAATGAGAGTTTCTTAAATTTCTTTTAAAAATGAGCTAAATCTCTTCCAAGTAATTGCATAGCCATACAATTTTAATTATACTCATTTCCATACCAATACAACTTTGGAACACCTAAAATTAATTAAATATAGTATTACCTGTTATTCCTCTTAGTTCCTCTATAATTTAGATTTCTCGTTCTAAACTCATTAAATTTTTATTTTCTTTCTCCACTTTTATAGCAACATAATCTCTTGTGACTTTATCATGACAAATATAAACTACTCCAAATGAACCTAACAGTATTATTCTCTATATACCTTAACTCAATTTTTCTCTTTGAACAAATCTGCCATAATAAATCCTTCCTTTGTCCTGCTGCATTGATTATTATAAACAATAAATATATTAAATTTTTCCCTGAAGTTAAAATTTAGAAGATTTTTATTATCATTTTTAATCAAGAATATTAGAGAACACTACAACAATTATAATTAAATATTATTTTCATCTTGTTTTAATAATATATATTTGAAATTTTCATAATATTTTATCTATGATTAAGACTTACTATTAATTAAAAATATAGTTTATGATAAAATTATCGTTTTGTTTTTATAAATTGATTTATAATAATTCATAAGTTAATATAAATAACTATATCATACAACTTTATTAATTTAAATTGGATCAATATTTTCTTTTTATTTAGTTTTTTTTAAACCATCTAATTCTGTTTTAACTACCATTAATTATTCTTAACTAATATGATATTGTTTATTAATAGATAAAAACTTGTTTTTCCAAATATCAATTTCTTCTAAATATTTCTTATGATTTTCTTCACATGATCTTGAAGTTTAATTTTCAAGTTCAGTTAATTTCTATTTTAAAATTTTATTTAATCTTTCAACTTCCATAACTAAAGTTGCATTTTTTTTTTCAAGATCTCTTATAATTAATTTTTATTCATTTTTAATCTACTTATTACAATTACAATCCTTTTACATACTTAATTCTCTTATCATTAGATCTTTTTATCTAAAATACTATAAAATGAATAAAATACTCAATAATAATTTGTAATTTTTAGATTTAAGCTTTTTATTCATTTTAAATAGATGATTTAATCATTTAAGATAATTACACATCTTATTTCTACAATTAATCTAAATAATAAGTTTCTATGGCTTATTTCTCTTTAATTGCATTTTATTTTTCTTCTTTTAGATTTTAACAAATTATATTTGTTTAGTTTAATTATTATTACAAAATTACAATTTATTAATTCAATTATTTAGTTATTTAAATTTAGCTTTCTAATTCAATTTTCAAACTTGTTATTTATTATTAATGTTCCTCTTTTGTAGAAATTATTAATTATTTATCTTATAAATTTTAATTTTCTTAATTTAAGCATTCAATTTAATTTTAATAAGAATCTATAAATTATTTAATTTTTTCAATTTCTTATTCTTTTTCTTTTTTATAGAATATGAATTCTTTTTACACTAATTCAAATTTATTTTCTAATATTTAAATAAATTCATTAGTATTTTGTTATTAATTATTTAATAACATATGTTCTCTCTATTTTATAATTTCTTCTTAATATCTCTTTATCTCATTTTATTAAAATCTTGATGGATAATTATCACTTTTACTTAATTTCCTTCTCCTGTAATAATTCTTTTTCATTTCTCATTTCCTTCTCAAGATTATTCTTCTTCTATATTTACTCTATACTCTCTTATAATACAATTATCTGTTATTTTTATGTATTATAATTATCTTATAAATAATTGTATTATTCCTCTAATCTCTAAACTTATTGTTAATATATTAATGAATCCTTTTTCTCAATATGAAGTTTGAATTCTAAATTATCTATAACTTATTATTATTATTTATTTTTCAATTTCTATTCATTCAACTCTATGTAAATTTAATTCTACTATTCTAATCTATAAAATTAGATATTTTTACCTTTTGCTTCCAATAATTCAACCTCTTAAATTTTCAACTTTTACTTATATATATCTCTATCAAATTCTCTACTAATTTATCTAAGAGGGTCTTCCATAGTAGTAGCAAATGAAACTGCTCTTGTCTATGGAGATGGTTTGTTATTTGTATATTGTTTTTCTTAACTTTATCTTAGAGACCTTGAAGGTTTATACATAGATTTTTATCAGTTAAATTAAATATTGTTAAATTTATCCATGTTTTATATTAATGAAAAATTATCAATATATTTTGTGTGTTTATCTAAATCATATTAGTAATTTATTATTAAAAGTGTTACATAGATCATTGTACTAGTTTTCAAAAATATTATAATAATAATTCTAAATTTTATATAATTTATTTAAGGTAAAGAATAATGTCTAAAGACTTTTCAGAATATTTGAAAGGAATAAAAAAAGAAGAAACACATGATGATATTGATTTAAAGGAATTAGAAAGTGTGTTTGATGAGAAGAAATATGAAGTTAAATGGTGGTAGATTGCTATCGGAAATTCATTCACAACCACTGCTTTAGGGTAATAGATTGACATTTAATAAGATAAGAATATTGACATAGCCATTACAAGTAATACATACTACATTTTAATTATCAATAAAAAGAATGGACTTTTAAGTTAATAATCTTAAAGACATTATGGAAGCAAAAATCACATTAGGAGAATAAAAGAAATTAGAATAGATATTGAAATATAAAATTATAAATTACTAAGGTGCATCCTATTAAAACTATAATGCTGTTTTTAAAGGAATAGGTGAATAAGGATTTTTAGGGTTTTTTAAAGGATTAGGAACTGGAATAGCCTTTTAAATCACAAATTCTTAATTGAGATATTTCTTAATATAGAAGTATTTTAATGAAAAGAAGTTAATTCAAAATTTGTATGCTTCATTAGTTGGAATGGTAGTTGATGTATTCACAAATCCATTAATGCTAATATAATCCAAAATGATATATCAAAATAGATTACCAAATTTTAGAACTTATAGATCAATCTATGATTTATTAAAGAAGGAGAGAAATCTTTATAAGGGTGCATTAGGACATATTTATAAACATATATTTATCTCATTATCTTAAATGCCTTCTTTATATATAAATGATACAAGATTATGTTTAGGCTATTTATTAATGATTCAATAAATAGTATCATATCCATTTTTAACTGTGATTAGGAGATTACATTGTTAAGGTTCATCTCCATTTATGTTATAAACAAATTATAAAGGATTTTGGGATGGAGCAAAATAAATTTATTAATAAGAAGGAATTTTAACATTTTATAGAGGGTTTTTGGCTTTTGGTATTGCAAATTCATTTATGGCTTTTGTATTATATTCAACATAACTTTTGGGAGAAAGTTAAGAATGAAGTATTATAATATATTTTTGTGTGTAATTTATGATATTTAAATAAAAACATTAATATACCTAATTAATTATGAATACATCATATTCAAATATTTGAATTCTTAAGACATTTAATACAGATATTTTATATCATTTTTAAATTAAAATAATAAAAAATGGAAGAAAGCGATGTATAACAAAATGTGAAAACATAAGAATAAAGCAAATTGTATAGTGCTAATGAGATTGAAAATTTCAATTAGTATTTAAGTGCAATCTGTTTAAGTTTATTGATCATCGATAAAGATTAATGGAATGTCGCTTGTCATGAGGATGTAAATTAATAAGTATGAAATTGTCTTATATGAATAGAATATTTGTTAATTTTTATCAGATTCCTAAATTAAAGCTCTCATTGTAAGCAAAACTATGGAGAATGAGAAATTCAATATTTAAATTCGCTCAGAATATGAAGCATCCAATAATTATGCTCATACAATTTGCTTTTTAAAGAGACATACATTTCAATATGACAATCAATTACAACCATAATAATTTAGTAATCATGTATAAGTGATAAACATTGGATATGCAGAATAACAAGGAGGAGCTAATCCTTTCACTTTATCACATAATTATGTATAAAATTGTTTCATTCCAATATTCACTTAATACAAAGGTGAAATAGATAAAAAGAGAATTGTAGATCAATCAAGTTATAATGATTTGATTAAAAAATTAAATGAAGTGAATTTGGCATTCATTAAATGTAGATAGAATGTTGAAGTACCTGAAATTATTTTATAATTTGATCCACGTATCAAAGAAGCTGTTAAATTAAAAGGAGGTAAACCTACAATTGAAGATGCAGCCTAATTGAATAAACCTGACATAGTTTAATCAATATCTTAAACAGTAACAAGATGGATTTCAGATATTAATTAAATATCAAATACTAAATTGGAATTGACTAATGCAAGTATAGTAGATGAAATAAATTATTGGATGAGTATGGAAAGATCATTATTTTTTATTGAAAATTAATTAAAATAACCTGAAGTTGATTTTACTATTGAAGTTTTGACATAAGCAAAAAAGATGAATATAACAGCATAATTTAAAGAAATAGCTTTAAAATAGAGTTTATAGAAATGTTAATCATGTAATTAATTTATGAAAGAATTTCCAATAAATAATTTATTGATTGCTACTAATTTAGTGGAAATAAAAGATGCTATGATATAAATATTTTAACATATGAAGAAATTGTCAAATATTTAAGAGACATATACTATTCCTAGATCACTTTAATTAGCAGAATCATTTTCAAGAGAATTAACAAATGAAATGATTAAATATTTTAAAGGATTTTAGATATTACATATTAAATATGTGGATTTTAAGGGATTAATTATCAAAACTTAAGAAATCTTCAGTTAATGGGATGAAGAATATAAAATATTTAAATAAAGTATAGTAAAGAAATCAGTACATTAGAAAGATCAATATGGTTAATTTGAGCATATTAAATTATAAAAATAGATCTAACATATTTAGAGATTAAGAGAAATGCATGAAAATCTTAAAGAAGTTATTGAATAGATTATACAAAATGATTAAGAAGAATAAAAAGAGAATATTTAATAATTTGCTACATTATAAGAAATTTAATAAGCATATGATATATTTAAAAATGTTGAAGTATTTGATTTGAGTAGAGATGGTGAAGATTAGTTTTTTAGAGCATTAAAATAATATGAAATTGCTATAGAATCAGTTGAAGCAACAATTACTACAAATTTGAGAGATTCATTAGGTTCAGCATCATCTGCTAAAGAAATGTTTAGAATATTAGCTAAATTCAATAAATTATTTTCAAGACCTAGAATTAAGGGGGCTATTTAAGAATATTAATCCTAATTGTTAAAAACTGTTCATAAAGATATATAATCTTTATAAAATAAGTTTAAGGAGACTTATTAAAAAAGTTAAAATTCAAGATTGGCATCAGCCAGAGATATTCCATTAACTTCAGGATTTGTTATATGGTCAAAATAATTATAAATAAGATTGTAGAAATATATGTAGAAAGTAGAATAAATCTTAGGTCCTTAATGGGCAGAAGATACTGATGGTAAAAAATGTAAAGAAATGGGTGAAACATTTGAAAGGATACTTGATTCAGGACCAGCTTTAGAAGAATGGAAATAAGAAATAAATCAACATAATAAAGCAGTTAGTCAAAATGAAAAATTATTTGAAGTTGTTACAAGAAGAAGAGGATTAGAAATAAGAGTCAATTATGAAAAAAAATTAAGTCAATTATTTAAGGAAGTAAGGAATCTAAGTAATATGAAAACTAAAGTACCATATTCAATTTCTCACATAGCTAATGATGCTAAGGCTTCTTATCCATTTGCTTTATCTTTATAAGAATCATTACACACTTATATCTAGATTACATCTTAATTAAATGCTAAATCTGCAAAATTAGTAGCTGCTTTAAGAAAGGAAGTGTAATTATAAATAGGTTAAGGATTCAATTATTTATGGACACACAAAACATAATTATAGCCATATGTAAAGAAATTTACTGATAAAGTCTTTGAATTAGAGTAAGCTGTTAATGGTTTGAATGAAAGAATAGGATAAATTGAATCTTTATGTGAAGCTATGAAAACATGTCCAGTAGATTCATTGGCTGATAAATTAAAAGATATATAAGAAGTTATTGATTCACTTTGCTTTAATAATTTCTCTAATTTACATATTTGGATTTAAGATATTGATAAATAAATTGAAAGTATTTTATGTGATAGAGTAACTGTATAAATGAAAGAATGGTTGAATTAATTTATTAATTATTAGAAAATACAAGAAAGAGGACTAGTAAATTAAACTGTTGTGCATGAATTAAAATTATAAGATTAAATTATTTATGTTGATCCTCCAGTTGAATATGCAAAATATTTCTGGTTCTAAGAATTTCATAAAATGATTGGATAAATTTGTAGTTTACCTAGATTAGTTGCTAATAGATTTGATAATACTATATAATAAAATATAGGACCATGGGGTACTTAAAGAGATTTAGATTATTCAACAACTATAAATAAAATAAATTAATAATTGATAAAGGATGCTTATTTATAAATTGGTTAATTATTGGAAGATATGGAATCATATGTTTAAACATGGTTAAATTATTAATCTTTATGGGAATTAGATATTAAATAAGTTGAATAAATACTATAGGATGATATTGAAAAATGGTAATAGATGTTAACAGATATTAAATAAGGTAGAGCAACATTTGATAATTCAACAACAGAAGAACATTTTGGAGCAATAATAATTGATTATAGAATGGTTTAAGTAAAGATTAATCATAAATATGATGCATGGCATAAAGAATTATTAAATCATTTTGGTAATAAATTTGGAGAGTAATTAAGAGTATTCAATAAGAATGTTACAACAGAAAAAGAGAAATTACTAAAAATTAATTTCTAAGATTTAACATCAGATATTATTGAATCTATAACTATTATATAAGAATAAGATAAGAAATTTCCAGGATGGTCTGCAGATATAGAATCATTTAAGAATGGACAAAAAGTTTTAGATAGATAAAGATATTAATATCCAGGAGATTGGTTGAGTTTTGAATAAGTTGAGATGTAATGGAATTAATTTAAATAAATTCGTAGTAAAAAACTACAATAATAAGAAAATGAAATGAATAATATTCAATCAAAAATATAATAAGATGAGAGATATTTAAATTAATAAATATAAGAGATAGAAGAATAATGGAAAACATCAAAACCTGATTCAGGAGATTGTTCTCCAAATGAAGCTGAATAAATATTAAAAAGTTTGAATGAATAACTTATATCAGTTTAAGAGAAATATGAAAAATGCAGTTAAGCTAAAGAGATTTTGAAAATGGATCCTCCTACTCATTAATAAAAATTAAATGTTTTATTAGAATCAATTTCAGATCTTTAAGATGTTTGGTAAGAATTAGGTAAGATTTGGAAAGTAATGTAATCAATTAAAGATTAATTAATATCAGCTTTATAAAATAAGAAAATTAAAGATACATGTGATGAAGCATAAAAATAATTGAATGGAGTATCTACTAAGACAAGAAATTATGATGCATTTGAAAAAATGAAAGAGAAAGTTAAAAATTATATTAAAATGAATAAACTTATTATGGATTTAAAAGATGAATCAATGAAAGAGAGACATTGGAGACAATTATTATCAAAATTAAAAATCAATGAATCTTTAAATTAATTATAAATGTAACATTTATGGAATGCAAATCTTTTGAATTATGAGAATTTAGCTAAAGATATAATGACAGTTGCTAGAGGAGAATAAGTATTAGAGACAATGATTTCATAAGTTAAAGATTTTTGGAATTCATTTGAATTAGAATTAGTTAAATATTAAACTAAATGTAAATTAATTAAAGGTTGGGATGAATTATTTTAAAAATTAGATGAAGATCTTAATAATTTAGCATCAATGAAAATATCACCTTTTTATAAGACATTTGAAGCAGAAATATCTTAATGGGATGATAAATTATAAAAAGTTAAATTGACTATGGATATTTGGATTGATGTTTAAAGAAGATGGGTTTATTTAGAAGGTATTTTCTTTGGTTCTTCAGATATTAAAACATAATTATAAAATGAATACAATAAATTCAAAGATATTGATAGTTAATTTACTAATTTGATGAAGAAAGTAGCTCAAAAACCATAATTAATGGATGTGTAAGGAATTCCTAATTTGGCTAAGACTTTAGAAAGATTGAGTGATTTCTTATAAAAAATTCAAAAAGCATTAGGTGATTATTTAGAAACTTAAAGATAAGCATTTGCAAGATTTTATTTTGTAGGAGATGATGATTTATTGGATATTATAGGTAATTCTAAAGATGTGACAAATGTTTAAAGACATTTTCCAAAAATGTATGCAGGAATTGTGTAATTGTAAAGTAGAAAAGATGGAAATGATGATGTTGTATTAGGAATGTCAAGTAAAGAAGGAGAGGTTGTTCCATTTAGCAAAGAAGTTAAGATTGCAGAAGATCCTAGAGTAAATATATGGTTGGGTAAGGTAGATAATGAGATGATGAATTCATTAGCATTAGATTTAGAAAAGTCAGTATTAGATATTTAATCAAATCAATAGAATAGAATGAAAGTAATAGAGGAACATCCAGCTTAAATTATTTTATTAGCCTTATAAGTAGGATGGTGTTTTTCAGTTGAATCATCATTCAATAATGATTAATAAATGAAATAAACATTATAGTATGTTTTGGAATTTTTATCAGAATTAGCAGAGAGTGTATTAAAAGATCATCCTAAATAATTAAGATAAAAGTTTGAACAAATTATTACAGATTTTGTTCATTAAAGAGATGTAATTAGATAATTGATGAATAATAAAATAAATAGTAAAAATGATTTTGGTTGGTAATATCATATGAGATTCAATTGGAATTCTAAAGAAGCAGATCCTGGAAAAAGATTATTAATTTAAATGGGTAATGCATAATTCCATTATGGATTTGAATATTTGGGAGTGGCAGAAAAATTAGTATAAACTCCATTAACAGATAAATGTTTTTTAACATTAACATAAGCATTACATTTAAGAATGGGAGGATCTCCTTTTGGACCAGCTGGTACAGGTAAAACAGAGAGTGTAAAAGCATTAGGTGCATAATTGGGTAGATTTGTTTTGGTATTTAATTGTGATGAGACATTTGATTTTAATGCAATGGGTAGAATATTTGTAGGATTGTGTTAAGTAGGAGCATGGGGTTGTTTTGATGAATTTAATAGATTGGAAGAACGTATGTTATCTGCTTGTTCATAATAGATTCTATTAATTTAAACAGGATTAAGAGAGAAATAGAAATAAATAGAATTAATGGGAAAGGATGTAAAATTAAATTCATAGATGGGAGTATTTGTTACAATGAATCCTGGATATGCAGGAAGATCAAATTTACCAGAGAATTTAAAACAATTATTTAGATAAATGGCTATGGTTAAACCAGATAGAGAATTAATTGCATAAGTTATGTTATTTAGTTAAGGATTTAGAACAGCAGAAAAATTAGCAGGAAAGATTGTTTCATTATTTGAATTATGTGATAATTAATTATCATCATAACCACATTATGATTTTGGTTTAAGAGCATTGAAATCAGTATTGAATTCTGCTGGTAATATGAAAAGACAAGAAATGATAGACAGAAATTAAGAACCTGTTCCTTAATCTGAAATAGAAGAATTTGAATAAACAATTTTATTGAGAAGTGTTTGTGATACTGTTGTACCTAAATTAATCAAAGATGATATTAAATTATTGGAAACATTATTATAAGGTGTATTTCCTGGATCTTGTATTCCAGAAATTAAAGAAGAATAATTAAGAAAAGAATTAGCCTTAGCTTGTTAGAGAAAAAATTTATAAGCTAGTAAGAATTTCATTGAAAAAGTGTTGTAATTGTATTAGATTTAAAGATTATAACATGGTTTAATGTTAGTTGGTCCATGTGGTTGTGGTAAAAGTGCTGCTTGGAGAGTTTTATTAGAAGCCATGTCTAAATGTGATAAAGTGAAAGGAGAATTTTATATTGTTGATCCAAAAGCAATTTCTAAAGATGAATTGTATGGCAGATTAGATAATACAACTTTAGAATGGACTGATGGTGTCTTCACTTCTATATTAAGAAAAATTATATCTAATTAAAGATAAGAAAGTACTAGAAGACATTGGATTATATTTGATGGCGATGTCGATCCAGAATGGGCTGAAAATCTAAATTCAGTACTTGATGATAATAAATTACTAACATTACCAAATGGTGAAAGATTGGCTATTCCACCTAATGTTAGAATGATATTTGAAGTTGAAACACTTAAATATGCTACTTTAGCTACTGTTTCAAGATGTGGTATGGTTTGGTTTAGTGAAGAAACTATTAATGATGAAAATATATTCTATCATTTCTTGGAAAGATTAAAGTAAGATGATTATGATTAATAAAAATCTGAAGATGATAACAATAAATAAGTTAATACTTAAGAAAGTGAATTAAGAACTAAATGTGTTAAAGCACTTGATTCTGTTATTAAATACTTATCTTAATTCCTTCAAATTGCTCAAAAATAAGAATATAAACATGTTATGGAATTCACTAGAATCAGAGTCTTAGAAAGTACTTTTGCATTAGTTAGAAGAAGTATTTCAAATATCATAGAATATAATGAAAATAATTCTGAAGTACCATTGGAAGATGATCAAATCACAGATTTCATGGTTAAATAATTCCTTATTGCTGTCATGTGGGGTGTTGCTGGTTCCATGAATCTTTATCAAAGAACATTATTCTCTAAAGAAATTTGTTAATTATTACCACACAATATCATTTTACCATAATTTAATGATAGTGCACCTTCACTAATTGATTTTGAAGTCACTCTCCCAGAAGCTTAATGGAGTTAATATAAGAAGAAGGTTCCTCAAATTGAAATTGATCCACAAAGAGTTACAGATGCTGATCTCATTATTGAAACAGTTGATACTCTCAGACATAAAGATGTTCTATGTGGATGGCTTAATGAACATAGACCCTTCTTATTATGTGGACCTCCTGGTAGTGGTAAGACCATGACTTTAATGAGTACACTTAAAGCTTTAACTGATTTTGAAATGATCTTCATCAATTTTAGTAGTTCCACTATGCCTCAATTAATCATTAAATAATTTGATCATTATTGTGAATATAAAAAAACTACTAATGGAGTCTTCCTACAACCTAAAAATTAAAAATGGCTTGTAGTCTTTTGTGATGAAATCAATCTACCTGATTAAGATAAATATGGTACTATGGCTATTATCACATTCTTGCGTTAATTAACTGAATAACATGGTTTTTGGAGATCTTCAGATAGATAATGGATTTCACTTGATAGAATATAATTTGTAGGAGCATGTAATCCACCTACTGATGTTGGTAGAAAACCACTTACTCCAAGATTTCTTAGACATTGCCCTCTAATTCTTGTGGATTTCCCAGGACCTGAATCTCTCAAATAAATTTATGGAACTTTCAACAAAGCAATGCTTAGAAGAACAGTTAATCTTAAATAATATTCTGAATAACTCACTAATGCAATGGTTGAATTTTATACTAAATCATAATAACATTTCACAGCAGATTAACAAGCTCATTATATTTATTCTCCAAGAGAATTAACTAGATGGAAGTATGCTTTGAATGAAGCCTTAGAACCTCTTGAATCTGTTGAAGATTTAGTTAGATTATGGGCACATGAAGGTTTAAGATTATTCCAAGATAGATTGGTTCATGAACATGAAAAAGAGTGGTGCAATAAACTTATTGATTAAGTAGCTTACAATAATTTCAACAATTTGAAAGATGAAGCTTTGCAAAGACCTATTCTCTTTAGTAACTATCTCCATAAGGTTTATCAAAGTGTTGATAGAGAAGAATTGAGAAAGTATATTCAAGGTAGATTAAAGCAATTTAATGAAGAAGAATTATCTGTTCCATTAGTTGTTTTTGATGATGTACTTGATCATATTTTAAGAATTGATAGAGTTCTCAAGTAACCTTTAGGACATCTTCTATTAGTTGGATCTTCTGGAGTTGGTAAAACAACACTCACAAGATTTGTAAGTTGGATTAATAATCTTACTGTATTTTAAATTAAAGCAGGTAGAGATTATTAATTAGCTGATTTTGATAATGATTTGAGAGAAGTAATGAAGAGAGCTGGTGCAAAAGGTGAAAAGATTACATTTATTTTTGATGAATCAAATGTATTAGGTCCATCTTTCTTAGAAAAAATGAATGCATTATTGGCATCAGGTGAAATTCCAGGATTATTTGAAAATGATGAATTATTGGCATTAATTAATTTACTCAAAGAGAACTCAAATCAAAATAAGTAATTTGATTCTTCAGAGGAATAATTATTTAAGAATTTCACTTACTAAGTATAAAGAAATTTGCATGTTGTATTTACAATGAATCCTAAAAATCCAGATTTTTCTAATAGAACAGCTTCATCACCAGCACTATTTAATAGATGTGTTATTGATTGGTTTGGAGATTGGACAAATGAAGCTCTATTTTAGGTAGGTAAAGCATTTACTATGTATATTGATCCTCCAGAAAATGCATTCAGCAAAAAGATTAAAGATGAATCTTAAAGATAACATATTTTGGTATCTACTTTAGTCTATATACAAAATACAATAATTGAATTGAATAATAAATTACAGAAAGGAGCTAAGAGATTCAATTATATAACTCCAAGAGACTATTTAGATTTCTTGAAGCATTTTGAGAAATTACATAATGAAAAGAAATCTTAATTGGAAGATTAACAATTACATCTTAATGTTGGTTTGGATAAGTTAAAGGAGACAGAACAATAAGTATTAGAGATGTAGAAAAGTTTAGATTAAAAGAAGATTGAATTGTAGACAAAAGAGAGACAAGCAGGGGAGAAGTTGTAAACAATTATTGAAGAAAAGAAGATAGCTGAAAAGAAGAAAGATGATAGTACAAGATTATCAAGTGATGCTGAGAAAAAAGCTAAAGAAATGGAGATAAGATAATCTTAAGTGAATAAAGAATTAAATGAAGCATTACCAGCTTTAGAGAATGCAAAATAATGTGTAAATAGCATTAAGAAAGATGATTTGAATTAAATTAGAGCATTAGGATCACCTCCAGCATTAGTAAAGATGACAATGGAAGCTGTAGTATGTGCAATTAATTCATTAGATAAAAGTCCAGAATGGAAAGATGTATAAAAATCAATGGCCAATATGAATTTCATTAATAATGTAATTAATTTTAATACAGAAACAATGCCAGCAAAAGTGAAGAAATTCATATTAACAAAATATTTATCAGGATAGGAATGGAATATTGATAGAATTAATTTTGCATCAAAAGCAGCAGGTCCTTTGGCTATGTGGTTGGATTCATAATTGAAATATGCAGATATATTGTAGAAAGTGGATCCACTTAGATAGGAAGTAGCAAAATTATTATCAGAAAGTGATGAACTAAATAAATAAAAGAAGATTTATGATGATGAAGTAGCAGCTGCTGAGGCTAAGATTCATAATTTATAATAAGAGTATTCTGAATTGATTAGTTAAAAGGAATCAATAAAATCAGAGATGTTAAAAGTTTAAGAGAAAGTAACAA
Organism: Paramecium primaurelia; assembly: GCA_905182975.1. NCBI lineage: Eukaryota > Ciliophora > Oligohymenophorea > Peniculida > Parameciidae > Paramecium > Paramecium primaurelia. The sequence continues at coordinate 804,843 of CAJJDM010000003.1, forward strand.
GATCATAGGCATTATTAACTGATTTGAGTGGAGAAAGAATTCGTTGGGAAGAGGCTTCATAAAACTTTAAAAGTTAATTAGCTACAATGATAGGAGATGTTTTATTATCATCAGCTTTCTTATCATATATTGGATTTTTTGATCATTTTTACAGAAAAGTAGTTTTAAATACTTGGAAAGATTATCTTTAAAATTAAGCTAATATATCATATAGATAAGATTTATCATTAATAGAATTTTTATCTAAACCTTCAGATAGATTAAATTGGTAATCACATACATTACCATCAGATGATTTATGTATGGAGAATGCAATAATATTATATCGATTTTAGAGATATCCTTTAGTTATAGATCCATCTGGATAAGCATTGTCTTATATTTCTTCATTATACAAAGATAAGAAATTAGCTAGAACATCATTTACAGATGAATCATTTTTAAAGACTTTGGAAACATGTTTAAGATTTGGTTGTCCATTATTAGTATAGGATGTAGAAAAGGTTGATCCAATTTTGAATTCAGTTTTAAATAATGAAACATATAAAACAGGAGGAAGAGTTTTAATAAGAGTAGGAAATTAAGAAATTGATTTTTCATAAGGTTTTACTATGTTTATGATTACAAGAGATAGTACTGCAAGATTTACTCCTGATTTATGCAGTAGAGTTACTTTTGTAAATTTTACAGTCACTTAAAGTAGTTTATAGGAATAATGTTTGAATATATTTTTAAGAAATGAATCACCAGAAACAGAGGAGAAGAGATTAAATTTAATGAAATTATAAGGAGAATATATAGTAAAACTAAGAGAATTAGAAGATTAATTATTGGATTCATTGAATAATAGTAGAGGATCAATATTGGAAGATGAGAAAGTTATTTAAACATTAGAGAAGTTGAAGAAAGAAGCAGCTGTTATTGTTCAAGAAATGAAATAGGCTGACACAATAATGAGTGAAGTCATGAGTACAACATAATCATATGTTCCATTGGCAAATACAACTTCTAAAATATTCTTTAGTTTGACATCTTTGGCCAATATTCATTATTTATATTAGTTTTCATTATAATTTTTCATGGATACTATATATAATGTTTTAAATAAAAATGAATAATTGTAGAAGATTCCTAAATAAGATTTAATAAAAAGAAGAATTTTAATATTTAATGAAATGTTTAGAGAAATATATAAAAGAATGAATTTCTCTTTATTATAAGAAGATAAATTAGTATTTGCAATAACTTTGGCTTAAGTGAAATTGGGAGACAATATTTTAGGATAAGAATTCTTGAGTGTATTTAAACCACCTACAGTAATGGAAACAACATTTTCTAATACATTCTTATAAGGGAAATTGAGTATCCAATAATTGAAATAATTAGAAGGAATAACTTAATAGAATTTAACATTTAATAGACTTATCGATAATTTAAATAAAAATGAAGATCGTTGGTTAAATTTCTTAAATGATGAAGCCCCTGAAAATGATATTCCAACATAATGGTATAATGAAGTATAAAGAGATGATATGGTTAAATTAGATTGGATTGATAGTCATCATTTAAAAAGATAATTAGATGATTTACACATTCTAAGAATATTTAGAGCTGATAGATTTTAAATAATAGCTAGAAAATTAATAAATTAAATATTGGGAGATGGTTTTATGGAAGAATAAACAGTAGATATGAAATAAGTTGTTGAAAAAGAAGCATCTAATAAAATTCCTATTCTTTTATGTTCAGCACCAGGATTTGATCCATCATTTAAAGTTGAATAATTAAGTAGAGAAATAGGAATTAAATTAACAAGTGTTGCTATAGGTAGTGCAGAAGGTTTTGATTAAGCTGAATAGGCAATTACTTAAAGTGTTAAATCTGGATCTTGGGTAATGTTGAAGAATGTACATTTAGCTACAAGTTGGCTTAATGATTTAGAAAAGAAATTATTTAGATTAACTCCAAATGCTAATTTCAGAATATTCTTAACTATGGAATTCAATCCAAAGATACCAACTACTTTAATTAGATAATCATATAAATTAGTATTTGAACCTCCTGATGGTATCAAAGCATCATTGATTAGAACATTCAAAACTGTTTTATCATAATAAAGAACAGATAGATAACCTGTTGAAAGAGCAAGATTACACTTTTTATTAGCTTGGTTACATGCAGTTATTTTAGAGAGATTGAGATTTACTCCTATTGGTTGGAGTAAAACATATGAATTTAATGAAGCTGATTAAAGATGTTCATTAGATCTTATAGATGAATATGTTGATGCTTTAGGTATCAGATAAAATATAGATCCATCTAAATTACCATGGGATGCATTTAGAACTATATTAACATAAAATTTATATGGTGGTAAAGTAGATAATGAATATGATTAAAAGATTCTTTAATCATTAGTTGAATAATTCTTTACTGAATAAAGTTTCAATCATAATCATCCACTATTTTTCACTTTAGAAGGTAAAGAAGCCATCACAGTTCCAGAAGGTAGAACTTATTTAGATTTTATGTAATGGATTGAATAATTACCTAAAACTGAAAGTCCAGAATGGTCTGGTTTACCTTCTAATGTAGAAAGAGTATAAAGAGATTAATTAACTCAAAAGTTGATAATTAAAGTATAGAATCTCCAATAAGAAGGTGAAGAAGAAATCACTTAGATTGAAGTTTAAACTGAAAAAACTTAAAAGAAAGATAACAAAAAATCTGATCAAGTTTAATGGTTATAAGATCTATTAGAAAAAGTTGAAAAATTCAAAGCTATACTTCCTACTAAAATCTCACCTTTAGAAAGAACAGCTGATTCTATTAATGATCCTTTGTTTAGATTTTTAGATAGAGAAATAACTGTGGCTTCTAAATTATTAAAAACTGTAAGACAGAATATTGAGGAATTAATTTAATTAGCTTAAGGAAAGATATTGGCCACTAATGTTATTAGGTAATTAGCTAAAGATGTTTTCAACAATATTATACCACCATAATGGAATAAATATAATGTAATTCCTATGCCTTTGAATGATTGGATTGGTGATTTTAAGAGAAGAATTGATCAATTTGATTTATTAGGAAAAACTAAGGACTTCTAAAAAGGACATGTATGGTTTGGTGGACTACTATTCCCCGAAGCATATCTTACAGCCACTAGATAATATGTGGCTTAAGCTAATAAATGGTCATTAGAAGAATTAGAACTTCAAATTGTTCCAGAAGATCAAGGAATTGATGATGATTCTTTTGTAATTGAAGGAGTATCAATGGAAGGAGGACATTTAGATTCCAAGACTTTATAAGTACGTTTAGTTAATGAAATCTCAGTTCCATTAAAACCCATAATCTTAAAGTGGTGTAAAACTCCACAAAAAGGAATTATAGGAGATGATGAAATTGTTTTACCTGTTTACTTAAACAAAACAAGGAAGAATCTTGTATTCTCCCTTAAAGTCAAAATGGGAAAACTTAATAGATACACTCTCTATTAAAAAGGTCTTTCATTTATCCTCTTTAATTGAAACATAAAATGAGATATCATATAAAATAAATAATATAAAATTTAATATTCTAAATGATTTAATAAAAATTTTCGCAGTATTTCTAATATAAAAAAGTATCTTATTATTATATAAATTTATAATTCTACAAAATTCAAAGAACATTCAAACATTAATTTTTTGGATAAAACAATGTAAGTATTCCATCAATTCAATTTAAGCTTATAATCTTATATTTTAATATTAAATAGACTATGTAAATAAAGAAATTCTTTAATTTTAAGAAGATGTATATATAAAATATAACAAATCAAAAGAATTCTTTTTATTATTATATTGATTTAGATAGTTCCTTACATTTTGAAATAGCAGTGTTTCCATTTGATTATTAATTCATTCCTTATTGTTATTATGTATATATTCTTAAGCGTGTTTATGATTTTTCATACATTGATAATTTACTAACATAATTATCTGCTAATTTTTTCAGATCCTATTTCAATAAGATATTTAATTACATTAAATACATCATTATATATCTATTTGCTGTCTTTTTCTTCTAATTAATCTGTACTCATTAACATGGATGGTTACTTTTAGATATATTTCATATCTGATATTAATTTATCTGATATCATCTTTTTTTATTATTGATCTTTTAATGATTTTATATTCTTTAATTTTGAATTAGCTTTTTAAACTTCCATATAATATAAGGATTTTGCTTCTATTAGATTAAATATTGCCATCTTTGTTTATTAATTTATTTCTTGTTTATGTTCTCTAGAACTTTTAGATCTTAATATAGATCTTTCAGTTTTTAATTACTTCTACTCATCACTATTGATTGAAATATTTGTTTCCATATCCTTACTAAGTTCATTATATGAATAAAAAGACTCTTTCCTTAAAGAACCTAATATTTGTGTATCCAAATACTTCATTGATTCTCTATCTGATTTGATATAAGAAAAGCTTTCTTTTTTAATGTTCTTTTTTTAAAATGATTATTATTTAAAATTAGATTTAGGAGATAAAGATAAATTTTAAGATTATTTTAAATTAGGATGAATGGTTGTATCATAATATTATGATATTGGTTAAGTTTATTACATAGTTGGACTATTTAATCTTTTATCTTTTCCTTTTAAAATAATAGAACATCTCTTATTAGTATAAGTAAATTAATATTTAGTTCTAAAAAATGCTTGATCATTCAATTCTTTAATTTGATATTTTTTATAGAAGTGCTCATCTATATAATTAGGTTTTTCTTCTGCTTTTGTTTCTGGAACATCATACATAAGTGACATAATTTTTTATATCTCTCCTTGTTCTTACAAATATATTTATAATTTGAGGTTATGCTATTTGATTAAGTCTTTTAATAATTTAGATTATTCTCCATTAAATTAATTATGTTTGTTTAAGTAATACAGTAATTTTAATAGTTCTTAATACTTTGATAAATTATCAGAATATAGATAAGATATGCAAAGTAAAAAAAATATATGAAATAGCATAATCATCTAAATTCATTGTTAACTTTATTACTTATATTATAGCATACTTTTTGACTTCTTATTTTGGTAAACTTTTTTCAATCTTATAACTTATAATTGAACTTATATTTTTTTGAATTCTAACTAAACTATCTTCAAATTCAATGCTTGCTAATTCATAACTTTATTTTTAAATTTATAATATTACTTCTAATTCTATAATAACATATTCCCAACAATTAAATCAGTCCAAACATCTCTAGTTGAATGTTACCAAATCTAATAATATAAAAAATGAAAATAATTTATTACTTTAAACTTAAATCCATTAAGTTATTCTAAAACTTATTTTGAAGCATTACAATAATAATATGCTATATGATATGATTCTTCTCTATGAAATTTAATACTCATATTCTAAGTATATTTGAGCAATTCATATAAATAAAATTGTATCATTTTAATATCTGGGGATACAATAATTACATAAATTACTTGGCTTTTTATATTTAAATTGTGATCTTATCAACTCATACCATTATTAAAAGAATAACTTTGCTTTACTAATAACAATAAGAGCAGTTTTTTTATAGAAAGACACATTTCTGTTTAGATAACTCTCTAAAATTTGGTTTAAAGAATAAACTTATCTTCTCAAAATTTCCATTTCTTATGATTTATTCACAATAAGATTGTTATATTTTACTTTTTCTAACAATTATAAATTCTTTCTAGGACAACCCTATAAATAATAAACAACATCTTACCTTTCTTATTAACTTTGTAGATTCTTTTAAATAGTTTTCATTAGACATATTATTATATAAAAATTAGAAATAACATTAAAATGTATAGAACAAAATAATCATATAGTGAGTATGACTCTTCCAACATAAATAATTCAAAAATGATAACTTAGAAATACTAAAATTAACAATATTATAATGATAATAGTGGAAGATTAGGAATTGCTTTACCTGAATTATAAAAATATTAAAAATAATGCTTACAATAAACTAATCCTACTTAAAGAAGTGATTTAGATAGAGAAATGACATGGACTAAGAAATAAATTATTAAAGAATAAAAAATCCAACATAATAGAAGAATTAGATAAAAATTAGATTCAGATAATTCATTTAGTTAAAATTATAGTGTTGATGATCAAATAAGAATAAGAAGAAAAGCTAATTTATCATCTTATATGTTTGGTGGTTTTGTTTTACAGGATTATAATGAATAAGTTAACAAATTACATAAATTATTGTTAAAGAAAGTTATCCTTAATAGATGAGAAAATGAAATATATTTGTTTTGTTGATTTCAGTTTTTAATTTATTACATAAACCTTTATATTCTATTGATTAATTTGATCATTGCTTGAATTTTTTGTTTTGGTTATAAATATTTTTATAAAAAATTTATGTAACCTTACTAAGATAAAGACACTGATGAAGAATGTAAATTTAATAAAAATACAATCTTAGTTTCTGATAATACTTCAGTTGAAGGAATCAATTATAGACCATAAACAGCTCCTCCAAGTCCAATTACAGAACTTGAAGAATTCAAAAGGTTTTTGATCCAATCATATTATAGATAACGCGAATTTTATATTTTAGAAAAAGCTTAACATTACTAAAATTAATTAATTTAAAGAGATTTTCATAAATATGATCTAGATAACCCTGAAGGTTAGCGAAGTTGTAAAAAATACTTAAAAACATTAGAGGAAATGTGTATAGTATTTGTTTACTTTAATATTCTTTCTAGATTTATCAAGTGAAAACTTTATCAAGAGATTATAGAAATACATTTTCAAAGGCTTATAAGATTTTATATAAAGAAGATAGATTATGTTATCTTCCTGAAATATTAGATAGTGCATAAGAAGGTTTTTTTTTAAAAATTCATTAATAGGTTTTCCTTACTTATGGGTCAATTCTGAGAAATTTGTATTTTCACCTGATGTGTTATCTAAAGGATCTAAATTAATAGAACTATTTTATAAAGTTTAACATGTTATTAGACTCTCATTTTCTAGAACACTCAAAGAAAGTCCTGAATTCTCATCAAAACTATTAAAATAAGATATTATAAGGATATTAGAAGATTTTGATTAGATTTGGGTTGATTTTGAAAAAGTAATGTTTAAAACATAATTTTTTAGCTTTATGTTAAAGAATTGATGGATATTGAAGCAAAAGCCAGAAGATTTATTCTTTTAGCAATTGAAATTGATAAAGAGATGACATCTATAGAAATTAGAGAAAAATTAAGAGGCAAAATACTTGTTACAAGTGAAAACTATATTTAAAAAAAAGAACAAGTATTAATTTAATTTAAAACTATAAGTTCTGTAAAGTTATTGCTTAAATCAATACAGTTGCAAATGTTGAAGGTAAAGGAAGGGATGACTTAGGTATTAATATACTTTTGGAAGCAGAAGGAATTACAAGAAGAGTTACAAAAGAGTAATCTAGTGCTGTTCGTAATTTAGCTGATAGTATAAAAGCAAAGTATTTTTTAAATTAAAATTAGTTTCTAGAAGTTTCGAGAATAAATGAGAAAATATGAAGGAAATATAGAAATGGTAGATCCTTAATTGAAAAACAATTAAGAACTTGTTGATTTATTAGTTGAATATGAATCATAATGGGAAAAAGGACTATATTATTTATTAGATCCTACAAAGTGCTAATAATTAATGTACTTTTCACATATAATTGAAACTACTGCAGAGAAATATTAATAATTTTAAGAATAATTAGAATGCAGAGATTCTGATATCTTTGTAACCATACCTTGTTTGATTGCTTTAAAATACTTAGAAAATGAGGATAGAAACATTTGTACTTATTTTTTACCAAAATTAAAAGAGGAAACTTCGAAATTATATTAATAATATGCTTAATTAAAAAATGAATTTTTAGAATGGAGAAATTTGCATACGAAATAATATGAATATTATAATATTTTAGAAAAATAATTATTAGGAATACCTTTAAATGAGAAAGAACAAATTGCACTATAAAATTTCAAATTAGATAATATTATGTAAAAAATTCGATAAATGTCTATTGAATTATAAAGATATAATGCAATAGAATGGAATTACTTTATTGATGCAGCCATCAACAATAATTGAAAATTTTTAAATTTATATTTTTAATTATATTAAAGTGCAATCTCTTTCTTTCATTATCTTCTATTAATAAGAATCATAGACTACATTATAATTGTCTATTACAAAATCATATAATTTTTTTAACTTAAAGTTATAGTTCTATAAATAAAAGAAAATAAATAAATTTTATCTTTAAATTTAATAATAACAAATAAATTTATTCATGATTTAAATTCCTTATGCTAAGCATCACTAATCATAAATATAATTAGCTGAAAGCCAAATTACAAATCTTGATAAAAACATCATTAAAGTGTTGCAATTATTCTCTATAATTGGATAGTTGGAAATGGATATAGAAAATATTAGTAATACATAATATTAAAGAAAGGACTTGAATTATCAGAGAATTCTCACTTTTATCCTGAAGCCTTATTTTAATATTTAAAATAATACCTTTAACCAATAAAACCAGAACAAATGCAAGAAAAATAATAATTTTTTAATTTTACTGTATTTATGAAAACATAAATAGGATCTCTAAATATAAGCTCCATTAGTAATAAATATAATAAATAGTGCAAAGGATGGGATAATAAAATTTGAAAATATCATAGAATTTATGAAGGATAATAATTAAGTATCTCCTAGTGTAGATAGTCTTAGGGCAATAGAGAGAATATTTCATATAAATTAATTTGGTTTTTAAAAGGATAATGTTTTAGACACATTTAATAATGAATATCCATTACCTTAGGATGTAATTCCAATTTCTTAAATTCCATTAAATTAAATTTAAGGTACATCTAAAGTACCATTACAATAAAAAGAAAGTATTGAAAAAGTGAATTCTGGAGATGGATTTAATTATGCAACATTTCAAAAAATGTTACTTTCAAAATCAATACCTTAAGCAAGTTAAAAGGCATAAAAAAGGAAATTAATTTATGAAACTAATTAAAGATAACATGTAGATAATAGTATTTTAAAGTTATTTATAAATCTATTTTAAAATGAGATAATATTAATTGAAAAATCTGAATAAATTAGATTAGTATTAAATACTGATTGTTCATATAATCATGTTACAATGTTTAATATTTTTGATTCATAAGGAAATGGTGAGATTGAATATCGTTTTATAGAATAATTGATGAATAAAGCATAAATCCCATTTAAACCATTTCACTTTAAATCTTTAATTAGAAGAGCAAATATTTTATCTAAAAATGCATCAGTATCTGAAACTTTGAATTTTGAAGGTTATAGACTTATTGCAACAGTTTAATGTCCTTATTTCAAAATACCAAAACAAGAAGATGAAAAGACTTAACCATAACATTAATATTCTAGAATCTTAGGAGCAGAAGTTAATGGATAAAATTCATAATAATTATCTATTTCTCGAATTCCAGAGAAAATAAGAAATAATTCTCAAAATTATAGATCAACTCCTTTATTATCTACATATAATAGTAGTAGTCCTTATGTTAATGAGACTTTGAAAAAGTAAAGTAAAATAACAATTAATAATAACAATTAAAATGATGCAATTTATCAAGATAATGTAAAAATTATATTAATATTTAGATTGTATATGGAACAAAAAAAGAATGGGATGAATTACAACATTCTTTATGTTAGAATAATTTGATTGATTCTAGATCATTAAAATCTTAAATATTAAGAATTTAGAATTCTGAATTATCTATTAATAATTAAAAAATAAATAGTAGAAATAATACACCAAGAGAAAATAAAAGTTAAATAGAATTAATCTAATAATAAGCATTAGTGGAGAATGTTGAGAAAATGAGGGAAATAAATATATCTAAATAACTATAATATGCAATGGGTGCAAATACAAAAGGTTTATATACAAACTTTGTTAAAATTGAAAGAGATAATAAAATGAAAGAGGATCTTCATTCATTCTATAATTAAGCACCTTGGTATTAAACAGATAATAAAATATCAAAAAATATTGATATTATAAAATTATAATAAAATCAAATTTAGAAAGTATCTGGAGTTTAACAACATTAAAATATTCATTAGATTTAATAATAAAATGTAAATAATATAAATTAAAAAAATGAAATGGTTAATAACAATTAATAATCAATAATTGATGAATAATAATAATAATAATCAAGAATCTAATAAAATCAATAAAATATTTAATAAGTAAATAAATTGTCACCAGTATCACCAAGAATATTTTCAACTCAAAAATTAAATCCTCTTATTTGTAATGATAATTAGTAAATAATTATGGATTATAATTATGATATTCCAAAGAGAGCATTTAATTATTAAAATTGATTATATATATTTATTATTATTTTAACAATTGAAAATTAAATTGATTATTTATAAAAGATAGTTTTTAGGGATTGATATTTATATTATTTATATATTTATTAATTTTTTTAGAGAAGAATAATGGTATAAAGTTGAATAATAAAATAGGACAATGAAGATGAAATGGAAAAATAGGCTAGATTAATGGCAGAAAAATATAAAGATGGGCCTAAAAAGAAAGGAGCTTTAGTGAAGAAAACTTAAGAAGTATTTCTTTTTAATAAATTATTATTAGAGAACTTAATTTGATTCAGCAACACATGAAATGTAAAAATAGGCATAATAGCATCCTCCAAAATGACATTTTGATAATTATTAAAATATTATATTATAAATTAACTCACTTATTGTTTAACTTTGTCTAATCTATTGAAATCCATATTAATTTTCTTATTTCATACTATTCTTTATATATTTTAAGTTAAAGTAATTTTATATCATTATAATCATATAAAGCATTTTAAATATAATATTTAAATAGGAATTGCCAATATTATTAGATATTGAAAAAATCAATTATTATTTTCATAATAAGATAAAACAAACAAATATATTACTAATAGTATTTATGAAAGTAAAAATATTCTTGGGAGAATACACCTATTTGTATAGAGGAAATATAGATTTAAGAGAAATAAATGAATACATCAAAACATTGACACCAAGACTTTTTTTGTTAAAATGGAAGGATTAAGAAGATGATTTAATTACAATATCTAAAAAATAAGATTTAGTTTACTTTCATCAATTATGGGTTCAAAATCAAGCTAATAATAATCAATCATTTAAATTATATGTTCAAGAGATTCCATAGTCAAATCAAAATGTTTAAATTACATAATTGTAATCATAATCTCAAATTCATTCTAAAATGCCTAGTCCTTCTTAAAAGTATTCTTGTACTAGATAATATTTTGGAGAGACATAATTTACATTTGGTTAATAACTAACTGAATAAACAAAGAGTTAAGAGATTTAAAGAGAGAGACATTCTTAGCAAATAAATTTATAATCAATTCAAGAAATATAAGATTCATCTAAGAATATTAGTAATTAAAATCTAGATTAAACAAAATTATTATTTTAATAAAATGAAGAGTTAACAAAAATGAGAATTGAATAAGATTTTAATAATATTCCATCATAAGATCCTTAATCATTTTTTAATATGGATATGAAATAAAGTATTAAAAAGTAATATGGTGATATTTAAATGCCATATGATGATGAGGATATTATAGATAATAAGGATGAAGATGATGATATAATAATTGATAGCAAAAATATTTTTTGTGATTATTGTTCTGATAAAATATAGTATTAAGATGAAATAACAAAAATATATGTATGTTAATTTTGTGAAGATTTTCATATTTGTAAATTTTGTTATGATCAAAATTAAGAGTAAGTTCATGTGCATCAATTAAAAGAAAAAATTATTCAATGATTATTTTATATTTGTTATTAAAATTATTTAATTTATCATACAATCATCTATTTGACCAAGGAGAAAAGAAAGAAACATCATTTTTTGAATTATTTTAACTTCTTAATTCCAATCTCTATTGAAAAACCATTTTAGCTTTTCTAAAGTTCATAGTTTCTATATTAAGTTTTGGTACACTCTTTCTTGAATGAGCAATGGATACTTTATTTTTTTCATAGCTTTTCTAAGGTTTTTAATATTATAACTGATTTGATAATGAGACTGTTATTATAGAAGGTATGTTTATATTTTATTTTGGACTTAATAATGTACACTTCTATTGATTACAGATTTTTCTTGGAGTGAAACACATTCTTTTTTATCTTTATTCTATATATAATTTTGCTTTTTAGATAATATCTGAATCCAATTTAGAAGGAGGCTTAAAATTTGGAAATAGTTTTTCATATTGGGATTTCATAAATTTTTAAATATTTATTTTTCAATATACTGGCTCTCATCACATCATTATGTTATTCTATGGCATTATTTTTTATTATGTTAGTGTTATATTGAAATAATTTTAGATATTAAATCAATTAATTGATGGAGAGTATTAAAGATTTAAAAAACTTGATGTATAATCATATACTTATTATTAAAGAGGTCACAATTTTAATGCTGGAAATTTTAGTAAATATATGATAAACAATGATTTTGCTGATGTTGATTAATTAATTAAGGATTGTCAATTAGATAATACAGGTCAAAGATTCAATATCTGGAGACTATTTTTAAGGTAATCAATTATTTAAAATTAGAATATATTCAAAAGAGGATTCATTTTCATAAAAAATAGAAAAGCTAACGAAACTTAGAGAAAATTATAAAGAATTAGAAAATAAACATTTGAAAAATTAGAATCCTTAAACTCAAAATAAAACTGAAGATTCAACTAAAAAAGGACCATTAGGAGGTCCACTTGGAGGTCCCTTAGGTGGTGGCAAATAAAAATAATAATAGTCTAATGCAATTGATAATGTAGAATTAAGAAATGAAATCAGAAAAGATGTTGAAAGAACTTATCAAGAATTTGAATTCTTCTCTTCAAAAAGAATATAATAAATACTTACAACAGTATTATTTCTTTGGTGTAAAGAAAATAGTGAAATATCATATAGACAAGGAATGAATGAAATTGCTGCTTCATTAATATATATATATACTATAGAAGCATTATACAAAGAAGAAGTAGAAAAATATGAAGAAGTAAACAAATATTAAAATTATTAGGCAACTGAAGAAGAAATAAATATTCTTTTGTTATTTAATTCTTGGGAATATGCTGAACCTGATATTTATGCATTATTTACTGCTTTAATGAATGATGCATAACATATGGAAATGTTTAGACCTAATTACACAGAATAACAAAAAATTAAACTGTAAAGTAAGAAACCAAGTGCAATTTTAACAAGAGTTGCTAAATTATAAGATATTCTATTAAAATAAGTTGATTTACAATTATTTAGACATTTAAAACTTCTTTAAGTTGAATTTTAAATTTTTCTATTAAAATGGATAAGGTATAGTTTATTATTCATTTCATAGATGTATGTTTACAAGAGAATTATCATTAATAGAATCATTTCATGCTTGGGATGCAATATTTTAGGATTTCTTTATATAATAATGTGATACATTATTCTTTGTAGATTGTATAGCTATGGCTATGATAATTTACTTAAAAAATCAATGTAATATCTTATAAATTAAAATTTTTAGTAATGGAGAATGAAGAATCAAGTTAATGTTATCAAAGATTCTTAAAATTCCCAAAAATATCAAATCTTTCTAGTTTATTAGATACAGCAACTTAAATAAGAAATATATTGATTTCTTAAAAGTCTTCCAATAATTTAGATGATAATGTTGAGGGAGCAGAAAAGATAGAAAAATTAATTAGTCCTGCATTTTTTGTTCCTGAAAAATAAGATACAGATTCTAAAGTTTAATAAGATAAAATTAAAAGTAATGAATAACCTTAATAATCTTAAATAAAACAACAATCTATTTAATAATAAGTAGTAAATCAAAATGAAGAAGAACAATCATAATCACCTTAATCATAAATAGTTGAAAAATAACCAATAAAATAATAAGAGTAATAAACAGTATTTTTTGATGACAAAATTATGTAAACAAATACAAAGGCATAAAAATCATAATTTAGTGTAGAAGAGAATGTTTAATAGAAAGAATCAGTATAGGAGAGTGAAGATAAATAAAAGCAAATAAAATTATCAATAAAAGCAGTGTAAGACATTTGCACAACTATAGAAGAAGCCTTTAATGTGATTAAAAAAAGTAATGAAAGGTATTTTGATGTTCTAATTAAATAGTTAAAATCATTAAGAATTAATAATAAGTTTGGCTGAACTGAAATAATATTTGACTAAATAAATAAATGAAGTTGAAGGAAAATAAGGTAATTCATAAGATGATGGTTAAAAAAACAAAAATGGTGGATTTGTAATTAAGAAATAACTAACAGGGTAATAATTTCCTCAAGAAGATAATGGAATTAAAAGTAAGATGGCAGGTTTCTTTAAAAAATGGTGAAGAATGATTTATTAAAATTATGAAGTTTTTTATGTATATGTGAACTTAGAATGCTATTATTTTTCTTTATAAAATATTATGTTTAATTTATTATTTTAACAATTTAAATTGATATACATAAATATGTTCTAAAATATTAAAATTATTGTATATTTATATATATCTATTTGAATAATATATTATATTATATCAAAAAAGAAAAGAGAATACTAAATTGCCCAAAAATATATAATATTATATAAATTTAAATCATTTTTTTAGTAAATTCCTCATTTTAATTAAGTCGCTTTACAGTTCCTCTTAATTTATGCACTAAGTAAACTCTCCTAATTATTATACAATTAAAAACCATTTTTTTTTAACAATTCTTCTAAGAATGTATTTTTTTTCAACCAAGGCTCATAAATTTATTATATACTAGATTCTTCTAATTATGTTTTTTTTATTAAAGAATGTATATATTCAGGATCTTGATCAGATTAATCTCCTTAATCTTAATTTATTAATGATTTTGTGAGCTGTGATTACTTTTTCTTTTTATCTTTCTCTATCCTACACCAAGGACATTTATATTTGAAACTTTTATGTTACAATTACGATTCAATGTCTGATACTTCACAATCAATGTGTGTCTATATTAATCTTAATAATTATTATACCCATTTTCCACATCGTTGATTATCACATTAAACCCATTTTTTGCCATCAAGGAAATTTTATTCATCATCCTTATAAACTTAAGCACAAAAATAACAACAATTTCTTCTTTTGTAAAGTTCATAACAAGTACTGCATAATAGGATTGTTGAATCTGAAAATTTAGCTACTTTTAAATCACAAAAACTGGGGCAGTATTAATTGAAACATTATCTAACAGGCGGATACTCACCACTTGTTGACATTATTTCAATTTTAGTTTATAATATTTATTAATTACTACTTCAAATTATATTATTTATCATAGAAACTAATATTTTCATATAAATATCGAAAGTATTTGATTTTAAAATATGAATAAACAAATTAAATTGAAAATTCTAATATTCCTATTAAATTTCATTACTATTTAAAAAATAATAATAATTTGATTAATTAATGAAGATCAATTCATAATCTCAACTTTTTAATTATTATTATTAAAAATTGGAAAAATACACAAGCTAAGGCTAATGCATTAAGTACAATAATGACAATAAATTTAATAGATTAAGTATCAAGTTCTGATAAAGTATTTCTACAATTAAAAAATATATAATTTACTTATCTGAATCTGATAACTTTTCTATATTAATGAATTTTTTAATCAATTCTTATGCATAAAAGTGACCATTTGAACAAAATACTATTCCAATTGATAAAGCTAATGCCTAATTTATTATAATTCATACTAAAGTTAAGATTATAAATGCTTAAGTCACTGCAATATTACTCCATTCTAATGATTATTATAATTTAGCTCTAGTTAAATAATAAATTTCAGGTTCACCATCATTCATACTCAAAACCATCTTAAAATCACTAATTTATTCTTTAATTCAAATTACATCTTAAAATATTCAACAGTTCTTATAATGGCTATAAATAAAAATATACAAAAGGAAACTGCCTAAGAATTTTAACTCAGATATTTACTTCTAAATATGGAATTTAGGATGCATAGATTTCTCTAGTTCTGAAAAATGCTATTCTACTAATGTCTAAAGACATTGATCCCAATTAAATTTTTAAACTCAAATGATATGTTAATCATTGTACTCTACGCTTATACTAAATGCGACTATTGAAGCAAGAAATCCAATTACAGAAACAATAGGCAATAAAAAACTCATAAAATATAATAATTATGTTTTTTAAATTCTTTTTTCTATAATCATTCTTAAGTTTTATTCAAAACTATTTTAGGCAGAATTATTGGAGGAACCTCTAAATAAATAAATATAAATAATATACTTGTTGCAGTAGGCATATAAACATCTTGGGATAAGGCTTTGTCTGAAGAAAACATTTTCTTAGTTATGGAACCTAAAGTACTTTTTGGTTTATTATCAGATTCAGTTGCTAGTAATTTATTTATAGATTTTAATGGAGGTAATTTAATTTATGTTTGATTATTTTTAGTAATGCTATTGGTTCTTTAAGAATGAAATTATTAATTTTATTATGATTTAGTGATAGCTAATTATTATTTTTTGCCATAATAATATTTAAAAGATTACAAGTTATCAGGATCATTAATAATATTTCTTGAAATATTTTATGAAACAATATTATCTTTGATATATATTTATTTAGCTTACCATGTTTCTAATATCAATTTTAAATTGATCTATTCTGTGGAACGACTCTTCTTATTTTTACTTTTATATGGTAAGGTTTCATTAATTGAGACAAGTTATGAAGGTTCATCATATTGAATATTTGAAATAAGTTTGGGATTTTAAGATAAATATATTTTCTAGTTTTTTTTAAACACATCAATGATTGTTAACAATTCATTTATGTCTTATTTATTCTTTTTTGGACTTCTAAAAGTAGATGAAACATTTATCATTTAATTTATTATAAATAAATCTTAAATGAAAAAAGTGTTAACGCTTGTATTCAATATTTCTATTATTAGGATGGAGCAAACTTATCAATTGATGATTTAAAGGATGTTTTATAAGGAAATTTAGATATTGTAATTGAAATTTAAGATCATATTAAGAACGTATTTATTTTAGTGATTATTTAGCAAATACTTCAATCCAGAAATACAGTGGATCTAATTGTTCACAAGAAAATACCAGTTTATGGGATTAGCACAGGGTTTGGTAAATTCAAAGAAGTAAATTATAACATTATATTAATCAGATTTATATTCCTCAATAAGAAATGGTAGAATTATAAAAGAACTTAATTATATCTCATGCTTCATGTGTAGGTGAACCATTAAAACCAAACATTGTTTTGGTAATGATGATTTTGAGATTAAATTGTCTTATCAGAGGATTTTCTGGTGTAAGAATGTCTCTTATAGAATCTTTACAATAAGCAATAAATAAGAAATTAATTCCTAAAGTACCATGTTAAGGTTCAGTAGGAGCATCAGGAGATTTGGCACCTTTATCACATCTAGCATTAGGTCTAATGGGGATTGGTGAGATATGGAATGATGGATAATATATAGCTGCAGAATAGGCTTTAAAAATACATGATTTTTAACCTCTAGAATATATGGAGAAGGAAGGATTGGCTATGAATAATGGAACTTAAATGATGGCTGCAATAAATTTAGAAACTTTAATGAGATCATAATATGTTATGAATGCTGCAGATCTAGCTTTAGGATTAACAAGTTATGCTTTATAAAGTAATAATTATATATTTATAATTAATTAGCTAATTATCATTTCTTAAAAAATTATTCTAAAAGTGATAATAAATCAAAAAATATAGTATTTAGTTTAATTGGAGAATAATGGACAGATTAAATTAAAACTAATCCTAAAAGTATATAAACTGCATTTACTATACATTAAATTGTTAGATAATCAATATAAGAAAATTTAAGAATTTTAGAAAGAGAGATTAATTCAACAAGTGACAATCCAATTATTGATAATGAACAACAAACTGCAAAATCAGGTGGTAATTTTCATGGAGAATATATGGGAATGTTGGCAGATAATATATGTATAGCATTACAAAGACTTTGTATATTTAGTGAAGTAATAATATTATATTGATTATAATATTAGAGAAGACAAGAAAGATTAGTAAACTCAGAAATAGGGGATTGTGGATTGCCTATGTTTTTAACATCAAAAGGAGGATTATTGAATGGATATATGATTCCACAATATACTAGTGCTGCTTTAGTTTCTGAAAATAAAGTACTAAGTCATCCAAGTTGTATTGATACAGTTCCAACATCTGCAAATATAGAAGATCATGTTTCTATGGGAGCATATAGTGCTAGAAAAGGATTATAAATAGTTTAAAATGCAGAATATATAATTGCTATTGAATTGATGTGTGCAGCTTAAGGATTAGAATTTGCAAAATTTTAATTACCTCCAAAGATTTAAAGTTGTCTCAAATTTATCAGAAGTATTATTCCTGATGTTAAAACTTAAGTAAATTATATCAATATATATAAAGGATATATTTATGAACTAATACATTGAATTAATGGCTAAGAATCTAAGAAATGGAAATATTAATAATTTAATGGAAGAATTATAATTATTATGAAAATACATATTATATTATAATCATCCTATAAACTTTCTTATTATGGCCCATACTTTTAACATTTAAGTATTCAAAGAATTATTGAGAGTATTTAAGAAATGTTTTTTAAATTTTAGATAAGGCTTAAATCACAATATTCTATTATATATGAAATACTAAATATTTAATTTATTAGTAACTAAATTTTATAGTATTCTTACAAAATTTAAGAATTCTTAACAAAAATTATTCTTTTTAGTATCTTTTCTTTATAACAAATTAAAAACGATAAATAATTGATAAACTCTGAATATATAGATATGAATGAGAAGGTTTTATTAATTTTAATTTATAATAAATTACTTATAATGGATGATACTCATGATGAAGAAAATATTAATGCCTATTAGTAATTAGGATTATGGCAAAAGATCACAGTAACTATAAGGATCGTTGTAGAATATATTTATTCAGATATTTAAAAGAAACCAAGATCATTCAAGATTGGGTTATTTACAATATACTTAGTGGTTATGTTTTTAGCATTGATATAGAGCGCGTTTTCTCTCAGTCCTCTTATATTCATACAATTAGCTGAAACTACTGCTGGTGATACTGATTTAGTATTCACTCCAGTACCTTCAGAGAATAAGACAAAATCAAATACTGATATTGGACCATAGAATTCAAACTTTTAGGCATCATAGAATTTAGTGAATGGATTTAGTTTAGTGAATTAGACTGATGTAGTTAAAATAACAAAAGGCATTAGAGAAATATTTGATTCTACACCAAGATGGTTAATGATAGGAAATTTGGAAAACCCAAAATAAAATATAACTAAAATAAGTGATAAAATTCGATCTTTCTTTTTATTAATTGATAGTGAAAAAGAAATAAGTATAGGATTAGGAAGAAGATTAGATACTAATATAATTAATAATAATGAAGTACTTATTACATCAAGTGGATTAAGAGGATTGAATGCTACTATAGGAGATATTTTAAATTTGAATATTGATGTTATCTAATTTCTATCAACATATGTAATTACTGAAAATAATAATAATGATCCAACAACTTTTATTATGGCAGCATTTGACACATATTTAAATGGTCCATTAGAGTTAATTTATGGTAAAAATTTCACAAAGAGAGAATATACTGGTTATGAATTAAAGGAATTATCTAGTGAATTTATTGTATTTACAGATATATTAGATAACAATCCAGAATTGAAATAAGAAATTAAGGAAAACTTTTAAAATTAAATTAACTAAGGTGGTATTTCAAATGATTAAAAAGATCTTGCAAATACTGCTTTTGATATTTTCTTTTCATAAGAATTAGGTTATTTTTCAAGACTTTTAGCTAATTTTGTTTAATAATTAGGAGATAATGATGTTGTTTCTATTTATATAGTTGAATAGGTAATAGCTAATATCATAGCTGATTCATTAGATTTTGACATTGAATTGAAAGTAAAGGAAAGTATAAAGTCATCCAAAGGTAAGTGGGCAGATGGATTAGGTAATATAGTAGTAATGGACTATAGAAATGCAACTATAATTTTAAGAGAAGCATTTATAATAACATTAAATAATACAATAGAAGATTATAAATAAAATAGTTCAACAAATAGTATTGAAGAAATTGTTGCTGCTAATATTCCTGCTTAAGATTTATTTGATTATATTAGAAATTACACAGATGGTATTAAATTAGAAGAGTTTTCATTAACTAGTAATTTAGTTGTTAAAGATAGAGTTTCCAAATATACTAATTAAGATAATATAAATAATTTTGTTTTGGATGTCTCAAATTCATTTTTTGATGAAGTAGGATATGATTATCCTGTTAAAATTACTGTTCCATTAGCTACAGCAATTAAATAATATTTATTATTAGGAAATTTTGTAGATAATTTAGTAGTTTCAGCAACATTTCTATTATTGATGTTATCAATACTATTAATATATTCATTAATGATTGGAGATGTGGAAGAAAAAACATATGAATTTGGAATGTTGAGAGCTTTAGGATTTTAAAAATGGTGGTTAATAATACTATTATTATTGTAAGCATTTACTTTTGCAATACCTGGCTTACTTTTGGGATTGATTACATGTTATATTCTGAATTCCTTAATTGCTATGTTTATATTTGATTCTGCTGTTTTGATGTCATCATATGACATAGCAAAATCAGCAATAGGATTATCATTTGGTTTAGGTCTATTTATTCCATTGGCAAGTAATATCCTGCCAATTTTAAGAGCTTTGTCAAAAACACTTAGAGATTCTTTAGATTTATATCATAGAACAATTAATGATATATTAGTTAATGTTATTAAATTAGAGAAAATGGGAATATCAATTGATTAATTTTTTTCAGCTGCACTTTTAGTTATTATGGGATTTGTAAGTTATTATTTAATTCCTATGGCATTCATATTCAGTAATATATAATTAGCACTTGCAGTCATAAATATTATATTAATTGTTATGATTATTGGATTTACATTATTAGCAAATTTATTTGAAGAACCACTTGAAAAAGGAATTTTGAAATTGATATTATGTATATTTAAGAAGGATAGAAATTTAGAGAAAATAATATTTAAGAATTTAGAAGCTCATTATAGTAGAAATTGGAAAACCACATTAATGTATACAATAGCTTTGGCATTTTTAATATTTGCAGGTGCAGGATTTGCATTATAAAGTAGTGTTATAACAGATGTATTATAATCATTCTTAGGAGCTGATATTAGTGTTTAAGCTTTATAATCTGATAAAAGAGGATTGGATGAATACAATATAAGATAGTTTCTTAATAAAACTATGACACAAGATCCATCTCTTATTTTTGATTACTCATTTACATCTTTAATGTTATCTTAAATACCTGAAATGCCATAAAGTCACTTTATATCTACTTTAGCAAAGTTTCCATTTAAAAAAATATTTTTAGGAGCAGTAGAATAAAATTATTTAAGAGCATGTTTAGATGCTTTTTATATTCCAAATAGTTATGATTCAAAAGTAAATTATACAATATTGACTGATGGAGTTAAAGATGGTGTTTCTGGTATTTATGATAGATCAGATGTTCAAGATAGAGAAGCATTTTATGATCCATTTATTTTAGTAGGATCTTAAAGTATCAGATAATAATGGTATAAAGATTTAAGTTATGATAAACCAAATTAATAGTATTGATATCTTAATAATATTATAGTACTACAATAGATAGAGAAATTAATATTGTTGTTCCTCAAGGTTACATATATGAAGCTGGTATAAATGTTGATACACCATCTATCTTATATGTAGATAGAAGACTATACAGAACTAATGTTAGACATATGGCTACTAAAGTTCCAGGTTATTTCTTTTCTAGTTATAGATCAATGGTTGGTAATGGATTAATAAGTATGGAAGATGCACTATATATAATTAATGATTATTTCAAGTAAATATTTAATAAAAATATTTTATAGAGGTGATATTCGACAAGGAAATCTTGAAAATGAAAGAGCTAATTTGTATTTTTAATCTTTACCAAAAAATTTAACTTATGGATTACCAAAAGATAATTTACAAATTAAATTTGGTAGATAAACTACTGAATAAGAGAGGGTTGATTTTAGTAATGGTCTTAGAAATTATTTCTTAAATGAATAAACATTATTATTTGATGTCATTACATTAAAGAAAGATGCTGAAGATACCTTTTATTTTATTACTATATTTTATGTTTTAGTTGCAATAGTAGCCATGACTCTATCATTCTTCCTTATATTGGTTTCCTTTGTTAGCAATGTAAAGGATAATTCTTGGGAGTTTGGTGTATTGAGAGCAGTGGGATTAAATAAAGTAAGATTATTATATTAAAAGTAGAATTAAATAACTAGAGTTTACATATATGAAGCAATATCTTTAATTACAGCATCAGGATTAATTGGTACAATTGTTGGTTTAGTTGTTGCAATTACATTAACTTTATAAATTCTTATGTTCACTGAATTTTCATTCAAATTCATATTTCCAACAGAAATATTTTTGATAACATTTTTAGGAGGATTTATTACAGCTACAGGAGCTAGTTATTTGGCAGTATTAGAAATTAGAGATAAGAGTATATCAACAATACTTAAAGGGTTGTTATGATAATTATAATTAAATTATTAATCATCAATTTTTCAATTAATATAAATTAATTATAATCATGGGAGGATGTCCATCTAAATGTGAAGTTAAATGTGGAAATGGTTTCAGATATGAAGGAAGCACTCTAGAATTAAACTTTGAATAACAGCCAAATATTTTAAGAAACAAAGATCGAAATAGATCAGCTTCAAGTTCTCGTTAAGGAGAATCATCAACTTTACCAGCTACTAATTTTAGACGAGAATTAGAATATTCAGATAACATTTTATAGACATAATCAGATCCAAAAAATGAATTAATTTCTAGTAATATTGAAGTGGAGTTGTTACCTATTTTTGTAACTAAGAAATAAATTAATGAATCAACTGTTTCAAATAGATAAAATAGATTTATGGAAGATTTAGAAATCGAAGTCAAAGCTAGAATTCAAGAAATGTATTTATCATAATAAAACCAATTAGAAAACAACAAGAATAAGAAGAAATATAAAGATTAATCATTAAAGAAATTGTTAAGTAACAATTAGAATTCGAATAATTCAAATCAGAAAAAATATCTAACTCTTAAACTAATTAATAATAAGAAAATTCATTTTAGTTTAATTAAAAATAATAATTATCACCAAAAAAGAATACATCAAAAGAATCTAAAGATTCTTAATTTGCATCATTTTAATCTAGTTCATTATAATTATCTTCTGAAAAATAATCTAATATATAATCTTCAATTAATAAAACAGATCCACTAAAATATTCTACAAACAATCCACATCAGATTAAAGCATATGAAAAATTAATAAGTAATTATTATTTAGAAGATACCAGTAATTATAGCAAACATAAAGGCATACTTAAATAACGTAATTAAATTCAATTTCCACACACATCTAAAAGTTTGCCTAATAAAAGACTGGCTAAATCCAAACTATTTAAAAAGAAAAGAGTTCACTTCTCTTAAGATACCAATTTTAATTTTGAAAAAAAAGGTGAAGAAAAGAAATCTTCTAAAACATGGTGGAAATCTTTATTTTGATCCTATATAATTAATATTATAAAATAATAATTTATTCACTTTAATAATAATTACAAATTTAATAATAATTAATAAGATATATATAAATATCAATCTTTTGCAGCTCTATAAATTTTATTGCATGCATCTTCTAACAAACCTAATAAATTCTCTTAACTTTCTTCTCTTAATTTCTTTTCTTCTTCTATTTCACTTTTTACTCTTGAAACCAAATCTTTTAACATCTCAAATATTGCTGATTCAGATTCCTCTCTAATTTATTTCTAAATTTTATATATACCTCAATTTCTTTTAATTACCTAATCCTTCATTTAATCTCTTAATTTCATCTCCTGCTCTTCTTAAAGTACCATTATCACTATCTTCTCTATCTTGTCCTTCTGTCTTTACTAAATCATATAGTTTTGGTAAATCATTCTCTAAAGAAGTAGTAATATTTTCAATCTATTCCTATCTAATCTTACTCTCTGTCTAAATATCTGATTTTAAATAAACAACCTAAATAAATTATACATTATTACTTTTTCATCCAAATAGCCTTACAATTTAAGATTACCATCCTTTCTAATTGAAATCTCTTATTCTAATTTAGTCGTTATACGACTCTCAAAAGCAGCAACTTCTCTTACTCTTTATTCAAATTGAGTTTCAAAAGCATTGTTTTCTTCCTCAATTTATTTTTACAATCTCACAATTTCATCTTTTAGAGAATGCTAAAATGAGATAAAATTTATACAAGTTTTCTGTTATATGATGTGATTGTATCTTGGATTCTTTCCTCTACACCAGATACACGTCCACAAATAACATCTATACGATGAGCCTTAGAACTATCATGATGCAATTAGATTGAACTGAGTTTTTCAGAGATTTTAGCAAATCGTTCGTTGAATGGTGTATTTGGATTCATTTTATTTATTTTATTAACAAATTTTATTTGTATTATTATGAATTAATAACAGTGTAATTACCATTATAGTTTTAAATTTATCATAGTAGGTAATTCTGGGGTTGGGAAAAGTTGTTTACTCCAATAATTTATTGAAGGTTAATTTAAAAATAATATTGATTCAACTATTGGGATTGGATTTGGATAGAAAGACATTGTTTATAAGGATAGTGTAATTAGAATTAATATATGGGATACTGTAAACTTCTTAATATTAGTTAGGCAGGTTAAGAATCATTTAGGTCTATTACAAGAGCATATTATCGAGGGTAAAGAAAAGAAATTTAATATTTAGATCAATTGCATGTTTATTAGTTTATGATGTGACCAAGAAAAAATCATTCCATCATCTCATTAATTGGTTAAATGAGGTAAAGTAAGATTCATTAGCTGAAATAATGATNGAAAAAAAAGGTGAAGAAAAGAAATCTTCTAAAACATGGTGGAAATCTTTATTTTGATCCTATATAATTAATATTATAAAATAATAATTTATTCACTTTAATAATAATTACAAATTTAATAATAATTAATAAGATATATATAAATATCAATCTTTTGCAGCTCTATAAATTTTATTGCATGCATCTTCTAACAAACCTAATAAATTCTCTTAACTTTCTTCTCTTAATTTCTTTTCTTCTTCTATTTCACTTTTTACTCTTGAAACCAAATCTTTTAACATCTCAAATATTGCTGATTCAGATTCCTCTCTAATTTATTTCTAAATTTTATATATACCTCAATTTCTTTTAATTACCTAATCCTTCATTTAATCTCTTAATTTCATCTCCTGCTCTTCTTAAAGTACCATTATCACTATCTTCTCTATCTTGTCCTTCTGTCTTTACTAAATCATATAGTTTTGGTAAATCATTCTCTAAAGAAGTAGTAATATTTTCAATCTATTCCTATCTAATCTTACTCTCTGTCTAAATATCTGATTTTAAATAAACAACCTAAATAAATTATACATTATTACTTTTTCATCCAAATAGCCTTACAATTTAAGATTACCATCCTTTCTAATTGAAATCTCTTATTCTAATTTAGTCGTTATACGACTCTCAAAAGCAGCAACTTCTCTTACTCTTTATTCAAATTGAGTTTCAAAAGCATTGTTTTCTTCCTCAATTTATTTTTACAATCTCACAATTTCATCTTTTAGAGAATGCTAAAATGAGATAAAATTTATACAAGTTTTCTGTTATATGATGTGATTGTATCTTGGATTCTTTCCTCTACACCAGATACACGTCCACAAATAACATCTATACGATGAGCCTTAGAACTATCATGATGCAATTAGATTGAACTGAGTTTTTCAGAGATTTTAGCAAATCGTTCGTTGAATGGTGTATTTGGATTCATTTTATTTATTTTATTAACAAATTTTATTTGTATTATTATGAATTAATAACAGTGTAATTACCATTATAGTTTTAAATTTATCATAGTAGGTAATTCTGGGGTTGGGAAAAGTTGTTTACTCCAATAATTTATTGAAGGTTAATTTAAAAATAATATTGATTCAACTATTGGGATTGGATTTGGATAGAAAGACATTGTTTATAAGGATAGTGTAATTAGAATTAATATATGGGATACTGTAAACTTCTTAATATTAGTTAGGCAGGTTAAGAATCATTTAGGTCTATTACAAGAGCATATTATCGAGGGTAAAGAAAAGAAATTTAATATTTAGATCAATTGCATGTTTATTAGTTTATGATGTGACCAAGAAAAAATCATTCCATCATCTCATTAATTGGTTAAATGAGGTAAAGTAAGATTCATTAGCTGAAATAATGATAGTTGGCAATAAAATTGATTAGTGGGGAAGAGAAGTGTCTTAAGATGAAGCATAATAATTGGCTTAATAAACAGGTTGTTTATATTTAGAAACATCAGCAAGAACAGGTGAAAATGTTATACTAGCTTTTGAAACATTAGTACAAAAAATATATACAAAAATAAAAAATAAGGAGATTGATTTAAATGATCCATAAAATGGAATTAAATTAGGTTCAATGACTGAAATATAACCAGTTATTAATAAATCTAATGGAAATTAGAATTCTTCATGTTGTTGATGAATTTTTGATGTTTATTTTAACAAATGATTTATTTTAAGAATTTCGCCAAATTATTGAATTATGGAACAATTTTAATTTAATATTAAAAAAAATCATATTTTATTACTTTAAAAATAATAGTAATCTATGCAATTTAAATTAAATATTCTTTATATAATAGATTTACTTAAATAAATTAGAATTTTTATTCACTCTGTCATTTATTAGGTTAATTTCAATTGATCATGAAGTTTATACAT
Source organism: Paramecium primaurelia (assembly GCA_905182975.1). Taxonomy (NCBI): domain Eukaryota; phylum Ciliophora; class Oligohymenophorea; order Peniculida; family Parameciidae; genus Paramecium; species Paramecium primaurelia. Next base: position 832,099 of record CAJJDM010000003.1, read on the forward strand.
ATTTATTATGTTTACTCATCATTATTAGGTTCTTGTATTTCTTCACTTTATTTTTTAATTTGATAAAGAATTTATGATGTAAACATTATAATTAAATAATATTATTATAATTCATCCTTCATTAATTACAGTTAATTGTTTGTATGGATTGTAAATATCTAAAATTAAAGTTCTTTTTTCTTCTAAAATGTGAATTAGAATTTCTTAATTAAGGAATTCTTATATAATTTAGAGAAGTTAGTTCTTTGCTTATTTATCAAAGTTATTTAAATTAACTTGATCGATTGTATTATAGTTCTACTAAGATCTTTTATATTTTAATGGCATCAATGATATATCCTTATATAACAATATTCAGTTTTAGTGTAAATGATGTTGATTATTTATACAAGTTAAATTGATAATATCATAATAGCATTTTCAAATGATATTTAAATTATAACACCAATAATATGTATTTGAAAATAAAATTTAACAAATATTTAATCTGTTTTAATTTCATTTTATTCTACAAAAAATAATAAAAAAATAGAGATGATTATTTTTTTATGAATTTTTCTAATTTATATGTATAGATTATAAAAAATTTAAAATTAGTAAAACAATAAAGTTAAATAAATAATAAAAGAAAAAGAAATCATAATTTTATTATAATGATTTTATACTAAATCAATCATTTTCTAAGCAACGAAAATCGAGTTTAATTGCATTTACAATTTAATCAAAGTTTCTAAATAATTAAATAATATTTATATACTTAGCTATATTACTTGAAGAATGGGACATTTAATGATCAAATTTTTATTCATATAATTTCAGAATGGTTTCTTTGACTTTCTAGATTTATTAAATCAATATCTTCTCTTCACCTTAATTAGTTTAAATGGATTTAGTCTATACTTTATTTGATGCCTAATTCATTTTAACTTATCTAGTTTTTTCTAATAATGAACTTTATTTCATTTTTTATTATGATGGAGTTTAGGGAACTATGAATATAAAGTATCAATACCATCTGCAATAATTTCTTAGGACATTTTCATATTAATTTATTTAGATTATACAGCTTTTTTTTATGCAATTTGACTAGGAGTAGGTTAAGGTTGAACCTTAGATGTTTATGGCCTAACAGCTGTATTATTTTTCTTTTATATAACATTTTGATTTTGTTGAGATATTGCTTATTATTGTGTATTAGAAAACATATTCGCATCTTTTGAATATACTACTGATTTTTTCTTTTCATTATTCACTTTATAATAGTAAAAATTATAAGATACCTTAATCCTTAAGAGTTGACTTTGTAGTAATAGGGACTTTAGCTATTCCTTTGTTTTAAATAGTTGGTTGGACTGAAGAAACCTATTCCAGAAACTACTATTATTCATCTTCTTCTAAGATCAAATGAGGATATGTGCCAGGCTTAGTTTAAGGACTTTCATGTTCAGGAGATTCCTCTAATATTAGTAAATTAATTACGTATTATGCTTCCTGCAATTGTACCTTGATTGAGAGAAACAGAATGAGTTTTTTATTGTTTCCATGAATTTATTAAATTGTCAACGTTTTGATTTTACTATCTAAGATTAAGGACTGAAATATGATAACATTATGAATATACATTTTTCGACAGATTAAGATTATTTTTCACTATTTCTGCTACTCTTAACTTCAGTGACGTTGATTCCATTTGTTTATTATCTATCTGAGGATATATTACGAGTTCTTTAAGAAGTTTAGGCTAGCTTCTCCTTAATTTGTTCTAATTCTTCGAATTTCGCTATATATCGATTATTAATCTGANTGATGTTGATTATTTATACAAGTTAAATTGATAATATCATAATAGCATTTTCAAATGATATTTAAATTATAACACCAATAATATGTATTTGAAAATAAAATTTAACAAATATTTAATCTGTTTTAATTTCATTTTATTCTACAAAAAATAATAAAAAAATAGAGATGATTATTTTTTTATGAATTTTTCTAATTTATATGTATAGATTATAAAAAATTTAAAATTAGTAAAACAATAAAGTTAAATAAATAATAAAAGAAAAAGAAATCATAATTTTATTATAATGATTTTATACTAAATCAATCATTTTCTAAGCAACGAAAATCGAGTTTAATTGCATTTACAATTTAATCAAAGTTTCTAAATAATTAAATAATATTTATATACTTAGCTATATTACTTGAAGAATGGGACATTTAATGATCAAATTTTTATTCATATAATTTCAGAATGGTTTCTTTGACTTTCTAGATTTATTAAATCAATATCTTCTCTTCACCTTAATTAGTTTAAATGGATTTAGTCTATACTTTATTTGATGCCTAATTCATTTTAACTTATCTAGTTTTTTCTAATAATGAACTTTATTTCATTTTTTATTATGATGGAGTTTAGGGAACTATGAATATAAAGTATCAATACCATCTGCAATAATTTCTTAGGACATTTTCATATTAATTTATTTAGATTATACAGCTTTTTTTTATGCAATTTGACTAGGAGTAGGTTAAGGTTGAACCTTAGATGTTTATGGCCTAACAGCTGTATTATTTTTCTTTTATATAACATTTTGATTTTGTTGAGATATTGCTTATTATTGTGTATTAGAAAACATATTCGCATCTTTTGAATATACTACTGATTTTTTCTTTTCATTATTCACTTTATAATAGTAAAAATTATAAGATACCTTAATCCTTAAGAGTTGACTTTGTAGTAATAGGGACTTTAGCTATTCCTTTGTTTTAAATAGTTGGTTGGACTGAAGAAACCTATTCCAGAAACTACTATTATTCATCTTCTTCTAAGATCAAATGAGGATATGTGCCAGGCTTAGTTTAAGGACTTTCATGTTCAGGAGATTCCTCTAATATTAGTAAATTAATTACGTATTATGCTTCCTGCAATTGTACCTTGATTGAGAGAAACAGAATGAGTTTTTTATTGTTTCCATGAATTTATTAAATTGTCAACGTTTTGATTTTACTATCTAAGATTAAGGACTGAAATATGATAACATTATGAATATACATTTTTCGACAGATTAAGATTATTTTTCACTATTTCTGCTACTCTTAACTTCAGTGACGTTGATTCCATTTGTTTATTATCTATCTGAGGATATATTACGAGTTCTTTAAGAAGTTTAGGCTAGCTTCTCCTTAATTTGTTCTAATTCTTCGAATTTCGCTATATATCGATTATTAATCTGAGCAGACATTTTAATTTTATTTAATTAGAGTTATAAGTGTTATTATAAACAAATGAAGGATCTCATTTATGGAAAATATTCTTGACTTTATCAAAAACCCCATCATCATTCTAATCTTGGAATTACACTTTCTCCAACTATATTATAATTAATAAAAATAAATACTTTGGCTAATTCTTGATATATCTCTCTTTATTAATCATTTAATTTTGTAGGTATTTATATTTTAAAATTGATAACCTAATCTCCTTTCTAATTTTAATTGGGTGCCAATTTGTTAATTCCCTTTAATATTTTTAATAGAATATACTAAACCACTCAATCTCATCTTCTCTCCATCTTAACACCCTGGTTTCACAGAAATCTACTTATCTCCATTCAAAGTCTTAACTTTTATTGTATCTCCTAAAACTGCTTAAGCAATTGAAATATAAGCATTAGTAATTAAATCATAACCATCTCTTTTATAGTAAGGATCAGATTTAACTTAAATTTTAACAATAAGATCTCCTGATTTTCCTCCATTTTCTCCAACATTTCCTTTACCTGTCACTCTCAAGTTTTGACCATCTGCTATTCCCTTTGGTATATTGATTGTTTCATTTGTTGACTATTTCTATATACCAACTCCTCTACATGAAGTACCTATAAATCGATTAAATATAATAGATACATGGATTTTTAATTGAGATTCCAGTTCCTCTACATTTAGTACATGCCATTTATATAGTCATAGCTCCTTATCTATAATTGATAGATCCTCTTCCTCCACAATTAGTACATCTTCCTGGGGCAGTACCAGGTTTACATTTAGTACCATTACATGTAGTACATGTACCAACTCTCTCAAATTAAATTGTTTATTGTGATCCTTGAACACTATCCATAAAAGAAATTTCCATTTAGACATAAATATCAGCTCCTTTAATAGTTCTTTCAGCTTCTCCTCCCATATTAAAAAAGGATGCAAAATCACCAAAAATTGATTCATCAAATTCAAATTCTTATCCTCTACCTCCTCTTGCTCCTTATCTAAAGAAACTACTATATGCAGCAAAAGGATCCTAAGCTCCAGCTTAATCCTGTTCATCTCCTGTCATACCAACTTAGTCATAGACTCTTCTTTTATTATCATCTGATAAAGTTTCATATGCACTAGAATAATAGAATATAATTATTACTTATTTATTTCAGCAAACTTCTCTTTAGCATCTTTTGATGGATTTGCATCTGGATGATATTTCTTAGCTAATCCATAATAGGCTTTTTTGATATCATTTTATGATGCATTCTTAGGTACTCCCAATAATTCTAATTTCTTAAATATAGTATTACCATACAAATCTCTCTTAGATGAGAAAGAGAAAAATGGAGTGAATGCAAATTTTCTAAAAATGTTTTTAGTTAAAATTTGCATTGATTACCGGAAATAAATTATTATTAAAATCACTAAGTTATCATTTTCATAAATTCATTCAATTGTTCATATTTATTAAATACCAATTCTATCGATTAATGTTTCGATATTACTAATATTAATGATTATTAATATTATTTAACCTCTTTTATTTATCTTAAACATAATGCTGATTCTTTTTAACCTAAATCATGAATCATTCTATTAGAATTATAGAATTCCAAACATTTCATTTTCTAATTACATTTAACAAATTTGCTTGAAAATGCTGAACATCCATTGTAATTATTTGTTGATTATTATCTAAATGTTCTTTTTAATACTTTGAATATCTATAATTTATCTCCTTTAATTTATTAAGGAGGGGATTTCTCCATTTAAAAATCAGGAAATCTTCTTGCAGAGGACTAATATTCAAATCATTTAATACATGTAAACTTAATGATTACTCTATAGATATATGATGATTATTTGATTAAGGTGATAATAATGGATTTTTTTGAGAACCTTAAGATGATAAACTAGTTTATTATTTCAAAGCTAATTTAGTTTTAGAACATAATGGATCAGATGAACGATGTCCCAAAAAACTATAAGTAGATAAACTTCTATCTGTTGGTTCATTCATAAATAATTGTTTTTTGGATCTTAGTACTGAATATTTATGAGTTGTTCTTTCTTATGAGATATCTATTTATATTGTTCCTATCATACTCATATCTCTAGAATCAGAAGGTGGAATATTCTCTTTTTTGGTTTTCAAAATAGATTCATTCAATTCTATTAAATATTTTGTTTACATTTAATCTAATTAAATATAAATATATATCATACTTTCTTAATCTTCTAATTATTTCATTTTCTATCTATAATTTTCAATATTTTAATTATAGAGAATTTATTATTACTAATACTATTACCTATTTTCTTCTATTTGTTATTCTATATTATCATTAACTATGTTTGAATCGAGAATTAAAATAGGTAATTTTTGAGATTGATTAGAGAATATTTTATAATAGTAATCTTATTCAATTGTTATTGAATAAAATAATTCTTTGATTTATGAATTTAACTATTATTCTATCTATTATAGATTATCTTATATTTATTTGATTTATGCTGGAAATGTAATTTCAAAGAGTGTTTTATTTTAAGATTTTAAACATTCTATGTGATTCATTCTATCAAGAATCTATTACAATTTTAAAACAGTTTAATTTTATTCAATAACAGGTAGATTAGATTCAAGTCTATTGTATTAAGTTTAAATCATTGATTGTTCATACATTATCTGATGTATTTGTCTCTGTATATCTACAAGATGTGCTCTATTCTTAATTTATTATTTTTGTACTTATGCTATTTCAATTTAGATTCTATTTTGAACTTAGATATTCGATTAGATAATTCATTTGTAAGAAATTAAGAATATTCTACAATTTATGTCTAATCCAAGTATTCTTAAAATATTGTACTATTGAATACTCTAAAATTATTATCATTTTCAATCTATCTAATACTTTCAATAAGAGCATTTTAATTAATTTTTTAATTTAATCCTTAAACAATTTTCTCATTAATTAGTAATACTATATTACAAAATAACTCTAATTATTGCTCAACTTTTGCTTAAGATACAATCAAATTGTAAAGTTAATCCACATTGAACCAAGAAGATTATAAACCCTTCATTTATTTTTAAATTTATATAGATTTTGTTTGCAATTCCAAATTATTAATAACTTTTAAGATGTCAGTTTAGATAATTTCTTTTTCTTATCGTTAATTTGCCAATTATATATAATTATGTTTTAATTGACTTAAACTTTTGTTTATTTCAAAAAGAGTCTTAACATTATTACATTTTGATTTGTTTTATTATGAATCAATGATCTATTCTAATTCTTCATATTCAATAAGTAAAGTATCCATTTATAATATTCTTCCCTCAATATCATTTTATATCATTTTCTTTTGTTCTTGAAATTAAATAATCTTGGATTCTGTTTGAAATATCCTCTCAAGTTATATTAACTTAGATTCTGAATGCTTTAACAATATTTATTATTATTAGATAGTTATCTTTTATCCAATCTGTTAAGATAAAGGATTTAAAAAGAATCCAACTTTTTTGGTCCAGATATTGTTATGTAATGCATACTTTAGTTCTTGTATTGTAATATGTTGATGTTGCTTTTATAATTAATCTGTTAATTATTGCTATTTGTTCATATAGTCTTTTATTATTTATTAGTTTTTGTCATTCAATTCATTTATTGATTAGATGATGCTGTCTTATTGTTATTTTAAGGCTTGTAATTTGTTAACTGAAGTGGAATTTCTGTTCTTTAATTTCATTTGATTTAAATAAATTTATATACGGTTAATTAAATAAATGGGTACTAAAAGAAAAAGAGTAATAATGCAAGCTGGATCCCTTCTAAATCCAATCTTTAGATATGTTTTGAAGATGAATTTTGTTTCCAATCCAACTGATGTTCATGGCACAAAATTATTAAGGTTTATTGATTTATTATTCCTTTATAGACATTTACAATATTAAACTATGAATTTAGATAAGAAATTACATTAGCCAAACTTTGAATCCACATATAGAGAATCAGTTGAATGTATCTCAAGTAAATGGGAAATAAAATTTAGTATACAATATCATTATTAATTTAAGTAAATGGATGGGAAAGAACATTCTATATGAAATATGCAGATATGTCTACTCTATATCAAACAATAAGGCAATACAATCATTTCATTGAAGGTCAAAGGGCTCTTCAAGGTGAGGATGATGAGCCAGATGATGCCTTATTATAATATTGAATAAAATATATATCAGAAAATTATGAGTGCGGAATTTATTATATTAATTTTAATAATCATGACACAAGTGCTTTAGAACTTATAGATACCATTGATATAGCAAATGCTTATAAGATACTGAGAGAAGGTCTGAAATCTAAATTGAAACTATTAGCCTCCATCTTTCCATGTAATAATTAGATTGTTTTATCATCTCCAGCTTTGATTAATTAGAAATTACGAGCAGATGCAATTTTAGCTCGTCTAATTATATATATTGATTTAAAAATACCCAAAGAAATTCAATTAATAACAATCCTTTTCTTAATTATAATGTGGTCTTAATGTAATTAATTCTAATTTTATAATAATTCAAATAAATTACCTTCCCATTATTTTGTATCTAGATTTAAATATACTGTATCAAAATATCTTGGTTCATTTGCCATAATATTAGTTTCATATTCTATTTTCATTAATCTTCTTCTCTTTTAACCTATCCAATCTGGAAATTATAATTAAGCAGATTCTGGATATCCATCATCATATACAACCATAGAAGTTCCCCAAATATTTCTTTCAACACAACCTAAATATGAATCATTATATTTCTAATATTTTTCACATTTATTATCATATATTTATATTTCTGCATGTGCTTCTAATTATACTCCATAAAGATATTGTTATTAATCACTCTATTTTTATATTATATAAATATGTGGATATTCTGAATCTTCTGTTTGATCTGGAATGTCTGCATTTCGTAATACTTAAAATTGAGTATATTCATTAATTGGTTTAAATACTGTAGCTCTCTCCTTCTCATATTATTTATATAATGGATAAAGAAATGTTGTATTTATTTTTAAGGAGAAATTCTTATTATTAACTCTAATGATATTTGGTTTTTCTATTGATAATTGCTTTAGATTCTAAATCACATCACTTAATAATGGATCTGTGATTTCCTTAAGAATTCCATTATAATAATATAATAATTATTTTACTAATCTTAAGAATAAATACTATATTTACTTGTACATATACATTTGATATTTTGATTCATAGTGCACTGTAACTAATAACAATTTCATAATGATTTCTAATGTAGGTTTTTTAGTTAATAATTTAAAGGAGAGATCTTATGCAATTTCATCATTAAATAGACATCCACAAATCAAAAGTCCATATTAGGATTTTAAATCTTATGATTGAAGTAATAATTAGCATTCAGTTGAATTTTCTCTAATTTTAAAGAATTCAAAATAAAGTAATAGGTCTTATTCTTCTGGTAATCTTATACCATTGGATCCACATACAGGCATCTTCATCTAAATTTATAGATTACTTTAATCAAATCTTATTTCTCTATGTAATTCTATTTTAACAATTTAATTTGCTAAACTAATTGTCTTTCCACAAATACATTATACTCCTTTTTCATTCCTAATTCCTCATTTTCTATATTTTATTAATAATAAATTTACCTATTACATCATCAAATACTATATCAATCTCATTGTCTACATTATCCTCTCTCAATTCTTTCTATGCCACAAACTAAGAATATTAAAATAATCATACTTCTGGAGTGATAGTGCATTTTACATAAATTTATACAAAATTTTCATTAGACAATAAAGGAACTTTGGTATTGGCAGGTTTATCTTCAATTTATTAAGTCATTTGATTAGCACCAAATAAACTCTTTTAAAATCGTTCTTCTCTTTATTATTGTAATAACTTGAGATCTATTTGTTATTTCATAAATAATTAAATTAAAAAATAAAGACAAATATTTAATCAAATGTCTTCATTCTCTGTGGTGTGAGACCACGCAACTATAATATTGTAATTATCCCAAGACAACTCAAATACATAAACTATCTGTATTTGATTGGAACTATTTATCTCTTCCTGTTGTGGCTACATTCAACCACTCTGGGTTATTTGATATCCATTCATGAGGTTGATGTATATAATAAATTAAGACTTCATTCTTATATCGTAAATATTCTTAAGGATTTTGAGTTTCACCTCTTAAAATCATTGCTGTTGCTTTAGATTTTAAGTACCATAATAAATAATGTTTAAAAGCTAATTTTCTATTCTATACAATCTAAGAATCCTCTTTCAATGAAATTAAATGATCTCTTAAAACTCTGAAGCCAGTAATTTATTCCAATTATCTGTTATAATACATACTGAATTATTTGCTATTATCAACTAATTCTGATAGGTAATTAATGCAATCTTAGTCATTATTCATCGATTTTATGGCATGTCTTAAAATATTTCTACAGATATTCTTCTTATAATCCTTTAAATTTCTTTCTTTTTTTGATTACTTCTTAATCTTCTTATTAAGTGTTGAACTATTTTCTTTTTTATTTATTTCTTAATGACTAATATAAGGTTGATTAACAATATTTGTTGATCTTTATTCAAAATCAATATCGAATTCTTAAAATGAATCATTTTTAAATAGATTCAGTTTCTGATATTAAATTTTGTTATTTTCTTCAAGAATAAAGCTACAATTATCGAAAGATTCAAAATCACTCAAGTATTGATGTAACATTTTGGTTTGGATATTTTATTTTTTTTAAATATTTCTTTTAATAATCAAATCATCTATTAATAATCCAAACACATTATTCTTTAATAATTATTAACTTTCTTGATGAATTCCGATTAAAGTATATGATCTATTTATATATATATATATATAAATTATATATATATTTATTTTCATTAGTCATTCTAAATTATCAATACGATAATTATAATCATTTTTTATTTTCTCATTTATTTTACTCTAAATCCATTATTTATCAAAAATTATTAATAAGTAATTTAAAAAAAAAAAAATATTATTTATTAGATTGATAATTTAGAAATATATTTATATGGGATCTTGTACACTCAAATAGCCACATATATAATAGAATATTATTGTAGAAAAACAATGCTCTTGTGACGAATAAAATGAAGAAACTTCAAATATGTGTTAACCACCATTAAATGTAAACAATGAGAATATCAGATTAAATACTGCTTCAGAAGAATGCGATCTTTAAAATAAAATACATTAACTTTAAATCACAAAAATGGAACCCTTAAAATTTTAATCTAAAAAGCCAATTACAATGCACAGTAAAGATGGTCTAGAAATTTAGATCAATTTATCTATGTCAGGATATGGATTGATTTCATTTAATGATGGTAGCCATTATGAAGGATATTTCGAATAAGGTTTAATACATGGCTTTGGTAGATTCACAGATCTTGATAATAACATATATATTGGCGAATGGGTTAAAAATAAAAAACATGGCTATGGCAAAGAAATAGTTATAAGTAACTATATGCCTTATTATAGATTAATATACATATCAAGGATAATTTGTAAACAATTTCAAACATGGTAAAGGTTATGTTCAATATGAAGACGGAACCAGTTATGAAGGTTAATTTGATAATAATAATTTGAATGGTTTTGGTATTTATCAAGGACTAAATGGTTTAAAATATGAAGGGTATTGGGTTAATAATTAAATGGAAGGTTTAGGAAAATTAACACTCTCAAATCAATCAGTCTATGAAGGTTCTTTTAAATAAAATAAAAAAAATGGATATGGAGTATATACTTGGACAGATGGGAAATAATATAAAGGTTATTGGAAGGATGATAATCAAGATGGTGAAGGAGAATTAATAAAATCAGATGGTTAACCTATAAAAATTAAATATCAAAATGGAAAACGAATAGCATCTAATCTAAAAATACTAAGTCCAATCAATTTTGATTGAAATTTAGTCTTAGCAGAACTTAACTTAAATCATATTAAATTTTTGTACTGTCGATATTTTAATACTATAAATATTATTTAAAAAGAATAGTTTAAATAAATTATATGTAATGTCATTATTTTAGTTTACTTTTCCGTGTTTACAAATATATTATATTTAAATTTTTCATAGTATAAATTCTTCATTAAATTTTTATATTATAAGATTAATTAATTACAACTCTTCTAATTTTTAGAGAAATGTTTGGTGAGAATATTATATATATAAAATAATAAAAAAATAAATATTAAATGTTGATCCAACTTATTGGAATATTATTTTGAATAATAAAATTTACATAAAATAAGTATTATATATTATAATAATCTAATAACATTATTTGGATTTGATTCTATCCAATATAATCATGATATAAATAATTATAAACTGTAGTATTTAATGATATTATAAATATTCACACTATATAATCAAAATTTTATTTAATATGGCATCTTAAAGTGAAGAAAAAGATCTAATAGGATCCATATTAAGTGGTATTATTAATTAACTATTCTCAGAAGATGAAATTTAATTAGTACCAATTTTGTATAAGAGGAAGAAAAAATTATCACTCAAATCAAAAGAATTCAATCCAGAATAGCATATAAAATATGATTATATTCATAATTCAAATAAGAGTATCATTTCTACAGGATTAGGATCATAATAAAAATAGCGAATATTTTTTCATACATAAACATCTATAGAAATGTATTTATTTATATATATATATAATCCATATACAGACAGTCTTAATTATCTAATGCTTTAAATTAAGCATCAGATTTAGAATTCTTTGGTTCAGCAGATAATTATTAATGTATATAATTTTCAATAATATCTATTAGCATTTGATTCATTAGAATAACTGTAGTTGAAATAAAAAGTTAAAAAACATCTCACAGTTTAACCAATGGAATATTAACATACATAATTTTAATTTAACAGTGTTCAAATTCTTGATGGGAAATTGTAACTTAATTAAAAGGATCTTGTATATATAATAATATTAATTCTAAGGAATAAATATGTGGAAATCAATTAATTAATAGAAAATTATAAAATGTTTTGGATAATAATGATCGCAATTAAAAAAGACTTATTTATTGTTAAGTTGAAAAGGTTTGTGTAAAAGCATCTAAAGATATGTTTGGTAATTATACAGTGTAAAAAATATTTGATGTTGCAGATTATGAATAAAAATATAAGTTATATTCTCTCTTGATTTGTCACATCTTAGAATTATCAAAAAATTAATATGCATGTAGAGTTGTTTAGAAGATGATAGAATTTGTTAAGTAACCATATATCTATCTATTCAAAAAGATTCTCATGAATTAATTCAATCATTAATTAAAACACTTTATCCACATATCAATCAACTTTTAAATGATTTGAATGGTAATTATGTACTATTATCATGTTTTGAAATATTAGACAAATCTAAATTATTATTCATTATCCCTTAAATTGAAGAATGTGTAATAAATTTCATTATTTAAGATTACTATTCTCTCAAAGTAGACTTATGGTTGTAGATTAATTCAAAAAGTCTTAGAACTTTACCCTTTGGAAATAACCTAAAGAATTTTAGACATATTAATTTCCATAGCCTATTAATTATGTTATTAAGAATTTGGAAATTATATAATCTAATTCCTTCTTAGAACTGGACCATAAAAGGAAAAATCTTTAATTTGCCAAATTATTAAAGAAAACTTCGAATAATTAAGTAGTAATAAATTTGGTAGCAATACTGTTGAAAAATATCTTGATCTTATAGGACCATCTTAAATTATTAAGATTTTATGTACATAATCTAATAATTAGTACTTTATTGATTAATCTTTAGATTTGTATTTTATAACTTATCCATCCATCCTTTTGGAAACTATGTTATGAAAAAAGTTCTAATAAGTGCAGATCCTTCAGTTCATTATCTAATATCGTTATTAAAACAGCATCCAGATCTTATTTAATAAATTAAAAACTCGGAATTCGGATAAAGAGTTGGTTTAATTTTGGATACTGTATGAGTGTCTTTAACTTGTAATAGTAACTTGCTTATGAGTTTTTATTCTGTTCAAAAATTAATAAATATTAAATAAATAAGTCAACTTTTAATTAGATTCTTTATATAAATACATATATATACATTTATTATTTTTCTTTATTTTATTTTCATTATATTTTCCTTTTATTATCTTCTAATAGAAATCAATTATCTATATCATAATACTATTCATATTATCTAAAGTTCTTATCAATATGCAAGTTTGATTGAACTTAAAAAATGAATTTTAAATATCGAATTCCCCCTCCTCAATACTGATAATCTTTTATTTGAATTGAAATTTTTATTTATTCTATTTAATAATAAGGATAGAAGTTTCTTGATAGAACTTAATTTATATAAAATATAGATAATAATTAAAAATTTAGAATATCTCTACTTTTTAAGAATCTACTTTAAATATGAATCAATAAATTTAATAATAATGGTCAGAATTTCTATTATATAATATTATTCTAATGATAATAATAGAATATGTAAAATTTGATATCGATTTGATAATAATACTATTAATACATATATAAGTCATTAAAAATTTAAAAATAATTTTTCATTATTTATTCCTTAATTTTTTAAGAAGAGTATTAACAAAAATTATAATTTTTCTAGTTTGTCTAAAATTCAATCTAGGATCACAAGCAGTAGTGTATTTTTTAGGATTGATATCTTCATCATTTTCTATGCATTCAGTTACATCATAAGGTGTACATTCTAAATGTAAACCTGCAGGAATTTCATTCTATTATTCCAGTATGGTAAAAAATTATTAGATTTCATACATAATGTCTTCTATTTTTCTAATTTTGTGTCCACTTTTATCTATATTATTACCATGCATAGGATCTAAAAAGAATGAAATATTTAATTTTTCTTCCTATTTCCAATGAATAATATCTTTTAATTTGTCTAATTTATTTTTTCCTAATCTTATAATAGCAAATGCTCTTCCATCTTCATTTTTTGGATTAATTAATTTAAATACATTTATGAATTCTGTCTTATTAATTGTTTATCCAATCTACATAGATTATTAGAATTACCTTAATTCCAACAGGATTGTAAATTCCTTTAATAAAATTTGAATGTGCATGATCATGTAATCTTGTTCTGTCCCCAATCCATGGAAAATGAGTATTAGTTAAATAATACTACTTATCTTAATTTTATTTCACAAAAGCTGATTCATATCCAAGATGTAAACATTCATGTGAAACCCAAATTTATGAACCCTCATACTGCTTTAGACTGTCTATACCCTTTTTAGTATAATGAGCACCCAATAATAAACGTGAAGGATCAGGATCTCTTTCATCTCTACTTAATGAATTAATTAAATCTCCTCTATAATTTAATGTGCCATCCTTTTCTAATAATTATGATCGTGGTTTTGCAAATTATCCACAAGTCCTACCAATAACTATTGCATCTAAGATTTAACCCATTCGCTACATTATTTTTGTTTTATACATCATAAAAACTAAATTTCTCTTTCCAATGTTCATCAGTACATTCATCAAACACTTCTGCACAATCACCCAATTACAGAACAAATTTCTCACCTTTACTAACCTTAATCATTTAACTTTTAAAAACATTTATATCCTCAAAATTTAGGATTTCTGGAAGATTTTTTATTTTTTGAAGGGTATCTTAACTAATTTCTAAAATATCATTACTATAGTTGAGCATCTTAGTATATGGGTAATTATAAAGCTGAATAATTTTTCCAACTATCTTAACTCCATTCTTTATCTTAATTCATAAATAAATTTTAATTTTGGTTTACAAACAATCACATTTACATAAATATTGTATATATTTATATTCTTATTCATTATATACATTAAATAACATATATATATATATTTATTAGAATCTTTAGAATTTGATTTTGTGATTAAAGATATATAAATATAATTGTTTTCAAGTGTTTTAAATTCATATATAAAATTACAAAAGAATTTGAGTTTCAAATATTAGTTATTTTATATCATATTAATATTAATTATAAAAATAAGAACAATTTATTAATTAAATGTATTAGTTAAATAATTTCTTTTTTTAAACTTCTTATCCTGAAATACATATTGAATTATAAATTACTTTATATGAACACTTTAAAACAAAGAAGAATTGAGATTGACAAAAATTAAATACGTATAATATTAATATAAATTTATTATTTAAAAATATATGTGAATATCTAATTATCTTAAATATTTGTAACAAATGGAGTAAGATTAAAGGTTTCTAGTTTAATGAAGCATATAAGTTGATTGCATAAAAGCACAAAAAGTATTTATTTTTTAAAATACATAAATAAATAAGAATATGTTTACTTAATGATTTTGATTAAGAATTGAACAAAGATTTCAAACTAAGAGTATAAAGAATAACATTACTTCTCATTAATTAACTTAAGGTTTTCTTTCAGATAATATTATGTTCTAATAAAAGATTGAATAAAATCAATTAAGATTGAATGTTAATTTTAAATTGTATATTATGTTGATTGAATGTTTAAACTATAATATTACTCATTATATATAATATAATTGATCCAATCCTCTTCCATATTCATCCCAATCTAAACCATAACCAATAATAAATTTATCTTCTATTTCTGTGCATAGATAATCAGGTTAGATATTTATTTTTTATTTTCCTAATATTTAATTATCATTTTACCAGTCTTAAGAAAACAAGCACATAATTTAACACTTGCAGGCTCTAATTTTTTCATCTCTTCTATGACTGCTGTTATAGTCAAACCTGTTTCAATTATATCTTCAATTATTATAACATGGCGACCTTTAATATCATTTTTCAATCCACTTAAAGCCTTTACAATTCCAGTTGATTATTTACCTATTCCTTATGAATTATTAAATACCCTCATAACTAGATAATTTAATAAAATCAATTTAAAATTTAAGTTAAGGATCAACAGCTCTAATTAAATCTGCCATAAACACGAATGCACCATTTAATACTCCAATAAAAATTGGATGCTTTTCTTAATAGTCAACAGAGATCTAATTTGCAATTTTTACAACCATATTATTGAGTTGTTCTTTGGAAAAATACAATTAAAGTTCCTTGCCTTTAATAACTAAATTCATAAATTTCTTTATTAAAATAATATCAAATTTTTTATAAAGAAATTCTTAAAAATTTAAATTAAAAATATTGTTTTATTAAAATCCAATATATAGTTCATTTACAATGTTTGTTCTTTATCTTTATAATAAAAAATTTAAATCGTTCCTTCTTAAAATAGTATCTATTATAAAAATCAATAAAAGTAATTTCATTATATTCATTGTTAAAAAGATGGCCTTACAGAAATACCATAAAGTAAGAAATAGTAAATGAATGATAAAATTTTAAATTCTTTTATTTGAAAACTCTTTTTTTATAGAATATGAGTTATAATAAAAATATTGTATTGTATAATTATATTTATTGTAATAGGTAACTTAATAATTGTAATTATAATTAATTTAGATATTATTATAAAAGAGAAGAATAATTAACAAATAAGTTTAAAGTTTTGATATAATAAAAATTATATTAAAAGAACTAAATGTAATCAAACTACAATTTTATAATGTTCTGCTGAATGATTGCTTCCTCTTGATTTATTTATATATTAAGTTAATGGGTATTTGATTGGGGATTTAGATGTAGGTTGATTTTCACCTCTTGAATGTGATATTCTAGCTATAGCATATAATTTATCTGTTGAGACAGAGTAATTAAACTAAAGTTCTTTAATTTTGCTCAATAATAAATGTCGATTAAATTCATCTGTCATTTACTATATTGAATTAATGTCTTACTTGTTATTTAACATTTTATTACAATGATGTTTTATTTGTTAAAGATTATTAACTAGTTAAATTAGAAACTGCTATTTTTGGACTAGCAACACTATCTAACTAAGCTATTTTGGATAATACATTAGTGCCTTATTAATAAATATGTATTTACTATTTTTTGATACAGATGAAGAGACAATTCTAGGAGATGAGGCTGCTGTAATATTTCTAGCAATATATCTTTGACTTGAACTCTATCTTTCATTCTTTTCTACTTTCAACTCTTCATAATTTATCCTATTTATCAATGTATAAATTTTTCCATAATCTAATGGTTATGTTTATAATAAGGATAAAAATTATTCCCAACTTTCAGACAAATAGGCTTATTAATTCTATGGATATTGTGTCAGATTTATTCTAAAGAATTAATCAAATAAAGCAAAAAGTGAGTCCATTTTAAATAATTTAACGATTAAAAAATTACAGAATATAAATCTCTATGTTTATATTTTAAATAATCCAAAGAGTAATAAAAATATATTATTATTTCCAAAAATATTGATCATTAATGTGGTTGGGATTTAGTCTGAAGTAATTTGCTACTTTGTAATAAAGAATTAAATTCTGATTAATCCTATAGAGTTTATGGCTTTTAAGTTGGCTAATTTTTTTAAGATTGTTCTTCATCTTCCAATTCTTATAATTTCTTTTTCAGCTATGAAACAGTAGATATCATATAATCAAACGAAATTTTCGATTAATCTTAAGTTGAACGAGAAGATCTTGATTAATTTGAATGATTCAATGACATATGTAATCCTTATCGATTTTGGTAAATCTAAAATTAAAAAATATATAATACTTTTTAAGTAGTTGGAGCCTTTTTAGGTTTAGTTTCTTATTTCATAAATTTATTAAAGAATTAAGGCATGGCTTCTAAAGTGTTTTGATGAGGTTAAGGTGGTGTATTTAATGCAGTCGATCTTTATTAAGTATTGGCTGTTTTAGCAACACTAGCTTTTCCACCAGCTGTAATAGTTCTTTATTCCATTACAGGAGGCAAAGATGAATGAAAATTTTAAGTAAAATTACTTTTATTAATCTCAAGCAAGGTATTTTACAATAGAATATTATTGACTTATTGATCTTCTACTTTTTTTTTTAAGTTTTGAGCAGCTGTCTTACTAATTTAAATTAGATTGAATATTAATACACTTTTCTTTCAAATTAAGTAAGATTACAACATTCAGTATATTTGAGATAACAATCCAAACAAACTTAAGTTTTGAGTTATCTCCAACTAGGATTATATTTTAATTATTTATATTTTTCTTCAGATAATTTTCCCCATACTTTTAAGATTAAAGCAGGAACACTTTTAAAATTCAATTTACAATCTTCTTATTCTTCATCTAAATATCGACATAATTCTTAAATTTCAGCATGAACTTAATCAGAAGTTTTCTAATTATTTACAAGTTTATATTTTTCAACCAATATTTCTTATTGACTTTATGTACCAGAAATTTATTAATTTGATTATTATTCAAAATAATTTGATAATTAATAATCTAATTATAGTTTTAATATTAAAATTACCTTTATGAATAAATTATTTTGATCTAGTTTTAATATGTTAGTTTAATTTTAATAATTCACTTTTTTTATCATTTTTCAATTTAATCTTTTACAAATCTTCTGGTAATCTAGTAAATTCATTACTTACTAATGCCTAATAATATATATTAATTATAAATACTCTTTCAAAACTTTCAATTATTTATTCAAATTATAATTAATATAATTCTGATGAAAATAAATCACAATTTGAACAAACACTTTCTAATTAATATAATAATTCTTCTATTTATCCTTCACTATTATATTTAACAACTTTTTAAACATTTTCAGTTCCTGTAATAACAGGTTCAAGATCTCTTCTTATTATTTTAAATAGAGGAGAATCTGTTCTATGTTTATCTGGATGTATTGAAAATTTATCTTTTACTTTGATACCAGTACAAAACATTAACCAAATTCTATTCTCTTAATCTACTTTAAAATATAAAACCATTCTAATAATTTATATATTTCCACCTGAAACTTCTTAGACATGTTTAACAATATTTACACATAATTATTCTAAATCTGAACTTAATAATGGTGAACTTATAGAATCTGAAACTGATAAATATTCAGGACCATCAAATGTACTAACTCTTTCATATAATGGTTTTTTCATATCATTCATATTATTAATATTTGTTTTCCTGTTAATTAAACAAAATTATGGAGACCATGTTACTTTAATCATTGAATTATGATCACTCTTAGGATAAATAAATCTATAAAATATCAACTGAATTTTCTACTTTTGAAGTATTGAATTTAGCTCTTTTTCTCTTTAATATAAGAATTTACCAAAGTTCTCTTTATCAAAGTATTCAAAATTGATTATTTCCTATTATTTTGATTGAGCCTAAAATAGTTGTTAATCAAAATTACTTGACTAGTTAATAAAACAGCAACAGTATTATCTTATAAAAATGCTTATTCAACTTACTCAATAAACACCCTTTCTTTAGTTTTTCTAATGATTTGACCATTCTAAGCTGTAAAATATCCTATTGTATTGATTATAGATTACTAAAATAAGGTTATGCCCATCTGTAAATAACAGTATCAGCAAGAAAGACTCCATTACAACTATGACCAGAATTAGGATTCTTTTTCCAAAGATGGAAGAAGAGCCATTCAGTACAAGTTCCAAGTTTCATATGATTTTTATTTAATATTATTTATTATTCAATTATATTGTTAACATATTATTTTTCAAAGTATATTG
This sequence comes from Paramecium primaurelia, assembly GCA_905182975.1. Lineage (NCBI taxonomy): Eukaryota > Ciliophora > Oligohymenophorea > Peniculida > Parameciidae > Paramecium > Paramecium primaurelia. Next base: position 852,167 of record CAJJDM010000003.1, read on the forward strand.
AGTTATATGATAGATTTGATAATTAATAAAATATATCATAAAAATAAGTTTTATTTTAGTTCTTCTTACAACTAATTATTAAATGTATCATTCTATTTGATATATATATCTATTATATTACTTAAACTGAACATTTAAATTAACTAAACTTTGAACTACTGATTGTTAATCTTTATATTCGATTAAATGCTGCTGGTGTTTAATAAAAATCATCACTAAATAATATAGAATTTATAAACTACTTATATACTTTTTAAGGAGTCTAATCTAATTATTGCATTGAAAACATTTATCTAAATTCTATTTGTACTGATGGTACATTACACAAATTTTTATTCTCCTTTTCTTTCTCTATTTCTTTCATTTAATTCTTTTTATATATCAAATATTTTCTATGCATTCTATTTCTTCTTGGATGTTTACTAATGTATTTGCTTCTAATTTCAAACTTCATATACATTTATTATACATTATTATTCAAATTACTTCGAGTTCTCAAAGAAGTATTTTAATTTGGTTTTATTGGTGGCTCATCAATCTCATCTTCCTCTGTATCTGTAACCAAACTTAAATACTTTTTATTTAAAAATATTATTTCCATTGCTTTCCTTTCATAAGGGTTCACAAATTAATCTAAAAAAGTATGCCTACCTTCTTTAATTCAAATTTAAAACCCTTTTTATAAAAATTGTTATCTTATTTTCTATAACTTTTCTTTAAATTCACTCATTCTCTTCTTCATTCCAGAATTCCAATGATTCTTTATTGCATTATCAGTTCTTCCTTCTAAATGCTTAGCAATTTCTGCCCATTCATTACTAATAGCTTCATGATACAAAAATAAAATCCATTCTTCCTCATATTCCCAAGGTGACTTTTTTATTAAAGGATTCAAATGATTATGCCAACTATATTACTCAACATTGTATACCGTTCCCTACATTGTTTACCAATTCTACCTTATAACTTAGATGCTATAAATGTCCATTTATGTGGCCCATATTATTCAACTAATTGCATAACTTAAGCATCCTCATAATCACTCCATGGTTCTACAGTTATAAAATCAAATACTTTTTTTAATTTTTTCAACTTTTTTTCTCATTCAAAATTATAATTACTTACAATATATTTATAAAATTAACGATTATAAAATTCATAATTATCAATAAAATCTAATATATTTTATATAATCATATTCTATGTTATACTTACTTAATATTAATAATCTAATTAAAATACTCAATTAACTATCTTAGATTAATCATAAACTAAATATATTTTAATTATTTGTTAAAAATATGATATAATTATTCATTAATTCGTTTTTAATAACTTAATATCATTTTTTAGACAATATTTTTATTTGAATTCATAAGATTTCTATATTCAAAATATAAACATCTTTATAAATTATTCAATCTTTATATATGATTTATTAGTGTTCTAGAACAAATTATTTTACAATAATTATTCTTGTATAATTAATTATTTAAGTTAGATTATCACAATGACTCACTAATTCAAAAGACAACACTATATTTTAATAAAAAGAAATCTTATATAAGTGAATACATTCTATAACTAATCTTATAACATAATCTATATAAAATTTGTATAGATTTTTTAATTTATTTCTTTTCATAAAATATCAATTCTCATTCACTACTTTCAATCATTTTACTCTTAAGAATCTGTTTCTCCTTTTTCTTAAGAAAAAGTAAATAGTATAGGTTAGAGAACTATTTTGAAACCGTTTCTATTTTTGAAGAATTCCCTTTTATCAATCTCTTATAGTTATTATTCAAAGGAAGGATTGGGGTCATTTAACTACATTTATCTGCCCGTTTGTATATGGCATCCCATAAATAAATTTAATTATTTTAAGTTTCATTCTATTGGATTTTGGAAGCCATAATACAATCATATTAATCATTGGTTAAATATGAAATCAATTCAATGATTCATATTTCTTAATATATAGTTATTTTTGGCTCTAATAATTTTAATGTTAATTTTATTATTTAATTGTCGTTATGAGTTGCGATGACAATTAGCTTGATGCATCTAGCATATCCATTATCAAGAAGTTCTTAAATTCTGAACTTCTTGATGAATCTGAATTTGAATTAGAACAAACAAATCAATAAAACAAAAAACCTTAATAGTTCAACTTAAATTAAATGCTTTAATAAAGAAAAGGTAGAAACTGTGAAAAAAAATAATAAGAATCCCAAGAAGATCAAGATCTAAATTACTTAATTAATGAATTAAGATTAGAGTAACAGAATTTTTAGGCTGAATTAGAACATTTACAAAATTAATTTATTTAAGAAATAAATTTTTTAATGCAAAAGGTTTTTGATTAAAATAAGCTGTTTTATAAATAATAAGAATATCAATTGAATTTAATCTAATAAAAGAGATTAAAATTATAAGTTTAATCTCCTTAATAATCATATTCATTATTATATCAAATGAATCCCAATTTATAATTATACTAGAAATTTAATAAAGACATAAAAAATAGTTTAGTCAAATTGTTACAAAATATCAAAACAACAAAAATATATTAAGAAACATTTAATCTATAAGATTAGTAATATCAATCTTAAACATCAAGATCTCCTCTTGCTTAATTAAATAAATTATTTTCTAGATAAACATCAATTGAAAAAAAATAACCATTTACTAATAGAATAAATAATACAAATTTGAAACTTAATTTAGTAATGCCAATGAAAAGAGATACACAATCTTTTTGGAATCAACCTAGTGAAAGAAAATGTAGTATTACTTCCAAATTAAGTTCTAGTCCTTATGAAAAAAGAGATAAATGCTTAGTTTAATAAGCTTTATATAAATAATCATCAGATTTCTTGAAATTTAGATGTTGATATTGAATCATAAATTTTACTATTATATATATAATTTAAGATAAATATTTTGACTTTAAAAATCATATTAAAAATTTACAATAAAGAATTTAAATCAATTAAATCCTCATAATTCAATTAGATAAATGGTTTATAAAAGAAAATTGTCTTATAAATTATTTTACTTATTTTATTTAAAATACAAGATATGATTTTTTCTTATGAATTCAATTTTTCTGTCTAATAAATATTTAAAACATTATATATTATAGATGATGATAATTACATTCACGAATTCATTATTATTTTTAATTAAATTTGCATGCAATCAAATAATCCTTAAATCAATTCACGCCAAACCTAAATCAAATTACCAACCTAATTAGAAGAATAAAATTTAGGTAATACTACTCAAGTTCCTTATGCCATTACAAAGAACCCTATAGTTTAGAGAAGAGAATCAAAAAGAAAAACAAGTACTTGATTAAATTATGCATGTTACATCTTGGCAATCTTTATAAATCTATTTTATTCTAAAATTCTCAATTTCTTTTGATTCTTCAAGGACAGATCTTTTTAACGATTAGAATTATATCAATTAGAAACCAATAAACGGCGTTTATATTTCTATAAAGTTCAATACTATTTTTTTACAATAACTATTAGTCTAACAATATTACAGAAAATTGAAGGCAAGTTTTCAATTGAAAGACATGAATAAAATTTTTTAAATAAAAAAGCTTCCAAAATACATCTAAAATTGTAATTTATATTTTAACTTAATAACCATTAATTTTTTGGGAACTTTAAAGGTTTTTTTGTTTAAAAAATTTAACTTTGACTTAGAATACAGAAATTAACAATTTACATAGTAATAAATAGATAAAAAATTGATAAAGTAATAAAAGAATACTTAAATAATACTGAAATCGATTGTAAAAATCGTATTTATAATTTTTAATACAATAAATTGTAAACTTTTTTTATTTGTTTATAATATAATAAGAAAATAGAATTTAGTTAATAAATGATATAGAAATAATAAATTTATATGTTATTTCTAGTTTAGAATAGTATAAAAATAAAAAAGAATACATGGTTTTGTAAATTATAAATCTCTTTAATTTTCAGATTTTATGTTTTTAAAATATTAATTTTATTACAAAGTTTTATTAGATTAATCTAATATTATTTGTTAGTAATATGGACAAGCCACCTATTAATTCTCGATAATTTTCAAGATAAAAAAGCTAACCTCTCATAAAACCAATTACACCTTAAGTTTATAGAAATATTAATATATTTTTAGAATAACTTTCGAATCAGTAGTCATAATCAATTTTAAAACAAACCTAAGCTATAAAGAACATCCAATAATTTTTTTAATAATAGTCAGGAGTGCTTAAAGAATGAAAATTAGAATGTTAGTAAAAAGAAATTGGGATAGGATTATAAATAGTTTTATTTTGAGAAGGAAGATCAAGAAGAAGAAGTTTCATTTAAATAATTATGCTTAGAAATGAGTAAATTTTTATGAGCTTCAATATATTTTAATGAACCTATATTTGGAGAATCTCGTTGTTATAAATATTATATCATAATTTTATTGTAGTTATGAATAAATCACCTAGTAGCAGTCCAAAACATTCATAATCTAACAATCCAAGGTCTAATAAATATAGAAACCTTATAAAGAATTCTAATTTCCAATAGATTCAAATTTAAAAAGAAGTAGATGACTTGTTAATCGCTTCACCAATATCATCTTTTTCTGCTCCAAGAGGTAAGAAATTTAAGGCCTCATTTCGTAAATTTTTGGCCGGAAATATAGATACTAAATAATTGATTGATCATAGGAATTTTCCAACAACAATAGAAAATATGAATGATAAATATGAGTATGTTAAATCTCATAAGGAATCTGTTTGTTCTTTCAAAGATTCTGTAATCAATAAAGAACATTTATAAATGAACTTATTGGAAGATAAATTAACAAAATTGAAGAATGCCAACAACAAAACCTAAGTTGAAAATAAGAGAGAAAGACTTTATGAATTATCATTATAAGTAAAGAAAGACAAACGAAAGTTATCAAAATAAGAGAATGCTTTATTAAAATGGAAGAAAATAAAAGATGTTAGTAAATATATATTAGATAGGTAATACAAAATAATATACAATTAAGAAGAATGATAATAGATGAAAAAAAAAAGTAAACCAAGTTTTTGGATAATTTAGAAATTGCTTTTCATAAATCATCTGAGTTTTATATTTAGAATTTAAGATTTCATTAATTACGTACAATGACAGTACTTAAAGAAAAAAAGCTTAGTTATTCCAATCACTAAAATTTAAGTCCAAGACATTATCATTTTCTGTTAAGTTTATAATTTAAAGAAAACTCTGACAATTTTTTATTTAATCGCTTCCCAACAATCTCTGAACATTTATAAAATCTCATGAAAAATAATGATTAAATATATGATAGAATATTAAATCTCTATCTAAATAAAAAAGAAATATATATGTAATGGGTTTAAGAATAAAAACTAAGAAAAACAATCAATTGGAAATAAAGTAAATTATAAAATTCTAATGATATAAATTCAAATACATCAAATTCATTAGGTTAAAATAAAAGAAAAATTATGTAAAGAGTATAAAATCCATTTTAATAAACATAAAGAGTTAAAGATTACTAAAGCAAATTAATAGAATAAGTTAATGATATTGAATAAATAGATTAAGATTCCAAAAGTTAATTAAAATAATTATTATAAAAGAGTAACAAAAAGAAAAATAATGAAGGTGTTATCAAACATAATAGATTTCTATCTTATCCTACTAATTATAATAGTGATTAAATTGATGATTTCTAAGATAATATATCAAATGCATCTATCACTGAAGCTTTATTAGATTAATTATATTCTGGAGCTAATTCATTATAATAAAAAATTAATAATAATAAAGGATTAACATTCTAAAGGAAGGTTCGAGATTATTTGAGATTGGAAGAAATTAAATTATAAACTATTTAAGCTAATAATTTAAAACTAATTCCTAAATAACATGATTAAATTAAATGATTATTATATTTAAATATGACTAATGACTTAATGATAAATTCTTTTATATTATGTTTAAATATCTCATTTTTATTAAATAATATCAATCAAATCTTTTTTTTAATATTATTAAAACAATTAAATAATTTTCTATTGCTTCATTAAAATCTCTTCTTAATTTTATAAAAGTTATTGATTTTCCAGAATATAATTTTGAATATGATCCTTAAAGAATATTAGCTGGAATTAATAGTGGTTTAGTAGTTGGGAAAATAACTTTAAGAAAAAACTATTAAAAGAGAAATAAAATTAGATTCTGATGTTAATATGACAATCTTATCTTATAATTTATTTGATAAGGAGGTTGACTAAACCAAATTCATAATACTCAATATCATTTTGATCATCAATACTCCATTATCTTCTAGATAATATTCAATTATTTTGAAAATTTTCAGAGATTTTATTAAGAGTTATTAATAATTATAATTATTATCCTCAGAAGAAAAATTTAAAAATATAGAAAAAGAAATCCATTTAAAAATTGATTAAATTTTACTTGAAATATTCATAAATCATGTTAGCTAAGTATTATCATTTAAATAAAATACTGTAAAAAGACTTCATATTAAATAAGAACTTCTCTACAATAATTATCATAGTTTTATAGATATATAAAAAGTAAAACCTAGAAACTATAATTAGTTGAAGAGAAATTAAAATAATTTTAGCAAGTAAAGAATTTATTTACAAAATAAAAATGAAGAATTTTGTTGATATTTTTAATAAAGAATATTTTTATCAATAAAATTATTGAATATTTTAACTTATTCTTTTATACAATTCATTAAGAAGTGGGTGATTTTAAATTGTTATTTTTTAAGTTTTTTGGAGGAATTTTAAATGTCCTTTCAAATGATATATAGTGTATAATGTAAACAGTTTTATTTTATGTTTTGTTGTTCAATAATCTGATTAATACTTGTGGAATTCCATTATAAAGTACTCTTATTAAACAGAATATTTTGAATATTTCTTTTAAAAATTAATGGAAAACAAAGTGAAATTAAGCACACAAGATGGAGTGATTATTGAAGTAATAATAATTTCTATATAGGTTGACAAAGATGTAGCATGTAAATCTCATTTAATCAATACAATTATTGATGACACAGGTAGTGAAGAGGAAATTCCATTACCAAATGTTAAAAGCAGTATTTTAAAGAAGGTGATTTAATACTGTGAGTTACATAGAAATGATACACCTCCAGAAATTGAAAAGCCATTGAGAAGCAATAACTTGTAACAATTTTTACATATAATATAGATCTGATTGTGTGGAATAAAAGGATGCTGATTTTATTGATATTCCAAATTTAGAGGAATTATTTGATATTATTTTGGCTGCCAATTATTTAGACATTAAATCTCTTTTAGATTTATCCTGTGCCAAAGTAGCTACTTATATTAAAGGTAATTTAGATGATCAATATGTTCAGGCAAAACTCCTGAAGAAATTAGAAAAACATTTAATATCTAAAATGATTTAACTTAAGAGGAAGAATAATAAATTAGAGAAGAAAACAAATGGGCAGAAGAAACAAGTTGATTTTTCTTCATAAAATTAAAATAATATTTCATAAAATTGCATCAATAGATTTTCATTCTAATAAAGTCCACTCTATTATGAATACAATCTTTTATTCTTTAAAATTAATATATTGTTTTGTCTCATAATACTTTTAAAACAAAAATTGTTAAAAATTGATTAAAAAAAATTATAATATATATATATAAGATTTAGAAGTCTAATTATTATTAGTTTAAATCATTCTAAGTAATCAGAATCATTTTTGGTTTTTATTTCATATTATCTTTCTAATAAAATTTATTTTTTCTTGTTTTGTATAATATTTTATGAATAATTTATTTATTTAATAATAATATGTGTCTTATATAATAATTTAATGAATTCATGTATTAAATCAATAGGCAATGCAAAAATACTTTAGATTATACTCATTGTTGATAGCTTACTTATTCATCTACAATCCTATTTAATTTCAAACTATAATTATTTGATCATAGCACTATCATTAACATGCTTTCATGGAATTGTTTTAACATCTGAACATTTTTTATAAGGAAAAAATAAATTGTTAAATGTACTTTTTAACTCATTTAAAGGAATAGCTCAAATTATTATACACTATTTATTAGAGCAAAACTGGTTAATTTTTGCTGGAATATAATTAGTTTGTATATTAAAATAGGATGTCTAACATATAAACTTTGTATCATCTGTTTTTTTTGTTACATAAATATTTTGTGTAGCCTTTAGCAAAAAAGATTTTATTATAATAGGAGTAATTAGAACTGTGTTTAATTATTTGTTTATAAGTTAAATTTTTAGGATTGAAAGGCAAAATAAATTAATTTAGTTAGAAAACCTTCTTAAACATATTTAACATAATGAATTTTGTTTGTTGGATGATAATTTCAATCCTATTTTTTAATAGCATATCTTTAACAAATTAAAAGGAGAGTAATTAGTGGGTTTATAAGATTTCTATAACTAAACAAGATTAATAACTCCTAGAGATAATACTACTAATTTAATAAGGGAAATTGCTTATGAAGAAGAAATGAAATAAACATTGTCTTTATAAGAGATTCTTTTCCATCTTAAAAAGAGTAAAGTGCCTTTAAAAAAAAAGCTGTATTATTAGTTGAACAACTAACAAAATTATAATATATCAATTGAGAATATTCTTTTGGATGATTATAATTCAATTGTTATGATATAAAAAAATAAACAATTAGATAATTAATAATCTAGCAATTAAATAAATTTTATGATTAAAACTGTTAGAAAAGTATCTCATGATATGAGAAATCCTTTGAATGCAATAATTAATATGTAAATGTGTTTAAAAGATTATATTGATGAAGAATTAGTTTTAAAATATCTTAAACCTTCTTTAAATTCTTGCCATTTATTACTTAATCTTATAAATGATATTTTAGATTCAGCTTAAGTTGAAAATAAAAAATTAAAACTAGTTTATAGAAAATTCAATCTTGAAAAATTAATTGCTAAAACTATTTCAATATTTGATTCATTAAAGGATAAGAAAGATATTATGATAACATTTAATTATGACTCAAAATTACCAATCTTGGTTAATTCTGATAAATTTAGAATAAGATAAATCATTATGAATTTACTTAGTAATGCTATTAAATACACTAGACCAAATGGGAAAATTTATATTGATTGTTCTGAAAGTTCTTAAAGAAAGAATTTTATTAAAATTTGTATATAAGATACAGGTTATGGAATTAAACCAGAAAATTTGTAATATTTATTTTAAGAATATTCTAAAATAGAAGATAATGAAAATTAAAATTTAAATCCTTTCGGAATAGGATTAGGCTTGATGATAAGTAATGAATTAGCTAAATTATTATCTAATACTGGTATATAAGTCTAATCAGAATTCGGAATAGGTTCAAAATTCTTTTTTGAAATAGAAAACAAATAACTTGCACCTGAAGATATTTCAGAATCTTAATTGTTGATAAATCATTAAAATGGTTTACCTTCTTTGGATGTTCATTTCTTTCCTGGACTTAATTCACAAAAATCACCTACAATGTCTTTAGCTTTACCTTAGATGGAAAGTAGTAAAAAAATCATTTTAAAAAAATCCTAGAAAACTATTAATCTTATGACTAATTCTGTTAATAATCAAACAAAATTTAAAGTTAAAAATGATGAAAAAAGTATTGCAAGAAGATCATCATTATCTGCAAAATAAATTGAAGCTTTAATTTAAAAATGGTGTGATAATACTAATCAAAAACCACCAATATTAATTGTAGATGATGATGAAATCAATATTCTCGTTTTATAGTACTTATTGGAATAAATGGATATAAGTTCGGATTCAGCAATGAATGGAATGACCTGCTTGTAAAAATTCGTTGAAAGATAACGAGAAGGCCTCCCTTATCAATTAGTATTTTTAGATATCAATATGCCAGTAATGGATGGATTTGAATTGGCAACAAAATTAATTCAAATTGATCCTCTAATTATTCTAATTGCTTGTTCTGGTGATGCATCTAATTCAAATTATCTAGAACGATGCAAATAATCTGGAATTCTTGGTTACATTCTTAAACCAATCCTCAAAAATAAATTAAAAGAATTACTAGTCAAACTATCTGAAGGAATTAATTATGATAGCTAAAAATTGTCATATTATTGCTGATTATAATATTTTATATATAATGTTGGCTAAACAAATATTCTTAGCTAGGGTGTAAAATAAACCATAATAGACTGGCAAAATTGAATTTCCAACTCTTTTAGATTTGGCAATAGAGTAAGTGGCCTTAAATTTTGATCTTTATTCTTAGTTGCCAGGTATTCCAGAAAAAATAAGACATTAAGTATTCCATCTAAATAATCATTAGATTATATCAAAAGCACCAAAAACTTTACCTGTAACAATCACTTACAATAGCATTGAAGATGAAAACTATTGGAAACAAGCATGTGAAACTAAGTGGAAAGGCACTCATAGAACAATAAATATCTGCAAACATAGTTACAGTTATAAAATTGCTTATATGGAAAATTTCCTTGAAGAATACATCAAATCAATAAAAGTAAGAGTTGAATTCAAAAATAGAGTTTAGAATCTTAATAAGAAAAAGATGAATTGTAAGCAATATTAAAGGCAGTCAATAATTGGGTTTATTCCCTCAATATATCATAAACTTAATGCAATATTGATATAGGGTTTTTATGCCAATACTTGCCATGCCTGTAGAATTTGACAGTTATATATGGAGTTAAAGTAATTATTATAAAATATTCAATTTAGACCACTGGAATTGATCAAACAAGAAAGGAAATCTTAGGCATGAAATTAAGTCAAGCAGCTGAATTAGGAGAAGCTATCTCTAAGCATTGTAGAAATCTAGTATTCTTTATAAAATATATTAGTAATCCTTATCTTTACCTTCTAATTTAATCGATGACGATTTATTGAGATTGTTGATGACAGGAATAAATCTTGATATTTCTATTATTGAGTTGAACCTTTCTCATAATAAAATTGGAGACTAAGGGTAAATTATTTTATTATCTTTAAGAGTTATAAGGATTGCAAAATATTTGATGAGGTCAGAAATCCTACTCAAATTGGATTTATCTAACAATGCAATTGGATTAGTTGGATCTAAAAATTTAGCATATGCACTTTTATTTAATAAATCACTTGAACATTTAAATTTGTCTTTGAATTCATTTAATGATATTGCTGGAGCCAACTTCTTTAGCAAGCTTAGTTAAAACAAAAGCATCCAGCATTTAAATTTGTCTGCCAATCAATTAGGTAGCTTAACTGCTGAAATGCTTGAGGTATATTTATCAGATTCTTCATGCACTTTATAATCATTAAATATCAGCAATAATAACTTTAGTGAAAATAATGATAATAAAGACAAAAATATATATGAAAAACTCAAGACAGGCTTAACAAAGAATACAAGTTTGATTCATTTTGATATATCTCATTCTAAATTTAAAAGAAGTAAATGACTTGTTTTAATTTTAAGCTAATGCTGAAAAGGAATTGTAGGATATAATTGTTCAAAGCAGATTAAAATAGAAAAAAATTCCATTTGTTTCTAAGGAAGAATTCGAATAATAACAAGCGTAGAATAGATTAAGTAGTTAAATTTTATATCTTAGAAAAGGAAAAGCTAGAAAAAACAAAAACAAAATAAGTAGAAGAAGTAATCTCACCATAATGAAATAAATACATAAATATACAACAGATATATAAATTATTATTATATATAATTCATTCCTTTACCTATCTTTCTAAAATTTCTTATTAGTATTTCTAAATTCACAGCCTTTACTAGATTTTACAATTTCTGATCAAATTTTTGATCTGCTTAACAAGTAGTTTTAGGTTTTCTTTAAAAAAATTATTGAAAATTCATTATTCAAATCAACCTTTTATCATTATTTCGAATATTTATGAATGTTTAGACATAATTATTCAAGAATAATATATTTTGTCTTTCTAGGGAGTTTGGGTTCAAAAATTCAAATTTTCTTATTTTGACAAATAGATGTTTTCCATAAAAAGAAAATCTATTAGATGCACTGAAAATATGTTTTATTTGTGCTTCTAGACTTCATTTTAATGGAAGGCATTAATCTTTAGTATTTTTTTCTATTTATAATAAATCAATAAGCTATCTTATAAAATCTCTTTTTAAATATTTAAATAAATTTCTGATAATTAAATCATAAACTTCTTCTACTAATAATTTAATATTGAATATATTTTTAATCATTATTAATCATTAAAGATTTGGTATTACGCTTATTCTATTTGATCAATTTTTCTTATTTTAACATTTACATAATCTAAATCTTAACTTTCCTTCTAATAAACTAGTTTATTGTATTTGCAACTTAGGTTTTATTAAATTCTTATGCTCCTTAATCAAAATTTTTTTAGCAAACCTTATGTAACAAAATAGAATAAGGCTCTAATATTTATCCTATAATAATCCATCTAGATCTAAGAAATTTGAAAAGAGAATAATTTTATAATTTGGATTTAATACTTAAAATTTGGGTGATGTTATTAAATAAATTATCTTAATCTTAATACTTGTGAAATACATATTTATTTCTTTCATTTTATATTTTATGAAATAATTGCTTCATTTCTATTTTTTTATATTATTCCTCTTTAAATAAATACGAAAAACAAAAGAAAAATGATTTAGTTGTATCTTTACTATCATATTCTTAATTTCTTTTGTAAAAAAAACATCTAGTATCAGATAGATTTAAAAAGCATCATTAGACAATTAATTCTCTCATTGATCAATTTCATTATTTTTTTTTTAATTAATTTGCTCAATGAGTTAATAAGAAATTGAATGTAGTACAGATTGTAAAGCAATTGGGCTAACTAATGAAAAAAAAGAGAAAATTCAAAATAGAATAACTATTGATTAGATGCCAAATGTACTAAATATTTATTTGATTTTATTTAGAAAGAATTAACTAATTGTCATTGCCAACTTTCAAAAGATCATAAATCAAAAAAATGTCAAAGTATGGCAAAATGTAAATATTAATTGACAAATGAGTTAAGTTAATTGATAGATATCACTTTATACAAATATTTAAATGAAATAAGCAATAGTGACACTAGTATTGAAGCTACTGCTTATAAAAAAATAATTCATTGCATACGAGATTTTAATTCAATGAAAGATTATAATGATGAGTTTAGATTGAAGCTTAAATTAATCAATAAAGACTAAGAAATAGAAGCTTAAGACAAAGATTAAGAACCACTAGAAGAAAGTTATCCAAAAATTGCAGCAGAGTTAAAAGAATTTCCTTAAGATTTTAAGAATGATAATTTTATTAGAATTGCAATCTGCCTATAAGAATAAATAGATTAGGTATTATTCTTAAAATAAATTAGATTCTTGATGGTGAAGAAACTTTTTTTTTTTTTTTTTTCAAATAAGGACTTGATTGCTCAATATAAAAATCTATTTAGTTTTTACAAAGAGCAAATTAAAGAGAGATTGAGTGTTAATGGGAATAATCTTAGGGTAGTACAAATGTATCAAAACTAAAAAGTGATACCTATAAAATAAGCTTAATATCTATTCAAAAAAATTAATTGGATTTTGAACCTTTAAAGAAAGAAAATCTATAATTTATAAACTTTTATTAAGATGAAAGCTAAGGTCAAATATAGAACAAGATTAATACAAGTAATATCAATTATAATATTCCAATCGAAAATTCTTTGGAATCATTAAAAGTGGCTTTAAAGTTTTTTTTAAAAGAAAAATTAAAAGAATTCAAACCACACATAATAATTTTTTTTTTTGAAATTTCAAATACATTAATCAAAGATCCACAAATATTTTATCAATTAGTTAAATCATTTCATAAAATATCTTAAGGAAGATTAATAATAATACCTTAAATTGATCAACAATTTTAATTTAGCAAAAACGAAATAATTTAATTGTATATCAATTGCACTAATAATTGTTTTTTGGGATGTTTAAAAAATTAACATACTTAAAAATTAGATTAATCTAGCTTGATATAATATTATGAAAGATTATATCCTTACTTTATTGAAGCAAATAATCAATAAAAAAAATAATATTATAGAAATTAATTAAAATCACTTTAAATTCAATAATAAAAATAAATTGAAAAATAATCTAGATAAAATCTTCACAAAGAATTTCCTCTAATTGACAAAGATGGAAATTTAGTACTATTAGATATAGGTTAAGAAATTGACATTACTAAAATTTAGTATTTTGTTGAATACGATTAAAATTAAAATGGAGAATATAATGGATTTATAATATTAATAGAAAGCAAAAGAATTTAAATAATTTTTTTTTCAGAGTAAAATCAATTAGTTTAATCCAAAAATTAAAAATTCTAAATTGTAAAAAAATAGCAAATTTCTTTACCTTAAAATAAAAATGGTGTTTATTTCTTTGATAAAGAATTAAATATTTTAATTTATTTCTTTGGTTATTCTGAAGCTGATGAATTTTGTAGTGATATTTAATTTATAGAAATTTCAAATTTAATAATTGAATGGTAAATAGTGAAATATTAATAATCTAAAAAAAAAGTAGAAGATGGTACTTATACTAACTTTTAATAAATTATAAACCTTATCAAATACAGATCATAATTTTCTGTTACTAAAAATAGGATTGATGGCTTTAGTAGTTAGGATAATTGTTATGTATGTTTAGGAGGGACCTATTATAATGATGAGTGCAATTATGGGTGCATTATATAGGAAGTAGTTATTGAATTTAAATAAAAAGTTTATAATACTAAAATAGTAGAGAAATCAAAAATTGATAAATTTTACAAAGAATGTCCAAATCCCTTATTAATTAGGATGAACGAGGCATTTGTATTATATTTTGAAAAAAATGGACCTTTCAACATTAATAATTGCAATCCTTCAATAACAAAATTATGTTTTTGGAAATCCAGGTAACATTTAATTCAAAATATAAAAATTAACTTTAAGGATATTAAAACTTCTCATTGGTTATTACAGCTCAACCAATAATTATCCTCTAATCAAAAAAATTTACGAATGTGTCATGTACAGTAAGCAGTTGAAAATTTATTGAGTTTTCGAATACTTGTAGAAGAACAGTCAGTTCAAAAATAACCCTTATATATTGAAAACAAACATACATTAAGAAAATTCTTTATTTTAACAATCTCTTTTTTTTCATTAAAAAATGAAATTCTAATAGATTGCAAATAATTTTAAGTGAATTCTCATATTTAAATGAAAACAATACATGATTTATAAAGGGAAGAAAAATAGGAGTTATATTAAAATGTAAAAATTTTGAAAAATTTAGTCAGTTGAAAATTTAAAAAATACTTTCATTTTCCATTATAAAGAATATGATCACTAATATATCTTGTGCTATATAAATGAGACAAAAAAAGTAGAGTTTAAAAGATTTGTTTTTTATGATCCTAAAACATAAGATAATGATGACTTTAGAGATTACTAAGAGCTTATTTATTAAGATTGGGCATTCTCTAAATTATATTTAATAAGGAAATAAATAACATTAACTGACTGTCAATTAAGAATATATGAATGGTAACAAATTATAATAATTTTTAGTCACCATATAAATTTTATAGATATTAAAGATTCCTAAGATGATATATTACACCAAGTTCATATTCATTAGATTTATATGATTTCAGATTTCAAAAGTACATATTAATTACTTGGGTTTCATGTTGAAATTAAAAATGATGATACTTTTGAAGCAATAGTATTAACTAATAAAAATTATTATCAAATAGTTAATCAAAAAAAAGCAATTACTCATACAAACAAAAAACATAACAAACCTTTAAATGTAAATGCATAATAGAAATTCTATTTTATAAAATTCAAGTCTTCATATTATCTTTTTTACAAGAAATTATAATTTTAATAAGCAAGCGTTAATAAAGTATCTTAAAACATTATTGAAATCAAATATATGTTTTTGGATTCAAATTTGTAAGTTTTAATTGGAAATACAATATTATGTTCATTAAATGAAAATTTACCAATAATTGGACCTTTAGATGGTTTAATTAATACCATTAAATCATAAGATAATCTAGTGGAAATTCAAATTTTGATTAACTAAAACACTCTAATATTTAAATCATCTATAATATGTAGAGTTAATTAAGAAACAAATTAATTAGATTAGCTTAATGTGAATTCATAAATTCCTTCTAAGAACGAAGGATTCAATATGTTTCCTTTAATCTAATCAAATAGAAAGAAAGGAGATTACATAGTTAAATAGTCTAAGGATCATTCTAAAATTTGTTGTGAATGAATGACTGAAATTACACTTATTATCTCTTGAAATTTAAATAATTTATTTTATTCTATTTTCTTAATATAATTAAGTATTTTAATCGTAAATGTTGTTAAATATATATTATTTTAAACAAGTTATATCTAATAAATTTGCTTTGCTTCTGATTAATTGGTTTATATAAATTATTTTACATCACTTTTAATTATCTCTAAAGAATCATCAAAATTCTAATTATGTAATTCTAGTAAAAGTTGGCATTAATATACTTATTAATATCTAAAACAACAAGAATTTCTGAGAATAATTTAAATATAGGCTATTGTTATGGTACATTGTATAATTTAGACATAAAGTTCACTTATTTTATAATGTATAAAAGTTGTTATTTGCAATAAATGAGCGTTAATTAAAAAGTTGATAATTTAATTTAATATTTTGATATTTTTTAGAATTTCAATTTAGTGATATTAATCAAGTGCAATCATATGGTTTAATTTAATATTGACTTTACAATTATAAATTTCATTCTTTGTAATTTATAAAGCTTTTCATGATAAATTATTTTTTAGTCTGTGTGAGTGATACTTATAACCATAGGTTATTAATCCTTTTATTTTCTTTTAATAATAACTAGGTTTCCCCTTAATGATTAACCACTTGTTCTCATCTATCTAAGAATTTATAATTTCTTCTAAGTACTAATTTTTGATATTAATCTATTAATTAGTAAAATTCTCTCTTATTTGTTCTAATTGCTTCATATAGTTCTATTTCACTATGCTTTTTACAATTCTTAAAATAGTAAATTTAAATTCTCTCACTTCTTCATTTTTTATTATTCAGCTGGAAAAAAAATTTACGGTAATCTGAAGACATATAAAAAATATATATATTTAAACTCAAATTTCTTAACTATTTACTTATGTTGGCGTTACTAATTCCTCTAAATTATGTTCAGATTATTAAAAATTAAATCCTGCTTGCTCTCTCATGTTAATGGACTGCTGTTAGTCAGTTCCTGATGAATTTTAATCATTTTCATTATCACTATCATCATTAAACTAAAATGCTATTTCAGCAATTAACTATTTTTCTTTTTTTTGTTTGATCTTTCTATTTGGAGTATTAGACTATTTTGATATTTTAACTTAATTTTATTGTTTATGTATTTGAGATTAATGAGAGTCTGGTATTGCTTCTTAATCTCCCAAATTAATATGCTAATTATTTTAAACTGCTTCTTGACTATTAATTTAAACTTGCTATTTTTTATTACAAAAGAATTTTTTCAAAATTATTCCAATCAGAGCTAAAAACAATATAAGTCCAATGAAAATTAAAATAGTTAATCCCATAATATATATTATAATTTAAATGATTTTGACATATTCTTCTTTTTTTTGAGTTCTTACGAGGAAATATAACATCCTTTATTTACTTTTACTTTTGCTTAAACTCTTTTATAAATCTTTAAGATTTTCAGTTTCAATTAAAAAAAAAATTCCAAAATCGACTAAAGAAGGCTAGATTTTTCAATTCTTTTCTTTATGTTTTATATAAAACTTAAGGGATGATTGTAGAATCTTATTTAACTTTGAGGTTATCGAAACTTTAAATAAAACTAAATAATTAGGTTAAATTGTATTATTTCTGTAATAAAAAATTTTATTAATTTGGAAGAAATTCTTTTAAAAAAAAATAAAAAAAGCTGATTAGTTAAACTTTATGGCTCTCTTTTTATATTAAATGAATATTTTTAGTATATTCTGTCTACAAGAAATAACAAATATATTACAAATGAATAATTTAAAAATATAATAAATTTTTTTGCTTAAATTAATTAAATATATTAATAATAAAAATTATATGAACAGAGCAAGTCGCCATTCTCCGCGCTATCAAAATTTAAATGATAATAAAAAATAAATATAGCAACTTAATGAATTGGCAATAAGTTAGTCCCATAGAATTAATGAGTTCGAAAGAAAACTACAAAGCATGCTTAAAAAATTAAATGATTCTCAAAGTTTTCATGTAGATTAAATTTCTAATTAAATTTCTGAGTTAGAAGATGAAAAGGACGATTCATAACTAAATTTATTACTTCCAGATTGTATTCTGAAGAAAACAGATTGCGGGCAAATATTAGATCAAAAAGAAAATTAGGATTAAAAAATGAAAGTTATGAACAATATTGAAGAGAAGTTTAGTGCAATACATTAAAAATCAAACTCTAAATAAAATTAAGAAATAAATTATGAAAATTCAAATGAAGACAAAATTTAGCATTTATTCTTATAATCATAATAAAAAAATGAGTTTTCAGAATACTCCAATGTAGAAATTTAAATGAGTTAATTGGTTGTTTAAAATTAATATAAAAATGTGGAAAAAGAAAATAAATTAGAAGAATTCGATGAAATCTTACTTTATCAAGCTGAAGGCAATCTTTCAAGCGAAGAAAAATAAATGAACCAAGAATATAGAGAAGTTAATAGTTAGAATAATTAAAGTGATGAAATAAAAAATAAATCTTAGCTGGATTAAAGATAAATTGATAAAATTTAATAAAACCTAAAAAAAGAAAGCGAAAACAAGCGGAATAAAATTAAAATTTTTCTTCCTAAAATAGCAAATTTATTATAGGATAAAAACTAAAAAATAATTAAACTTTTAAACAAGGAGTTGACTCAAGAAAATTTTCTTTAAGATATAGGAGAAGAAGGAATAGAAAAAATGAATATTCAATTAAATAGAATGTCAGAAAAATAAGGTCAGTAATTTAAAAAATTGGAAATGTAATTGTAATAAATTATGCAAGAAAATATCGATAAAATTATGAAAATTGTAAATTAAACTTTCAGAATCAATAATTTGAGTCAAAATGAAGAAATAATTGATAAACTAGTTGATAGAAAAGAATCTATTAATGATTAATAAATAGAAGAATATAAATTATAACAATATGAATTATAATATGAATTGGAGGTGTCAAGTTAAAAGAATGATGTGCAAATTAAGTAAGAACCAAGTAATAATTGGGATCAAAATAGCAATATTAGTGATATTGTAAATAAATCTATTCACAAAATTAATGACTAATCCCTCTCATAAAATGATGAAAGGGATAATAACATTCAAAATTTTTTATAATAAATAGCAAGTCTTTAATAATAAAATATTTAGTAAGGCGAAGGAAATAGCATCATTCAAAAACATAGAAAATCAACTTCTGATTAATTTAAAAATCAAAAGGATAATTTAACTCAATAAAAAGAAATTAATATACAAGATACAGACTAGGATAAATATAATTGTGCTAATCAAACATTTAACGAAATTAATAAATCAATGAATTAAAGTGAATAACTGTAATTATAAATATCTATTAATGAGAAATAGAATTTAGTCAATAATTTCTTAATGGAGCTTGAATATGGAAGTAAGATAGAAAATCAAATTGAGCTGGATGAAAAAATGAATGGTGTATTTGATAGAATTAAGGAAATCTAAAAAAGTTAAAATAATGAAAACTTAATTGAATTTATAAATAAAAAATTAAATGAATTTTTAAGACCTAAATATTAGTAAGAGAATTTATGTGAGGATGTAATGTAAAATATAGAATAATAAGAATAAATTTTTAAATTGGAAAATAACATTAATAGTATTTAAAATTAAGGATTATAAAATGATGATAAAAATTAATACTAATAAAAATTTAATAATTTAAAAGAAAATAATTAAAAAGTAAAATTTCAACCTGAAGAAATAATATTAGAAGAAGAAGATTAAATTAAATAATTTGTTGAATAAAATAAAAACTAAAATATATAAAAAAATAAATTATTAAACCTAAAATTAAAGAAATAAAATGATTAAGAAGAATTTATAATAGAAAAAAATAAATAAATGAATCTATAAGATAAGATTGAATTTTAAAAAGTCGAAAGAAACTAACCTAAATTGAAAGAACATAAAGAACAAGAAATTTTATAAATCAAAGAAAAACAACATCCTTTAATAAATGAAGAGATTATTATATTATGTAAACAATAATAATAGGAACCTAAATTAAATTAGAAAATATAATAACAAGAACCTGAAAATAGTAATGAAAAACAACTTTAATAAGTAGTTCAAAATTTATAAGAACAGTTAAAAGATAAGGATAATTAATTATCTGTCTAAAATGAAGAGATTGTAAAATTACGTAAAAAACAATAATAGGAACCTTAAATAGTTGAAAATATATTATCACAATAACCTGAAAATAATAATGAAAAACAACTTTAATAAGTAGTTCAAAATTTATAAGAACAGTTAAAAGATAAGGATAATTAATTATCTGTCTAAAATGAAGAGATTGTTAAATTACGTAATAAACAATAATAGGAACCTTAAATAGTTGAAAATATATAATCACAATAATCTGAAAATAATAATGAAAAACAACTTTAATAAGTAGTTCAAAATTTATAAGAACAGTTAAAAGATAAGGATAATTAATTATCTGTCTAAAATGAAGAGATTGTTAAATTACGTAATAAACAATAATAGGAACCTTAAATAGTTGAAAATATATAATCACAATAATCTGAAAATAATAATGAAAAACAACTTTAATAAGTAGTTCAAAATTTATAAGAACAGTTAAAAGATAAGGATAATTAATTATCTGTCTAAAATGAAGAGATTGTTAAATTACGTAATAAACAATAATAGGAACCTTAAATAGTTGAAAATATATAATCACAATAATCTGAAAATAATAATGAAAAACAACTTTAATAAGTAGTTCAAAATTTATAAGAACAGTTAAAAGATAAGGATAATTAATTATCTGTCTAAAATGAAGAGATTGTTAAATTACGTAATAAACAATAATAGGAACCTTAAATAGTTGAAAATATATAATCACAATAATCTGAAAATAATAATGAAAAACAACTTTAATAAGTAGTTCAAAATTTATAAGAACAGTTAAAAGATAAGGATAATTAATTATCTGTCTAAAATGAAGAGATTGTTAAATTACGTAATAAACAATAATAGGAACCTTAAATAGTTGAAAATATATAATCACAATAATCTGAAAATAATAATGAAAAACAACTTTAATAAGTAGTTCAAAATTTATAAGAACAGTTAAAAGATAAGGATAATTAATTATCTGTCTAAAATGAAGAGATTGTTAAATTACGTAATAAACAATAATAGGAACCTTAAATAGTTGAAAATATATAATCACAATAATCTGAAAATAATAATGAAAAACAACTTTAATAAGTAGTTCAAAATTTATAAGAACAGTTAAAAGATAAGGATAATTAATTATCTGTCTAAAATGAAGAGATTGTTAAATTACGTAATAAACAATAATAGGAACCTTAAATAGTTGAAAATATATAATCACAATAATCTGAAAATAATAATGAAAAACAACTTTAATAAGTAGTTCAAAATTTATAAGAACAGTTAAAAGATAAGGATAATTAATTATCTGTCTAAAATGAAGAGATTGTTAAATTACGTAATAAACAATAATAGGAACCTTAAATAGTTGAAAATATATAATCACAATAATCTGAAAATAATAATGAAAAACAACTTTAATAAGTAGTTCAAAATTTATAAGAACAGTTAAAAGATAAGGATAATTAATTATCTGTCTAAAATGAAGAGATTGTTAAATTACGTAATAAACAATAATAGGAACCTTAAATAGTTGAAAATATATAATCACAATAATCTGAAAATAATAATGAAAAACAACTTTAATAAGTAGTTCAAAATTTATAAGAACAGTTAAAAGATAAGGATAATTAATTATCTGTCTAAAATGAAGAGATTGTTAAATTACGTAATAAACAATAATAGGAACCTTAAATAGTTGAAAATATATAATCACAATAATCTGAAAATAATAATGAAAAACAACTTTAATAAGTAGTTCAAAATTTATAAGAACAGTTAAAAGATAAGGATAATTAATTATCTGTCTAAAATGAAGAGATTGTTAAATTACGTAATAAACAATAATAGGAACCTTAAATAGTTGAAAATATATAATCACAATAATCTGAAAATAATAATGAAAAACAACTTTAATAAGTAGTTCAAAATTTATAAGAACAGTTAAAAGATAAGGATAATTAATTATCTGTCTAAAATGAAGAGATTGTTAAATTACGTAATAAACAATAATAGGAACCTTAAATAGTTGAAAATATATAATCACAATAATCTGAAAATAATAATGAAAAACAACTTTAATAAGTAGTTCAAAATTTATAAGAACAGTTAAAAGATAAGGATAATTAATTATCTGTCTAAAATGAAGAGATTGTTAAATTACGTAATAAACAATAATAGGAACCTTAAATAGTTGAAAATATATAATCACAATAATCTGAAAATAATAATGAAAAACAACTTTAATAAGTAGTTCAAAATTTACAAGAATAGGTATAGGATAAGGATGCTTAATTATCAATTTTAAATGAAGAGATTGTTTAATTATTGAAACAATAATAATAGGAACCTAACTTATATAAGACCATATAATCATTATATAATCGACAATTTTCTTCTAATATCATTTTATAACAAAATTAAATTGATATTCCCTAGAACGATTTTCTATTGCTTAATACTCAACAGCTAAATAATTTGCATTATAATAATTAATCATTAACATAACTGCCATCAAACAATATTTAATTGGATTAAATAACCTAAATAAATAACCTAACATCAAGCAATTATTTTAATTCTTCTAACTAATCTGATCAATTAAATTCATTATATTTTAATTTATAAGAATCTGAAAAAAATTAACTTAAAAATTAAGATGAGAAACATACTAATGTTTAAACTTTAACATTATAAAATTTAAATGAGATAAATAGTCAATAATAATTTTTCAAAAATACTGATTAAAAAATTAAAAGTTTAAAACAATTATTAAATATCATAAATAATCGAGTTAAATTAAATTCTGTATAATAATAAAATTAACTCTTAACAGTCTAATCCAATTTAATTAATGAATAAAATATACATTATTAATTGACATTAAATTAATTGAATGCAAATTTATTGAAATAAGAATCTGTCCTGATATAATTTCAAATTTAAAATTAAGAACATGAGGATACTATTATAAATTTAAATAAAAAAATTTAAGAAATAGAGTAAGAAATTATTTTTTAAAAAGATAATAATTTAAAATTAATATAATAAAATGAATTTAGATAAACTTAATTAGTAGAATGTTAAAATGAAAAAGAAGAGTTAATAAGTTAAATAAATTCTGAAAATAATAAATTAAAGGAACAAATCAATGAATTAAAATTTTTCCTAAATAAATTAACATAAGATGTTGATAATAAACAGAAAGAAAACCAAAAATTATAAACAATTAATAAAGAAAAAGAAGAGCAAATTAGTTAACTTTCTACTGATAATAATAAATTAAATGAATAAATCATTGAATTGAAACAGATAAATGAATAACTAACAAAGGATATAGATATAAAATAGAAAGAAAACCAATAATTATAAACAAGTATTATAGAAAAAGAAGAGCAAATTAATAAACTTTCTTCTGATTCTAATAAATAGAGTGAAAAGATAAATGAATTAGAATGTTAAATTAATGAAATTAATGATATAAATAAAAAATTAACAGAAGATTTAGATACCAAATAGAAAGAAAACCAATAATTATAAACAAGTATTAAAGAAAAAGAAGAGCAAATTAATAAACTTTCTTCTGATTCTAATAAATAGAGTGAAAAGATAAATGAATTAGAATGTTAAATTAATGAAATTAATGATATAAATAAAAAATTAACAGAAGATTTAGATACCAAATAGAAAGAAAACCAATAATTATAAACAAGTATTAAAGAAAAAGAAGAGCAAATTAATAAACTTTCTTCTGATTCTAATAAATAGAGTGAAAAGATAAATGAATTAGAATGTTAAATTAATGAAATTAATGATATAAATAAAAAATTAACAGAAGATTTAGATACCAAATAGAAAGAAAACCAATAATTATAAACAAGTATTAAAGAAAAAGAAGAGCAAATTAATAAACTTTCTTCTGATTCTAATAAATAGAGTGAAAAGATAAATGAATTAGAATGTTAAATTAATGAAATTAATGATATAAATAAAAAATTAACAGAAGATTTAGATACCAAATAGAAAGAAAACCAATAATTATAAACAAGTATTAAAGAAAAAGAAGAGCAAATTAATAAACTTTCTTCTGATTCTAATAAATAGAGTGAAAAGATAAATGAATTAGAATGTTAAATTAATGAAATTAATGATATAAATAAAAAATTAACAGAAGATTTAGATACCAAATAGAAAGAAAACCAATAATTATAAACAAGTATTAAAGAAAAAGAAGAGCAAATTAATAAACTTTCTTCTGATTCTAATAAATAGAGTGAAAAGATAAATGAATTAGAATGTTAAATTAATGAAATTAATGATATAAATAAAAAATTAACAGAAGATTTAGATACCAAATAGAAAGAAAACCAATAATTATAAACAAGTATTAAAGAAAAAGAAGAGCAAATTAATAAACTTTCTTCTGATTCTAATAAATAGAGTGAAAAGATAAATGAATTAGAATGTTAAATTAATGAAATTAATGATATAAATAAAAAATTAACAGAAGATTTAGATACCAAATAGAAAGAAAACCAATAATTATAAACAAGTATTAAAGAAAAAGAAGAGCAAATTAATAAACTTTCTTCTGATTCTAATAAATAGAGTGAAAAGATAAATGAATTAGAATGTTAAATTAATGAAATTAATGATATAAATAAAAAATTAACAGAAGATTTAGATACCAAATAGAAAGAAAACCAATAATTATAAACAAGTATTAAAGAAAAAGAAGAGCAAATTAATAAACTTTCTTCTGATTCTAATAAATAGAGTGAAAAGATAAATGAATTAGAATGTTAAATTAATGAAATTAATGATATAAATAAAAAATTAACAGAAGATTTAGATACCAAATAGAAAGAAAACCAATAATTATAAACAAGTATTAAAGAAAAAGAAGAGCAAATTAATAAACTTTCTTCTGATTCTAATAAATAGAGTGAAAAGATAAATGAATTAGAATGTTAAATTAATGAAATTAATGATATAAATAAAAAATTAACAGAAGATTTAGATACCAAATAGAAAGAAAACCAATAATTATAAACAAGTATTAAAGAAAAAGAAGAGCAAATTAATAAACTTTCTTCTGATTCTAATAAATAGAGTGAAAAGATAAATGAATTAGAATGTTAAATTAATGAAATTAATGATATAAATAAAAAATTAACAGAAGATTTAGATACCAAATAGAAAGAAAACCAATAATTATAAACAAGTATTAAAGAAAAAGAAGAGCAAATTAATAAACTTTCTTCTGATTCTAATAAATAGAGTGAAAAGATAAATGAATTAGAATGTTAAATTAATGAAATTAATGATATAAATAAAAAATTAACAGAAGATTTAGATACCAAATAGAAAGAAAACCAATAATTATAAACAAGTATTAAAGAAAAAGAAGAGCAAATTAATAAACTTTCTTCTGATTCTAATAAATAGAGTGAAAAGATAAATGAATTAGAAAGTTAAATTAATGAAATTTAAGATATAAATAAAAAATTAACAGAAGATTTAGATACCAAATAGAAAGAAAACCAATAATTATAAACTAGTATTAAAGAAAAAGAAGAGCAAGTTAGTTAACTTTCTACTGATAATATTAAATTAAATGAATAAATCATTGAATTGAAACAGATAAATGAATAATTAACAAAGGATATAGATAATAAATAGAAAGAAAACCAATAATTATAAACAATTATTAAAGAAAAAGAAGAGCAAATTAGTTAACTTTCTACTGATAATAATAAATTAAATGAATAAATCATTGAATTGAAATAGTAAAATGAATAATTAACAGAGGATATTGATACTACATAAAAAGAAAACCATAAATTATAAACAAGTATTAATGGACAATAAGAGAAAATTAGTTAACTTTCTACTGATAATAATAAATTAAATGAATAAATCATTGAATTGAAACAGATAAATGAATAATTAACAAAGGATATAGATAATAAATAGAAAGAAAACCAATAATTATAAACAATTATTAAAGAAAAAGAAGAGCAAATTAATAAACTTTCTTCTGATTCGAATAAATAGAGTGAAAAGATAAATGAATTAGAATGTTAAATTAATGAAATTAATGATATAAATAAAAAATTAACAGAAGATTTAGATACCAAATAGAAAGAAAACCAATAATTATAAACAAGTATTAAAGAAAAAGAAGAGCAAATTAATAAACTTTCTTCTGATTCTAATAAATAGAGTGAAAAGATAAATGAATTAGAATGTTAAATTAATGAAATTAATGATATAAATAAAAAATTAACAGAAGATTTAGATACCAAATAGAAAGAAAACCAATAATTATAAACAAGTATTAAAGAAAAAGAAGAGCAAATTAATAAACTTTCTTCTGATTCTAATAAATAGAGTGAAAAGATAAATGAATTAGAATGTTAAATTAATGAAATTAATGATATAAATAAAAAATTAACAGAAGATTTAGATACCAAATAGAAAGAAAACCAATAATTATAAACAAGTATTAAAGAAAAAGAAGAGCAAATTAATAAACTTTCTTCTGATTCTAATAAATAGAGTGAAAAGATAAATGAATTAGAATGTTAAATTAATGAAATTAATGATATAAATAAAAAATTAACAGAAGATTTAGATACCAAATAGAAAGAAAACCAATAATTATAAACTAGTATTAAAGAAAAAGAAGAGCAAATTAGTTAACTTTCTACTGATAATAATAAATTAAATGAATAAATCATTGAATTGAAACAGATAAATGAATAATTAACAAAGGATATAGATAATAAATAGAAAGAAAACCAATAATTATAAACAATTATTAAAGAAAAAGAAGAGCAAATTAATAAACTTTCTTCTGATTCTAATAAATAGAGTGAAAAGATAAATGAATTAGAAAGTTAAATTAATGAAATTAATGATATAAATAAAAAATTAACAGAAGATTTAGATACCAAATAGAAAGAAAACCAATAATTATAAACAAGTATTAAAGAAAAAGAAGAGCAAATTAGTTAACTTTCTACTGATAATAATAAATTAAATGAATAAATCATTGAATTGAAACAGATAAATGAATAATTAACAAAGGATATAGATAATAAATAGAAAGAAAACCAATAATTATAAACAATTATTAAAGAAAAAGAAGAGCAAATTAATAAACTTTCTTCTGATTCTAATAAATAGAGTGAAAAGATAAATGAATTAGAAAGTTAAATTAATGAAATTAATGATATAAATAAAAAATTAACAGAAGATTTAGATACCAAATAGAAAGAAAACCAATAATTATAAACAAGTATTAAAGAAAAAGAAGAGCAAATTAATAAACTTTCTTCTGATTCTAATAAATAGAGTGAAAAGATAAATGAATTAGAATGTTAAATTAATGAAATTAATGATATAAATAAAAAATTAACAGAAGATTTAGATACCAAATAGAAAGAAAACCAATAATTATAAACTAGTATTAAAGAAAAAGAAGAGCAAATTAGTTAACTTTCTACTGATAATAATAAATTAAATGAATAAATCATTGAATTGAAACAGATAAATGAATAATTAACAAAGGATATAGATAATAAATAGAAAGAAAACAAATAATTATAAACAATTATTAAAGAAAAAGAAGAGCAAAATAATAAACTTTCTTCTGATTCGAATAAATAGAATTAAAAGATAAATGAATTAGAATGTTAAATTAATGAAATTAATGATATAAATAAAAAATTAACAGAAGATTTAGATACCAAATAGAAAGAAAACCAATAATTATAAACAAGTATTAAAGAAAAAGAAGAACAATTTAATAAACTTTCTTCTGATTCGAATAAATAGAATTAAAAGATAAATGAATTAGAAAGTTAAATTAATGAAATTTAAGATATAAATAAAAAATTAACAGCAGATTTAGATACCAAATAGAAAGAAAACCTATAATTATAAACTAGTATTAAAGAAAAAGAAGTGCAAGTTAGTTAACTTTCTATTGATAATAATAAATTAAATGAATAAATCATTTAATTGAAATAGATAAATACAAAATTTACAAAAGATATAGATAATAAATAGAAAGAAAATAATTAAATATAACCAAGTAATAAAGAAAAAGAAGAACAAAATAGTTAACTTTCTTCCAATAATAATAAATAGAATCAAAACATGTATGATTTAGAAGGTTAAAATAATAATAATTTAACTTAAAGTCTTTTGTCACCCTAAAATTTACTAATATTAGAAGATAACTAGAAATATTTTATAAACCCTTTAGATTAATTAAATTAAGAAAAATCATAAGAAACAACTTAAAAATTTTAATCTACGATATTGCCCTCAACTATAATTTAATAAGTAGAGCAAAACTTAATTAACCCTTAAAATACATCATTTTAATCTTTATAAATACAACATAAAGAAACTCTATAAAGTTAAATTACAGATCAATTATTTTAAAAAGATAAAAATACACAATTATAATAAAAAGAAGAAATTATCCTACATTTGGAATCAATAATAAAATTTTAAGAACAATAATTAATACATCTTAATACCCTTTTAGTAAATGCAGAAGAAACTTTATCTAAAATTTTTTGATTTAATATTATAAAACTTATCTATTAAAAAATTAATTCATCATGCAGCTGGCGTCTAAGGCATTAAAATTCCTGGTTTGACAAAAAGAATAAATGAAACCAAAGCCGAAATAATCATAGGAAGTAGTATCATGCAAGCTTACTTGCATATCATCCCCCATGGTATTCCTATACCTTTAAAAAAAGCTCCTAGACCTCTACCTTCAGTAGGTTTTTTTAAAAAAGGGTCTATATTTGGCTCTTCCTATCCTTCGCCAACTGGCTTAGCCTCAGCCATACTTTTTTATAAAATAGTCATTTGTAACATGACAGTTCCTTTTTCAGCATCTGGCTCTTTGGCAGAACTTAACTTAATTTAAGTAGGTGCCATTTCATAAATTGCTTATGTTTTCATAACTGTTAATACTCTGATAATATAAATTATAATACCTTTTGAGACTGATGGTTGCTTCCCCAATTATAGGACTAGCACCAAAAACAGAAAAATCATGAACACTAATTTTCATTCTTGGAAATTGACATGGTGTTTTAAAATTGAATTTCATCCTCCAATTAAATTCTCCATTTCCATCAGTACTTCCCATATGTGTATCCGTTTCCTTTCCGATTTCTGATCCAGTTCCAGTAGCTGAGGAATCCATAACACATCTAACAAAGATATCAACAGCTTTTTTAACAGGATTTAAAGGTATATTGAAGGTTTCCCAAACAATTAATCTAACTTCATATTCTTAAGGAAGCCTTTCAACTAATAATGCTGGAGGAATAAGACGAGAAACTTCTAATGGTAGTACTTCAACAAACATTTCTAATTAACCTTAAGAGACTAATTTATCAGGATGTCTCAATTATTAATATTCTACAGGAATTTCTAGAGTGGTTATGGATTCTATTTTTTAGGTAAGATTTGCTATTTCAGCTTAGTAACTTAATTTAATATCATCAGCATTTTCAGTATATTTTAACCTTTCTAAATCATTTAAAAAATAATCTTTATAAGCTTCACAAGAAAGCCTAGATTTTAGTTTTTTTTCTCCCATCAGTCTATCCTCAATATCAATTTTTACTGCACCGATAAGTTTATTTGTCAGTCCTCCTTTATTAAATACCCTAATGTGAAGAAAACAATCTTGTGGTAGAATTGCATCAAGTTCAAATGATCTCAAAAATGTAGGATTTAGAGTATTGGGAATAAATTTATCAGGATCTGAGACTTTTTTTACGAATTCTCCAGGATCTGCACCTGGTTCTCCTACTTCAATTTCAAGATAAGGATTTGCAGAATTTCTTGATTATTCTCCTGCCATATAATGATAAGCATCTATATTTTCAGATTAGGCTGCTAAACTCAAGCCTCTATATATATAAACTCTGACTTTGCATCTGAACTGTTATTATTTTAAATAATCATGAAAAACTGGATCGAAAAAATCAAATGGATAATCTGCTGATCTTAATCTTTTGACATACTCAGCTTTCTCTAGTAATTCAGATTTTTTAGTTTTCTTTTCTTCATTTTGTTGAGACTGTTTCACAGTTTATTTAAATGTAGTTATATTAATTAATTTTACATCTGCTTTTAAAATGGCACTTGTTTCTTAGCCTAATCCAGATCCATTCTTATTTAACTCATATATTTTATATCTTTAGAATGGAAGACATTTTTAAATCTCTGTATCATATTGTCCTTTGATTATTGAACGGCCATAATCTATGCCATCATCAGATAACTCTATTGCTCTTTCTGTAAAATAGGCTTCTAAATCTTATACTTTAAAAATTTGTTCCAAAATAGCTTTCTTTAAAAATTATTTATTTAATTCAGTGTTTAAAGGTTTTGGTAATGTTTTCAATAATTTTGTAAGTTTAGCTTATTTCTCTTTTTTTATTAATTATTCTCTTAAAACATCTTCATCATCAAGAACTAATACAATTTCATCTTAAACATATGCATTTTCTATTCCCCTAGTTCTCATTCGCTTTTTTATAACATCACTTGATTTTTCTAATGCTTAAGCTAAAACTTCAGATTTTTATTTTGTAGATTACTTTGATTTTGTTGATTATTTCTCTTTAGTGCTTGGTTTTATTGATTTTTTAGTGAATATTGTTTTTGGTTCTTCTTATTCTTCTTATTCATTTTCGTCTGGTTGATCTTCTTAAATTTAAGTTGATAAATCTGGAGGAGGAATATTAGCACTTAACATCCCACTTTAAAGAGTTGCATAATAATAGGCATTTAATTTGTTGTAAGTTTTTTAATCCAATCCTGGATAAAGATTATATAATGGAACCGAAAAATAATATTTTTGAGCTAAGCCTTCTTTGCTGTATATTTCTACATTTAATTATGGCATCAAAAGTGGATTTTCAGGCAATTAAATGTCCAAAATTAGTAATTATAAGAAATTTGGATCATTATATCCAGGACTAAATCTTGTTTCTTCTTCATCTCCTTATAAATACGAATCTACATTTACAACTGAATCTTAATTTGGATTAGATATTCTAGCAAATAGTTGAGCTTTTCTAAGTTTTTTTGGTAATTATCTGATAGCATATACAGGAAAAAGTAATTTATACTCTTTAAATTAAGTGAAGATTTCAGATATGTTTATTTTAGGATCAATTTTATCATTTTTTTTCTTTCTTTACAAAGTAACTCCTAAAATAATTCTTCCTTTTGATTTTCCATTCTGAAGTATATGAAATATTTAATATATTGGATCTATCTAGTCATCTTCAGAGACTCTACAATTTATTGCTGAAACATTTGCTTATCCAATAGGTCTAAGATTATGGAAATATTTACTCTTAATGATTGAAGAAGGATAACACTAAATTTGATACAAATTCTAAATTTTATTCCATACTTACGGGAATTCTAATACATTAGTTCCAAATTGGATTCTTACTATTTTTATTTTATTCAGATTTATAAACTTAATTAGCAATTCTAATTTCATAACTTAATAAAATTTCACTATGAACTTTGTCAGGACAAAAGTCAAAACCACAATAAAGATATATTTTACAAATATATGGCAGAACCATATTTTTTTTAACAATAATTTTTGGAATCTAAGAAATAATATTTATTTATCCAAAAAGTAAGTTCATCAAAACATAACTATGAACTCCTTCTTGATCTCCTTTTAGTTTTAAATCCTTAAATTCATACCATTATGGTTTGTCATTTGTTAAATCTGGGCTAGTGGCAGGCATTCTAATATAAGCAACTCTTTTCTTTTCTTTATTCATTAATTCGACAAATAAATCTGTCTATTCGCTAGGATTTTTTGGAACTTCAATTTCCCATGCTTTTAGAATTACTTTGTTTCTCCAAACAAACTGTCCTGGAGATTTGCAGTCAGCCTCAGAAGAATCAAAATACTCTTTTCCAACTCTTACTCTTATGAAAATAAATTCATCAAGATCTTTAGCTTAATTCACTTCATAAGTATCTAATCTTAACATATATTTATCAATTGAAGGTTCTCTATATATACCTAATGGCTAAACTAACTTTTCAGGCTTTTCGGATGGAGTTAAATTTAAAGATAAAAGAACTCTACCCATATAGCAAGTACCTCTAGGATTTTTCTTATATCCAAGAACATTTGATTCATAGGTTGATGGTCGTTCATTCATTGGGATTCCGTACAGTGAAAACCATCTAAATGGCAAAACTCCTCCTTTACTTTACAAATAAGTCATATTAAAAAAATCATTTTCAGATGGAAATTCAGGTATCTAACCTATAAAAGTATCTGCCATACAAACTCTTTTATCCCAAACTCTTATAATAATTTTATCATTTTATAAAGGAAAATTAATTGGAAACATCATTCTAACTCTATATTATGGTTTTTATTAGTTTTTCAAAACACTTGTAATTTATGTTATACCATTAGCTCTCACTGATATAAAACTATCAATTGTTGTTCCATTAAGAATAGGTAAATCTTCAGCTTTTACAATGTTAACCATTAATTAAGCAAGTTTTGTATAAGGCATTGGTTTGCACACCATTGCAATTTTCTTTTAATTTTCCCTTCTTTATTATAGTTGTTCGCCTGTTAACTGATCATCTGGAACACCTCCAAAAGGATCTGGTTCATCTTCTACATTATTTTCATTAGCATCATGTACAGGAGGAGCATCATTTTATCCAATAATATAAGCGGAGATCAAAATATATCCTTAAACTTTATTTACTTCTTTTGGATTTGTAAGTCTTAACCATGAGTTATATATTTCATGAGATGGATTTCTATATAGAGTAGCCAATCCAATTGAATGAATGCCAATCAATTCATTTTGAAAAAATTAGTTCTAATCATAGACTTCTATTTTTGCTTCAAAATTTTCAAAATCAACATCTGACATCTTTAAACCTTCAAAAGTAAAATTCTATAATTTTTCAATATGCAATTACTTAATTAAACACTGCCGTAGTAGCTTTCATTTTGGCAGTACTAACCTGAGTTGGAAGGTTGCCAACAGTAATTTTAACAAATGGGTCAGATGAACCGGAAGAATCTTTTGCCACTAAATCTCTTGCTTCAATCACAGCAATCTGAACCAAATATTCATTTTTTTTCATTTTATAATTTTTTCAATACTAATAATATCAAAAATCTTATATAAGAATAAATAAATGAACTAAAAAGGGCTTTTGTAAAAAGAATGTTATTATTATAAGAAACCTTTAAGACGGTAGCAAAAATTAAAAAAAATTTATTCCAATTGAATAAACTTTTGAAATATTTATATATTGAAAGTGAGTTTGTATTTTTTCATAATATTTTAATATAAAAATAAATAAGGTGGATAATATAAACATTTATATTATTAATATTTTCAATAATACAAAAAAATTTAAGTTCAATATAATAAATAAATTATGTAAAGCAATTGCTTCCTAAAGTTTAATATTTACCTTTTTGTTCTTTAAAATAAGACTATTTAGATAATGATTAGAATGTAATTAATTCATATTTTATAAAATTGATTTATACAGAATGATTGTATTATATTAAATAATTATTTAATTGTTCAGATGGATCCTAATAGAGACATCAAATATTCAACTTTGAAAGTTTCTGACACAGTTCAATTTGGAGGAATAATGACAAAGGATGAGTGCAAAGCATTAGCCAAGAAAATTATGTCAATATATGATGGGGATGGAAACGGTACATTAGATTCTTTTGAAGTTGGCTACATTCAATCAGATTGTTATAGGGCAATGAATAAAGGATTTAATCCAACTCCAACAGATATTGCTGCTTTTTCCAGAATCATCGATAGTAAGAATAATACTAGATCCTTTTAGGACGATAATGTGGCATGGTTACTGATAAAGATATAGAAGCTTTATGTATAAAATACTTTGGAGGTAATTTCGATAGAAGTGAAAGAAGTGAAAGGGTAGTAGCTGAATAAAATATAAGTTAATAACGAACTTATGAGACAAGCTCTTTTAATAAATAAGTATCAAGCAATCAGAATAGCAAAGTCATAACAGTTTAATAATAAACTACAATTACAAATTAAGTATCATCTATTCCTAGTTCACCTCCTGTCAAAAACACATACAGTTAAGTTGTGTAAGAGAGATTGGAAGTGGCAAGAAGAATCTTTAGAATGTTGGATACAGAAAAAAATGGATTCATTACAGAAAAACATGTAAGATTAAAAGCAAATAATTTAGGTTCCTTAATTGCTTTAGGAAACATATAAATTAATGGGAATGTCAATAGAACCAACACAAGAAGATGTAGAATTATGGATGGAGATGGCTGATGAAGATAGAGATGGAAAAGTGTTTTTAAAGGATTATGAAGCATTAGTAATAAGAAGTCTAAAATAATAAGGTATTGTTTTAGAATGATTTAAATAAATCAAAATTTAATAGTTAAGTTTATTAAGCTATTTACTTTTGATGATGGAGGTTGCAATTATTCTTTAATTTCTAAATCTATTTATGCTTTAATTTCCTACTTTATTATTAGATTGATTTGTAAAATTATATTGATAAATAGTTTTTGTTTATATCTTTTGAATCATTTAGGAGTCATAAATCTAATAAATTCATCGTTATTAAATTTGCCATTATTATCTAAATCGGCTATCAGAAATAATTCATCTAAATCATTATCTGGTAATTTCTATTAACCTAATTTTATATCTGTTTTAGATAAAAATCCATCTTTATCTAAATCAAGTACATCAAATGCCTAATTTAATTCTTCATTTGTTTCTTCTTCTCTCATTCTTTTACCCATTAAACCAATAAATTCATCAAAATCCACTTCTCCATTTCCATTAACATCAACTTCTTCTATCATTTCTTTCTATTATTATGGCGTAGGATTCTCTCCACATTCTTTCATTAGATTACCTATCTCATTTGTTGAAATAGTTCCTCCTCCATCCTTATCGAACATAGCAAAGAGCTCTTTAAATTACTTGATTTACTCTTGATTAAAATTATAAGTATTCATTAATATTTTTATAATTTTGCTGGACACACAAACAGTGGTTGATGTCGATACTATTAACTTGTAACTGATTTGGCTTAAAAAGGTAAAATTATTTGATTTATGCATTGTAAATCCTCTTGTTTTCTCTTTTAGCATGCTTATCTATCCACTGATTAAGTTAAATCAGGCATTTCTCGAAAAGAAGATTAATACATTGTTTTCATTGGAATTGATAAATTTCTAATATTTTATAAATTAAGCATACACTTTTAAGACTTAGTCCATTTAATTTTATTTAGTAATTGCAGGTTATGGTTCTATCTTCAATCTTTAATAAACTTTCTAATTTTAAGTTTCTAGTTATCTTATTTTTAAAGGACCTGTATGCCTTTCATATGGTCTCTTGAACAATACATTCTTTTATTGAGGCTTTTCTGAAAAGAACTCTTAATATCGGGTACTTCCTTCAAATGATGAATGATAAGCCACTCTAGAATTAGTTGATCTAGTTGGAGTTCCAGTTAAACTAAATCCTCTATATTACCTTTAATTGCTTGTAACAAATTAGTTTGGTAAACCTTACATCTACCTATAAGAATTCTCAAAAGTCTCATAAAAAGTCCGACTTATGGTGATTGGAGTATCTCTAACACTTACCTTTGGTGTTAGAGATCTTTTTCGATATGATGTTGCCAATTAAAATCTGGGATTCTTGCATTAACAATTTCCACATTAACAAAGTGCACATACGCACATATTTAAATTATGTTTAAAGTAATCGAAATTCTGTTTCACTGTTTTTTCATCAATATGATACCCAACTTTTAAAGCTTCTAGCATAACATCTTCAATGCTCATCTGTACTTTTTTTATAATATATTTTATAATAACGTAATAATTATTTAACAAATTTTACTCTGATGTCATTAGTTAATATATGTGTTAAGAGATTTAGAGCTAATTTAATATTAATTTATGTACTAATTCATATCTTACAATATTTATATTATTAATTTAACTATACAAATTATGAAAAATTGAAGAAGAAATGTTAAAAGATCCCACAGAAGATCTTTAAATTTAATTGATTTAATTGAGAATATGCAACACTTTATCTTAATAGTTTTAACTTAAAAATAAATACAAAAACTATTAATAATATGGAATAAATATATAAGATTGAAATGAAGAAGGATTGTAATGAATATGGATTTTTAAAATTATTTTTTAAATATCATTTTATAATTTCTTTGGTGTTCCCGATTCATCAAAATTATTATTTAAATAGTTTGTATAAATCCTATAAATATAAAAATAATTAAATAATAGTACATTTATGATGATTATTGTAGTTTTAATTTATGTAATCAATTGATTTTCTTAAACCTAAACAATCTTTCAATATGAATTAAATCAAATTTATAAATTATATAACAAGAAATGAGCTAAAAAATAATTAAAAGAGAAAATGTTATTTCCCTTTATCATAACCTTTTTTGATAGAGTATATTGGTACAATATAATTTTTAACTTTTGAATAATTTCAGGAAATTTTAATACTTAAATATTTTAGTTTTTTTGAATTGAAGAAATAACAATTTTTTAACTTAAAAGGCTTCATTTCATTTTTCATATAGCTTTTTTGTCAGTATAATATTTTTTTTAAATTAGGAATTAACATTACTCTTATTGTTTTACTAATCAAATTAGATAATAATTTAATTAATAGGATTTTTATTAAATAATTAAAAAGAATAATCTATTTTATTCTTGAGAAAGAGTAATTTTATTTTGATTATCTTTATCAAAGAATTAGAATATAATTGAAATAAAACTAAAACAAGAAAGAAAGAAAGAGAAAGATAATAATTTTAATATCAATAATAATTATTGATTCTTTAATTATTTCTGTTTAGTAAAGGCTATGGTAGCTCGATAAATTTATTCTTAAAATAACTTTATTAGTTTTATTGAATTTAATCCTCTACAAATCGTCTATTTTTGGACCCTTAATCATCAAAATTATTGATTGGTAAATATGTTAAATTATTGGACTTTTTTTGTTATCCTTACATAAAATTCTACATTCCACTTATGCTCAAACTCATGCTTTCACTGGAAGGGACTTACTTAAATTTACTATTGTCTTTTGGATAGATAGTTTCTTGACATTATTTGATTTCAAATTACCTGTCCTTCTATTTGGGGGAGTTTACCAATTGTCATCACGTTCCATCATTATACTCTTATTTAATTCATCCTAATCACTTTCTATATAAGATTCAACTTGATCAAGGTTTTTTATGACTGATCTTCTTGTACCACTTTTCTATTATTGATGTTCATATAACATTTAAACCATTCTAAAGACTTATTCATACTCCACATTATTGTCATTTAAATAATCATCATGTTCATGATAAAGTTACTCAGTGATTTAATCAGGAGTTGGTAAATAAACTAAGGAATTAAGCTCAATTCGATATCTAAATTAATTAGATTGAGAAACCTTCTAAGTTTTTTATCTTTTAAATTGTAGCGATAGATAACAAATAAACTAGGAGGGTTATGTTTAATAGCTAATTTGAGTACGATTTTTTTTTATATCATATTAATAACATAAAAAATTTTCATATAAGTTTTTGTTTTGAGAAATTTATTTAAATTTACTTACCATCTAATTCTAATCCATTGTTATTAGCCAAAACAGTTATAGCCACTTCTGTGCTTGGGTACTTGAGAATGGCCATGTACTTAGTAGCATTAGTGACCAATTTGGATTATCTAATGTGTCCATAATCTTAAAGGTATTATTATAACACTGCAACTTGACATGAATTTTTTGTTAAATTAGATACCTATATAGTATCACAAGGAGGTGCTAAAGTATAAGTACTATCAGGTTTAATTCTATGTGTTTCTTCACCTCCCTAAAAATATTCTTCTTAGGTTTTAATATCCTAAGTAAATTCTCCAGGTTTAGTTGGTTAAGTCTTAAGTGAAATTTCTTCATAATTCGAAAAAAAGATCTAATTATCAATGATTTAAATTACTTTAATGGATTGTCCGTAAAACATAATATCATTTAAGGATTCTTTGGCAATAGCAGCATGATCTTAAGTAACATATTAGATGAGAGCACTAGATCTTTCTTTTAAGTAAATCATTTTATCTATGTTACCATAAATACTAAATAAATTATATAGCATTTAAGATGTTACAACTTTTTTATCAAACCATCTTGCATAGATTACTCTTGATTTTCTCACAGCTAATGTAATAAAATTCTTATACATTATAAAAATTTGGGATTAATGTATTCTTCAATTTTGTCAGCACTTTATTACATTTTATCTAATTATTATTTTTCTACTTATTATAAAGTTTGACTCTTGGATACAGGCATTCTGAGAATTTTATTTTTGAATTAATCTAAATTAGAAGCTGAAGTGGGTTAAGAAGAAGTTAATGATTAATTTGATTATTATAATTATTATTATTATTAGAATTATTATTATTATTATTAAGATTTATCATTATTTTAAAAAGCATTTTAAAAATTATTAATTTATCTATTGTCTGAATTCTAATCAAAATATTTTAGAAATTCATTTTATTCTTCATCTTCATTATCATCATCATCATCACAATGTTCAGATCCTACAATTTCATCATCAGATTCTCTTAAACCCAGACCTTAAAAATTTAAATCATCATCTTCAATCTTTTACTCTTAACTATTAAATAAACTTTCTGTATTGTTTTCTCTATAACTTTATATAAATTCTATTTAATCTGTTTTTTTCTTTTGATCTGCTGGTAATGTCAATTTCTTTCGATTAGATTACTTTGATTAGACACTGATTGATTAAGTTTCTTCTTATTTATTAACACCCTATAAGAAATTTTGATATTAATCTGTAAGATGTTAGAAATTTGCTTAATATTCATATATT
The DNA here is from genome assembly GCA_905182975.1 of Paramecium primaurelia. Taxonomy (NCBI): domain Eukaryota; phylum Ciliophora; class Oligohymenophorea; order Peniculida; family Parameciidae; genus Paramecium; species Paramecium primaurelia. The sequence goes on from CAJJDM010000003.1 coordinate 891,816, forward strand.
TAATTTAACAATTGCTGTTGCTTTTCTATTTATGACTATAAGTCAGTTGAAGAAATCATAGTTGTAGAGAATCCTTCAGCACTTACTTACTATAGTTATCCCATCAAAGAATTTATTTATTGTATCTATTAAGACATTTGATGCTGAAATTGCATTTAAGATTAAAGAAATTATATAGGGATAGGCTATTATAGTGATTTAGGAGCTGGTGGCTATTATTTACGTAATAAAGTGTAATCTATATATATATAATAATATACCAACACCCCCAGTATTATTTTCTTAAAATGTGATGTAGGTAAGCTTACTAGCATATACATTCATCGTTAATTATGCATCATCACAAAATAATTTATCATTCATAGCTTATCTTGCCTTTATAGCAGATTCTGGATTATCAAATTCTATAAATGTTTTCCATGTCAATGATCTTTCAAATATAAGCATCTATATAAGTTACAGCATACTTACTCTTTAGATAGTGCCAAATTGACTAAACACTTTGAAATACTTATCATGTCCAAGAGTTTTATTAGCTTTGTTAGTGATCACAACTAAAATTACGTTGGTCGTGTCTTAATTCATTAATTAATTAATAAAATTTTTATCTTTTATAAAAAATTAAATAAGATAGTTTTCACTTTGTCTTTATAAAACTATTAGATTTCATTCCTGATCCACAATCTCTTCTCAAACCTTCAACTAATTAATTTTTGAGAACTCGAGACTCTTATAATGAATTCTATAATTTCACTTCCAAGTTATTATTTTATTCAGCCATTTATTCTAATTACTTTTACATTCTACTAATCTCTAATCGTAAACCTTTAATATAAAATATAAATATTACCTTCAGCTCTATTTTATTCTCTCTCTGCTCTTTCTGTTTATTTTTCAAAATTATTAGTTGTTTTATTAAATTTATCTTTCCAATTTTCTAATTCTTTTTATCTATCCATTAATTTATATTCTAAATTCTATTTCTCTTTTAACAATTAATCTTCTACTAATCTTTATTAATCTTATTGATTATGTAATTATTAATTTTCATTAATTAAATCTATAATTAAAAAATAATCTTACTTGTAATTCTATTTTCTAATTATTTTATTTCATTTTATTGTCTTTGTATTGTTTATTTAAGTTATTATTATTCTAAAGCTGCTTATTTCATTTAATCTTAAAATGGCTTTTATGCATCATTAAATAATCTCTATTACATTTATAATTCTCTTTTCATTTATTCTTATGTTTCTCTAATCTCTTATGCTGATTCTAATCTAATTAATGATATTTCATTTTCTTTTTCATATTATGCTTATTTTACTTGATCTAATAATAAAGTAATCTTTTAATTCTTTTCATTAATATCTTAATTCAATTATTCATTTTTATCTTATAATTTTCTTATTTTAGTTTCTAATTCACATGTTTATTTAGTAGAATCAACATGAAATTTAATATTTTCTAAACTTCTTTCTCTAAATCTAGGTAATTCTTTTAATTTCTATTGTAATTCATCAATTTTTGTTTCATTTAATTATTAAATAGATTATAATTTTTCATTTGCCTTTTCTAATTCTGCAATTCTAGATTTATTGATTATTTCATCTTTTTTTATTTTCTATTATAATAAGAAATTTTATTCATTTAATTAATTATTTTTTTTGTTCAATTATTCAAATTCTTATTAAATATTTTCTGCTTCTCCTTAAAGAGATTTATATTACTATAATCTTAATTTCTAAACTTCACATTATAGATTACTAATAGTTTATCTAGCTATTTTCAATTCTTCAATAATAGGCAAAGTGGAATTTTTCAAATTTTAATTTACCTTCTAATTTATATCCCCTTTAATAACTTCCAATGTATCCATTTTATTTTATATTTCTAATTAATGTTATTATTTTAATTTCTAAATTTTCTATTCATTCATTTCATTCTATTTTTCCAATAATTCTCTATTTTTCTCTTCCAATTATTTAATTAAATTCTTATATTCTTCAGTTCTATTATAATCTTTTTAAATAGTATTTTATAAATTATTATTTTATTCTAACAACATAGAAACCTTATTTTACAATTCTTATATTTTTAATAATTATTCATTATTTGTATGTGTTAATGTTTCAATTTACTTACCTCTCTTTCTTGCTAAATGTCCAAGTGATGCATCTGTTGACCATTACTTCTCAGAAACAATTAATTTTTCTCTAAGATCATTTATGATTGTTTCCTTTTCGTTCAATTATTCTTAAAGTTAAAACTATAAACTTGCAATCTAAATTATATTAAAATCTTACTTAAATACTCTTTTATTATATATCATCATTCATTCTTTTTTCAACTTAATAACGATCACGTACTTATTACTCTAAATTCTATATAGTCTTATTCTAATCTCCATTTATAATCTTTTAATCTTATTTAAGTTTCTCTAAAACCTTAACTACTTTTTCATTTTCTTCCAACAACATTCCTATTTATTAATCTTTCTTTTCACTAGATTATCTTAACTAATTCAAATCATTCAAAGCATCTTAAAATTATCTACCTACTTTTGCAGCTTCCATAGTAGCATCATTTAATTATGATTATTGTCTCTAAATAATTATTTCAGATTGTTTGATTTTATACTCTAATTCTTAGATTTTCTTTTCTTATAGTTTCTTAGTTGCTTATTCTCTGGATAGTTCAGATACCTCTTACATAGTACGTGAAGGACTAGCATGGTAAGCTATTTAACTACCATCATTTTTAAAATGTTGACTCATCGTTATAACTGTAGAATTAATAATATTTATATATGATAATTAATTAATATTCAAACAAATATATTTCATATAATAACATGAATTCTTATTCTGATATAATATTTATTATAAAAATACATATAATTATTAAACAATCTTCTAAATATTATATGATATTCTAAAATTAAATATTTATTATTATTTAACCAATTTATAATGTAATTTTCATTCAAAATTGTAGAATAATTATAATTAAAATATGTTAAAATATCAACCAGATTTACAGAATTTCAATCATTTTCAACATCAAATTTATTAAACTAGTAAGTCTAACAATTTTTAGATGCATATTAACTTAATCTAAAAAATTATTGAAATGCCATTCTCTTAAAATGATATCCTTACTCTATTGCTCTAAGCTCTAAATAACCTAGCAGTTAATTATTATAAGTAATGTACTTGTCTTCTAAATACATAGATTTGATTTATTAGCTAATAAGATCTTTAAGTTTATGAGTTCTCATTTACTGAAAAATGGTCAATTACACTGTATTTTGTTTAGATAAAAGGTGATAAAGTTTATTGTCTAAATAAATATGGCAAAGATGAAATTACAATTAGGATGTTATGGTAAAGCCTTTCTACTTGCTGAATAAGCCATGAGTACATTAGAAAAAGATCTAATTGATAGATTAAAAAAAAGAGACTCCAAAATTGAAGATGCCATGCTTCTTATTAATGGTTATATGATTTTAGCTAAATCCTATGAATTTTCATAAGAAAATGATCTATAGTACATTAATAGTAAAAGCGTTTGGGCATAAAAAAATTAATAAGATTAATTTTGTAAATTCTATTTAAATGCAAAATAATTAGCAATTAAATATTTAGGAAATAATAATCAAATCATTTAAAAATTACAATATTCATGTTCTCATCGTATCTAAAAACCAAAAAGTTCTAAACCAATTATATAATAAATTTCTAGATAAGAATTCAATTAATTAATATAAGTATTGAAATTAGTAAAAGCAAGAGTCATTATCATTATATAACCAGAAAAACCATTATACAGAAGATGTATAAAGGGATCTATTGACACTCATAAAACTACATCAACATAAAATAGCTAAGTTGATATGTCTAAACCATATATAAAATAATTTAGAGTAAGATGTAAATAAAACAGTAATCATGAGATTAATTCTTCAGATGAAACTACTAAAGAGAAAATGCAAAATTGTGATACTCCTATTTCATAATTTAAACAATTGGAAACTATTATTCAAAAGAAAGTTGAAGAATAATTGACTATGAAATTAAATACAAAATAATTAAATAATTTTGAAGATTAAAAGAAATTGTAGGAATAAAATTAAAAAATATCTAATTTATATGATTAAATTTAATAACTTAAAGAATAACTCAAAGAAAAAGATTTATAATAAGAATAATAAAAAATATAAATTGAACTCTTATAAGCTCATAATAAATAATAATCAATAAAGAATGTTAAATGTATTTAAAGTCCAATTAAAAAAAATAACTTTATAAAAGAATTCTAAATATCAAGTGAATAAAAATAATCTTTAATTTAAAGTGTCATTCAAACTAAGAGAACTGAAATTAATGAATTTAATACTGAATAAACACCTATCAAATTAGTAAATTCTCTAATTGGAGAATTTTAAACTCCTGAAAATAAAAGTCCTATTGCTGAATTTTAAACTAATAAAAAAAGCACTCCTCCCTTTAGTTTTAGTTTTCATAAACATTAATAATAATCTATTGATGTACCATTGACTCCTCCTCCTCCTTCAAATATCACTTAAGATAATACTCTTGATTAATCCTAATAGTGGCCATCTCAAAAATTATAACAAATTAGTATAATTGAATTTGAAGAATCAATGAATTTTTCAATAACTTATTGTAAATTAATTTATTTATTATAGAATCTAATTAAGAACATTATTCCATATAATTATAACCTAATGAAATCTATATGATTTAAGTAGAAAATGAATAATCCTTTATAATTGAAATATCTCTTGTTACTAATAAAGCAAATCCAAAATTAGAAGATTTTTGTATTTTAATTTAAGTTAACATAAATTCTTAAAGAATTAGTGAATTAATTGAAATAAGTTCTTTAGCTGACATGTTATAACATACAGTAAATAATATTTGTATTCCTTATCCTTTGAAATACATAACTTCATATAAATTATTTATTTAATACCTTTTAATTCCATTCATTTAGGTATAAATGGAAAACAATTAATACAAGATTGCCTTATATTCAATTCCTTCAGGTCTTTTTAGTAATTATTAATAAATCAATTTATATGGTGATCAATGTGAATGGTCTATGTTTTTTATAGAGAATTATAAATTTAAATTAGTCATTTTTTAAAATAAAATAAATATCTAAGATTTTGAAATAATCTTTGATTAAATATCATTTGATGAGTATTTTGAGTTATTGAATATTGATTAATATAATTAATAGGAGATGTAAAATATATTAAATACAATTAAGAAGATTTAATAACCTTAAGTTAATTATTTCAAATTGCCAAATGTAAAAATAAGAGATAAAGATAAATTAATAAATTTTATACATAATTGTCTTATTTAAATTGAAATATTGATTAATGAATAAAAATAAATGGATATTAAACATTATTTAAAAGAGAATGTTATTGCTATCAATTTAGATATTATTGATAAATGTAAAATAAGAGCATCTTTAATTTAAAGAATTAATGGTAGAATTGATTTAATATTAAAGAATTTTTATTAAACTTATCTGAATTAATAATAATAAGGATTTGCTATTAGTTCTATTTAAATAACAGATGAATTTATTTAAGATAAATTTCATATTGATTTTTTCACATTAAATGAAAGTGAGAAATAATTCATTCTGAGAAAAGTCAGTAATTATTTTAAATTGTATACATACAATAGTTTATAAGATGGTAATGATTTAGATTGGAAAAATGAGAATCCAATATAATAAATAGATTAAAACTTTGGTGGAACACATAAAATAATGATAGTAGATTAATATAGAACTCCTATAAATTTTACTCTAATAGGTATTCAAGATAGACCAGAATTCATTAGAATAGATATGTTTGATACTGAAAAAGTATAATAAAATGGAGTATTATTCTTTATTAATGAAGATTAATGGAGAAAGAGAGAAATACAATTATCTAATAAGAAATAAAAATAATAAAAATACAATAAAGAATTTGCAATATAGGAGAAATATTATTTGAATCAAGTATTGTAAGAGATAGGTTGGAAAGTAATAGAGAAATTGATAATAAGTAAGAATTCAATGTAAATAAATTAAGATGGGAAAATACATCGGTTAGAATAATTTTTGAATTAGAAATCAATTTAAGAAAATTGATTATAATTTATATATGTATATATGTAGTATTTGTAATTGCTTTCTTGCTTATAAATCAGATGAAATTTACAAGTACCCTTTAAAAGAAGGAGAACAATTAAAGTATATATTTAGAGTTAAATAGTTTTTTAACATTTAAAATGATAGAGAATTGCAAAGAAGATCAATTCAAAAAATATGATTTATTTAGTCATCTATATTGTAAATTCTGCGATTAAGAGATAGGAATGAGAATAGGAAAAGATTTCTCAATTTATAAATGTTAACTTTAAGAATCTTTAGCATCTATTAATATTGGAGTATATTCATTAAAATAAGAACTTTTATATAAAATATAACATATACTTGATAAAACTTATTATTAGTGTTATTTATAATAATTACTTAAGAAAGAATTAAGTAATGTATAAATAATTCCAAATGTAAATGCAGCAATAATAATACATTAAATAGAATCACGATTATTATTATTGGGAAAGAATGGTTTATATAATGATTTAGCATAAAAATTATGGAAATAAACATGTGGAAATGTATTGTTGATTTTATATGATAAAGAGGAAATTAATTAAGAAGAATTAATATAAAATTTAGCTACTTAAGGAGAGTAACCATAAATTGCTGATTTGTTTCAATCTTAAAATTTAGTATTCTTTACTAAAATTCTAAATCTGAATACAATCTTATCAAAATATTTTGCAAAATCATATAATTAATGTTATCCTGTAGAAATTATAAAAAAAGAAGAAGATGTCTCAAATGAAAAGTGTCTTCTTTTATCATACTATTATCAAAGATATAAATAATTAGATCATCCTACTTAAGATGATAAATTGACACTATCTTTAATTAAATAGTCTCGGAAGTAGTTAAAATTTGAATGTAAAGTTTAATGAATTAGTTTATATAATAAATAATTAAAGAAAATATTAAGAATAATTAATTTTAAAAAGAATATATTTTATTGTATGATTTCATCTTTAATCTATATATATATATAAATATTTACATAAATTGGTTGTGAATATGTATAATTTATAAACATTATTAATTAAAAATGTTACTTGAAAACATAAAAGTAATAAGTATTGATTATTATAGGTTGCTATTCGAATAAGGCCCTTTAACAATAGAGATCTTGAAATTTCAGACAAGAGCACTATCAAAGTTATAGATCAAGAGACCTTACTAGCAATTCCTCCGGTAGAGACAGAAGTTAAATTGGTCAAAAAGACCTATAAATTCAACTGGGTTTTTGATTAAATAGCTTCTTAAAAGGATATATTTGAAAAGACTCTTGAATATTAGATCCTTTCTTTGTTGGATGGAATAAATGTTACACTCTTTAGTTACGGTGCTTCTGGAACAGGAAAATCACATACGTAAATATTTTTCTATATATTTAGACTTATGAAACTTAATGAGGATTATGGATTATTGATAAGAGCTCTAAATTAATTATTTTAAACTATTCATAACAAAAAAAGGAAAATTTAGATGAAATTTTCATATATAGAAATCTAATAAGAGTAACTTTATGATCTATTAAACAATATGAATGGAAACCTTGATATTAGAGATGATATAGAAAAAGGAGTAGTCATAAATGGAATACGAGAAATTGATGTTACTAGCACTTAAGAAGTGATCAATTTAATATAATATGGAAAACGATAAAAATCAACTAAATAACATGAAATTCTAATATTTACTATCTAAATACAAGATATGATTGGTTAAAATAATGAAATCTTAGTTTCTAAATTTATATTAGGTGATTTAGCTTGGTTTGATAAAAATGGATAAAAGTCTGGATCTTTATAAGTTCTTAATGATTGTATATCCTTATTAAGTGAAGCATAAAATAAATAGATTTAACCATTCATTCCATATAGAAATAGCAAATTAACTAAAATACTTAAAGATTCATTTGGAGGAAATTCTAAAACTTTGATTATTGGTTGTGTTTCACCATCAATAACAAATTATGAAGAAACTATCTAAACTCTAGAATATTGTTAAATGGCTGCGGGTATTTTTAATCAAGGTACTATCAAGAATCTATAATAAAATACTCATCAAGAAGATTTTAAATAAATTTATGATTAATTAATAAATGAGAATGCAGAACTAAAGAAATAATTAAACAATAAATCTAATTAAAAACCTATAAATAATGAAAAAGAATAAACTAAATTATATGAAGAAAATATTATAGAACATTTTAATAATGAATAAGATATAAATTAATCTATTTTCAAATATTAATGGGAAGTAGAGTAGATTAAATTTACTGTGAATGAAAATCAAGAAAATCTATAACGTATTGATGGAATAGACAGAAAAGCTGCAGAATCTTTAAGATATTAAATTGAATAAGATCTTAAATAATTAAATAATTATTAGGAATAATTAACTAAATTTTAAAAATAAGCTAGTAATTTCACAATTCAAAGAAGAGCATTAGAAGAAGTAAATATTTTATAATTAAATTTAGAATGTTAATTAAAGTAATTTATCTAATAATTATAAATAATATTTAAATAATCTAATTGAAAAACATATTTTAAGATTAGAAGTATTTGAAATTAAACTTAAAGAATAAATTAATGAATTACATAGATAATAACATGAAAGGATTATGGCTATTTAAAGAAGTTAAATTACTTTAAGAGATAGAATTATTGCAGATCAAAGAAAACATATCATTTCACATGGTAAAAATCAATCAGTTTAACATTATTCTTAAATTGATACTACTACTGAAGTAATAGATGGAACAAAGGCAAAACTAAAACATTATCCATTACCAAAAGTTAAAGGTATTATAAATCATTTTTAATTTAGATCATTATTTTAATAAAGAAGCCTATTTGTAAAGAAAAGAATCTCCAAAATCAATATTTAGTCCAAGACTTCAAACTCCTTTACAACTTAAATAAAAAAAACCTTATATACCTAAAACACCTCATGCAAAAATAATTGATAATCTCTCAACACCAATTTTACCTAAATCAAATCCATTAGCAAAAGCACCTCCTTAAAAATTAATTGATTCTTAATCAATGGTAGCTTTACCTTTAATAACAACTAATAGAAATTTATCTAAATTTGTTTATGATTGGAGAGGAGGTGGTTATAAATTTATAGAAGATTAAAAAAAAATACCATCATAAAGAGAACTTAAAAAGGTTATTTAATCCAAATAACATACTTAGTAAAGTCTTGACAAATCATTTTTCACTACTTCTAGTAGAAGTATATAAATTATAAATTTTAAGGTACTTCTGCAAAAAGAGTGTCTTTCAAACAAAGTATATTACTTCCTGGAAAAGTACATGAATCTCCTTATGTGAAAGGATTTATTAATAAAGAAATACAAAGAAAGATGAAATTACAATAATTGAATTAAAAAATGATGAAAGTTACTAAAAAAAAATGATTTATCTTATATATATATCTTGTTTATATATTATTCAAAAATCTATATTTATTAATTAATTCATATAAAATGAAGATTAATATACCTCCTGTTAAAATATAATTTATTTAATACTTAATCAACACTAAGTATAATTTATTTAATTTTATTGTCAAGACTAAATTTACCAATATATTCAAATATAAATTAAGCAAAATATTATGACCATAAATAAATAATTGCAAAGCTACTTATTTATGTATTTTAATAATAATATCACTGTTTTATATTTTAAGGTTCTAATGTATTCTTTTATGTTTAATATTAATAAATATAAATACATTAGATGAACCTAATATATTACTAATTTTTTTAGTTATAATATTGATGAATAGAATGCTAAATTAATATTAGATTCATGAATAACATTATATTACTCAAATAAAATAACTAAATTTGTTTTATGTACTCTATATATATATATGCTTTTTTAAAGTAGATTTCTATTTAAGATAATTGACACAATCAAATAAATAATCATAAATCGTCCTCCTTGTAAGATGATGTTATCACTTTGATCTCTTCTTCAATTGTTGTAATTTCATTAAGCAATTCTTCATATTATTTGGGAGTAAGATTCCTTTGAATTAAATTTATGAAATTACTTCCCCTATTCTGTATCTAAATAGGCTATAATGTGATCGACCTATTGAATCATTTCCTATAATTTCTCATAATCTTATTTAAATTATATTCTTTCCCTCCATGACTTGATTTCATCAAAGCCTTCTTATTATGAGGCTACAGCAATTGTAATTAAAACGATAAATACAATAATAATTTTCATTTGATAATTTAAATAGTTATCAAATAAAATTGAAATAATATAATATAATAGAAAAGATCAAGACATTTAAGTTAGTATTAGTTTGAATATTATGTTTTTTATTTAATTCTTTTGAGATTGTATTTTTGTATAAATGTATAATATTTGAAAATAATATAATTAAAATGAGTGGAAGATCAATTAAGTGTTCATAAAGTAGTTAAAGAAAAAACAAAACAGAACCTGATAAATTGAGTAGATTTCATTCTAGTGATATGAGAGGTACTTTGAATGTTTTTATTTAGGACCATTTAAGTATGAACCCTTATAAAATATTTCTCATCCTATACAACCTGATGATGATGTATCTGTTAGAGATCCAACTTTAAGGACTGTAGATAAATCAAGACTATCACAAATCTAATCTTAAAATAACTCTAATCAAATGGTTAGTCTACAATCAAAGACTCCATTTAGTGAATAAGATGAAAGTCCTTTTATGTTGACATTTCCATAAAGATAATAAGAAACCACAAGAAAAAGAAGCAAAAGCAAATTAATTCTTTATTTTATAGAAAGAATTAGAAAGAGATTTAAAATAGATAGTAAAGCTAAATAATTTTAGTATTTATTTGATTAAGAAAACAATTCAAAAGATTATAATTGTACATATTATAAACTTATATAGAGGGACTTTGTTGCCTTCATCATGGCTATTATAAAGTTGGAATTTGATATTTTATATAATTTAACATTTGATGATAGTATATGTACCTTTATCAACAGCTTAAATTATAAGAGATTTGAATTACATCTTTTTATTATTTAAATTTATTGATGTTGGAATGCAATTATGTAGTTCTTTTACAGAAAATGGTTAATTCATTACAAATTTTAAATTAATTTCAATTAGATATAATAAATAATTGTTGTTACATGATTCAGTAATAAATCTTAAATTATAAATTAGATCACAATTATAGGATTAATATTCTTAAATACTTTAGCATAAAATTTTAAATTCTATGTACTTACAGCAGTTCTTTTAAGTTTAATAAAACGATTTTATGAAATTGAAATACACTTAAAATTTGAATTCAATTTATTTCATCCTATAATATTAGTGATTAATTCATTAATTAAAATGATTCTAATTTTCCATGTGATCACTTGTTATCAATATGGATTATTCAATTAGTATCATGAATAATTTTCAACATACTTATCTGCTTTAAATGTGATTATATCAATATATGCATTCAATTCTAATTATGTACCTACTGAATAGGATGAATTAATATTTAATAGTTTAATTAATTTTAGTTCAATTATTATGTTTGCTTACTTTTTAACTTAATTTGTGTATTTATTTAAGAGCAATAGAATATCAGAATAACTTAGTGAATTCTTAGCTATAAATAAATTAGATTCCAATTTAAAATTCAAAATTACTAATCATATATTTAATTAACCAAAATTTTATCATAATTAATTCGTATCCAAATTATCTGGATAATTATTATAAGAATTTAATTACATTTAAAGATCTTAATTACTTACTAAATATTTTAAATTCTATAATCAACATACTATAAATACACTTATTAATTATTGTGAAGATATGATTTGTTAACCTAATTAAGTAATAGTTAATGAATCTGAATATGATGATTGTTCCTTATATTTTATTCTTGAAGGTAATTTTAAAGTAGTCAATAAAATGGGAGTTTAATTATAAATCTTAGGAGTATTTTCAATTTATTATTATTATAGTCAACATAAACTTTTGGTGAAATCTCTTTTTATACTCAATTACCCAGATCTGCAACAGTAATAAGTGAAGGAGTTTGTAGACTCTTAAGAATTAGAAGAGAAATCTTCCTTAAATTATTAACATTTAGTGATAAAGTATTAAAATCAATCTTATCTATTAAGCAATATTTCTATAATGTTAGAGATCGTATATTGATTCATAAGGATTTACCATGTTTATGTTTCTGTTGTCAATCAAGTGATCATCTTATGACTAAATGTCCTTTATTGACCTTTAGACCAGATAAAGAGAAAGTGATTAAAACTTATATTTACCCTGTTAGGAATCTTAGAAAATAATGTAATAAATACTATATATTTTTATTTAGATCCTAGAAGATAAAATAAAGAAATGAAAGCTTTTGATTTCTTAAAAGATGCAGAGGCTAATCAAGATTACTTATTGTAATTGTATTCAGATAACCATTTTCAATCATCCAATCAATTTAGTTAATCAAATCTACCATATGATGATGTATATATTAAAGAATCTTATGCTTCTGCTTAGAGTTTTAGTAGAGTAAGCAGGGAGAAATCGTTGTTAAAGAGTACATCATTATTAAAGGAAAAATCTATATATGAATAATAATAATCTTTGATGAATGATGTGTAAAAGTATATCTTAAATATCTTTAAGATTTTTGGAAACTGCAGACAATCAATATATTGTACATTAAGGTGAATTGGATGATGATAAATTTGTTAGTTTATTGAGAAAAGATTAATAAAAGAATACATTTGCTACTGCTGGCTTTGGTAATCCAGGTCAACAATCAATTAAAGATCAAAAATCATTGAATGTTATTATAGAAAATGAAAGTTCAGAAAATTCACCTTCTTTAGAGAATGTATTAGAATAAGGCAATTAACCTTAAAGATTTAAAGATCCTAAATTAACTTTCAATTATAATTTTGATAATTAGATGAGTGAATTATAGACTAAATACTAATAATATTAGAGGAATGCTTCAGAATCTTTTAATAATTCTGTTCTTAGACAAGAAAATAAATAAAATTCAATCAGATAAAATTCTTCAAGATCTCAAACTTATAGTCCTATTACTTCTAATAATATTACTGCTAATTCACATCGTTCTTAAATCAAATAAAATGAAAACACTCAAACTCCTTCAGGAAAACCTAGAAGATCTACAAATTCCAATTATACTGTTAGATCAATCTCTGGAATCAATAGGTAATATACTGATAGTCCAGAATTGTAAAGTAGAAAGGGAACTAACAGAAAAAAATCAACTAGAACTGGAACAAAAGTATCTATAGCACCTTCTCAATTTTAACCTTTTAGTGGATTTGATGTAAATATTTTTAATAAATAAAAGAATCCTATTGGAGCTGAATTTGGAGATAATGATTTTGAGAAATTATACTTATTTGAAGTATATCTCCCCTATAATAATTATGATATTGTTATTTACAAGTAATTATTTATAATAATGATTTTAGATTTAATTAATACAATAAATAAAAAAGACTAAAGAAATTATCTAAATACTTTTTATCCTTTTAATTAGCTGTATAAATTTAGAGATTGAAAGCAAAGTAATAGATTATTTATTTAAAAATTAGATAATGTAAATAATGAATTTGTTGATGATATTCTTATTATTTAATATTATATTTATTTGATTTTTAATTCTTCTTTTATATAATGATATATTATATAATATTTTATTGTATAATTAATTTTATACAATTTAAATTCTAAACTCTAATAAATTAAAAAAAAATGAATTCATCATTATATTTCTAGAACTCTAACTAATTTATCATTTTCCCATTAAGCAATCTAAACTTTACCTTAATTTTGACTCTTCCCTACACCATGTCTTTTATTATTTTTGAATTATCCATCATAAAAAGTTTCATCATTACTAATAAATGTTCCTTTTCCATCCATTTTTCCATCTTTCATCTATCCTTTGTAATTTCCTTTTTAGCTTTTAACAGTTCCTTCAATCATTTAATCTTCATAAAATTATCCTTCAATTATAGTACCTCCATCTTATATTATAGCTACATCTGTTCCAATACTTTACTTAGAATTCATAGAATTGCTAAATAATATTAATTTTCCTTAACCATGCATCTTTCCATCTTTTACTTAACCTTTATAATATAAACTATTTGTTATATATATTGATCCTTCACCTGTCATCTGTCCATTTTCCCAATCTCCTTAATATTATGCCTCATCATTAAATACAATTGCCCCTTTTCCATGAGCTACTCCTTTTGAATGTTAACCATAATAATATTGATATTCTTGATCATTTACATAAATTGTACATCCTTTACCTTCTAATAAATTATTTTTCCATTGTCCTAAAAAATACCTGTCTTACTTATCAGAGATGAGTTCACCATAACCAGATTATATAAATTCATTTTCTCTTTACCCACGATATGATCCATTAAGAGCAAGAGTAAACCCTTCTTGTTAATTTATTTTTTCCTTCAAAATTTATTGTAATTCAATATCCTTTTACAAAACTTGCTCAATACATTTCTTCATTCTATCATTTGTAATTTATGCTATTAATAAATTCTTATTTCTTTAACGGGCAATAAATAACTTCTATTCAGATTAAATTTATTAAGTCGACCCAACAACTGATCCCATTTTCAATAAATTTATTATAATGAAGATAAAAACTAATATATTTATTAAATTAAGAACAATTGAATCAACTGTTTCATAATACATATAGATACATATAAATAGAGTAAAATTAAATGAAAACTCTATAATATATAAAAATTCAAGATATATATTCTTTATTTCATCTTTTTATAGCTTAAACACTCTAACTTTCAGAAAATTAATTTAGTTTTGACATAAATTCTTAATGAAAGCCAATAGAACATTAATTTTAAAGTGATTTATGTATTTATTAATGATTTTATTGTATTTATAATTTTTATGATTTATTATTTTATTATTTTATTTAATTAGATTAAGATTATAAATTAGATAAATCTAATTTAAGTTAAAAAATATTGGTTTTTATATCGAGATTTTTGTATTCAAATTTTCTTACACTTTCTATTATGGAATCATTTTCAAATCTATTAAGAAAGCAAAAACTAGATTCATCAGAATCATTTACTATAGAATTATCAGCATCATGTTCATTTATTTCAACATTATATTATTTAATTCTATTCAATTTATTATTTGATTCAAGTACATTATCATCATTAAGTACTTCTTNTTTCCTTTTTAGCTTTTAACAGTTCCTTCAATCATTTAATCTTCATAAAATTATCCTTCAATTATAGTACCTCCATCTTATATTATAGCTACATCTGTTCCAATACTTTACTTAGAATTCATAGAATTGCTAAATAATATTAATTTTCCTTAACCATGCATCTTTCCATCTTTTACTTAACCTTTATAATATAAACTATTTGTTATATATATTGATCCTTCACCTGTCATCTGTCCATTTTCCCAATCTCCTTAATATTATGCCTCATCATTAAATACAATTGCCCCTTTTCCATGAGCTACTCCTTTTGAATGTTAACCATAATAATATTGATATTCTTGATCATTTACATAAATTGTACATCCTTTACCTTCTAATAAATTATTTTTCCATTGTCCTAAAAAATACCTGTCTTACTTATCAGAGATGAGTTCACCATAACCAGATTATATAAATTCATTTTCTCTTTACCCACGATATGATCCATTAAGAGCAAGAGTAAACCCTTCTTGTTAATTTATTTTTTCCTTCAAAATTTATTGTAATTCAATATCCTTTTACAAAACTTGCTCAATACATTTCTTCATTCTATCATTTGTAATTTATGCTATTAATAAATTCTTATTTCTTTAACGGGCAATAAATAACTTCTATTCAGATTAAATTTATTAAGTCGACCCAACAACTGATCCCATTTTCAATAAATTTATTATAATGAAGATAAAAACTAATATATTTATTAAATTAAGAACAATTGAATCAACTGTTTCATAATACATATAGATACATATAAATAGAGTAAAATTAAATGAAAACTCTATAATATATAAAAATTCAAGATATATATTCTTTATTTCATCTTTTTATAGCTTAAACACTCTAACTTTCAGAAAATTAATTTAGTTTTGACATAAATTCTTAATGAAAGCCAATAGAACATTAATTTTAAAGTGATTTATGTATTTATTAATGATTTTATTGTATTTATAATTTTTATGATTTATTATTTTATTATTTTATTTAATTAGATTAAGATTATAAATTAGATAAATCTAATTTAAGTTAAAAAATATTGGTTTTTATATCGAGATTTTTGTATTCAAATTTTCTTACACTTTCTATTATGGAATCATTTTCAAATCTATTAAGAAAGCAAAAACTAGATTCATCAGAATCATTTACTATAGAATTATCAGCATCATGTTCATTTATTTCAACATTATATTATTTAATTCTATTCAATTTATTATTTGATTCAAGTACATTATCATCATTAAGTACTTCTTCATTGTAAATTTTTTCAATATCAATTCCACTTTTTTTGATTGCTAAAATTAATTTAACTAATTTTGATTCTTTTTCACTCATTTCTTATAATTTAATGTGCATTTTATTATGTATTTCTATTAATTAAATAGTATCCATATTATCAATTTGATTTGTTGATTATTTTGATGATTTAAGTTAATTAATTGAATCAATCAATAGATCTCTTTCTTTTTCAATTATTTTGTAATTATTTAAACATAATTCTTTTTCTATATTGATTTTATCAATAATTTAATTGAATTTTGTCTCTTATTCACATAAAATCTCAATAGATATATTATTCATCATTTCAAATAAATTATTGATAATTCTAACAGATATATCATTAATTGGAGTAGATTGAATAAATTAATGTTTGTATACATTTAATAGATTGCATTATTTTTATAATTATTCTTTATAGATTTCCCATTTTGAATGATATTTTTTCTTAATCATGATTGATTGAATTTAAGTATTAAGATTATATAATTCCTAATTTTTAGGTTTCCTTTATCTTGAACTTTGAGAATCATTTGTGAGATTAGTATTTAGATTCTATTTAGATCTATATAATTAAAGTTTAATTACAGTTTCTAAAGTTAGGTAGTTGAAAACAAATGACTATCTCCAACAATTTTTCTTAATTTTTAACCATTTTAAGAGGTTTAAATAGAATCATCTTCAATTTACAAATTACCCATTAAATTACTTTTAGAACTACTATTGGTATGATTATTGGTGTTTTCTGAAATATTGTGTTTATGTTATTTATAACGTTTCTCTTCTATTGATTTGGAAGTGGATACAGGTTATTTGATAGTCAAACGCTATTATTTAAATTTAGGAGGGATATGAAAGAAATTATTATATTCTGGATAAATGTTAGGTTAAGATGATTATTTAGGAATCACTACTCTAACTAAAGCCTCTTTAAAATTGTTTGGAGCTACTCGTTGCATTTCTGATAATTTAATTAAATATTCATTCTAATAGAGGTGGTAATTCTGAACGACAAGTAGGACATTACATTTTGATATTTATCCAACTGCGAAGACAAGATGGATGGAACCAATGATGACAAGGAGTTTACATAGCCTATTTGAGTATTAATTTATCAGTGGGCACTTATTAATCAAAGGGATCTTCAATTAATGAAGTCAAACATATTGCACATTCTTCCTAATGAAAATTATTGGATGATTGGTACATAATCCTCTTCTATATTAAGTACTCTGTAATAATTGTATTATTTTGGTAGGAAACATTTAGGAATAAATGATCTTGGGCCCAATTTAAACTGGATATAGAGGACAATTATTTAGAGTAAGTATTCACTTAAATAGATCATACAAAATAGTAATGAAGGTTCAAGACCCTGAAAATTACTTGGACATCCTCTATTATAGATCTAAAATATTTTAATTATATACTTAATAGAACATACTTGGAACCAAGATACCAAATACAAAATAAGAGTTGAATCTAGAGTTATTACCAAGACGTATATTATGGATAATTTATGGAAGTAGAATTAAGCCAGTTATACAAATAAACCAATTATAAGTGGAAAGGAAGTACATCAATACAAAATAAATGATGAGACTGAAATCTAATTTAATTTGGTGTTGTTTACAAAATTAAACAAAGAAGTAAGTGATTGCTCTTCTCATTCTTTATTAATCAAATAGATCTTCTAAATGTCGACTTCTCCAAACTATCCAAATTAATTTCATGTCACAAGTTGTTGCCAATAAGAAGTAAAAGAAAGCAGGTAAAATGAAATATTAAAAGTATTGCTAGAATTGATCATATATTTTACATAATTAATTAATGCTTTATAGAGATTTTGTAGACATATGTATGAATCTTGAACAGTCAAATAACCAACTGCAAAAAATGAAATCTAATATAACTTTGAGTATTTTACTTTGTTAGAGTCTTCCAAATTCTCAATTAAAGCCTTACAGAGCTTAGTTACAAATAAGAATTAAGTAAAACATATCATCACAGACATTGTACAATACATAATAATCCTTAATAAATAATTTGTTGTGTCTAGAGTTAAATCCATTTCAATATCAACATCACAACTTAAATCCAATGAATTATTATGAGTATACAAATGTACTTTAATCTTAGTATGTTTCTCATCATAAATTTCACTTTCAAATTCAATATTGACAGTATATGCTATTTCACAATTCTCTTTTGAATTATGTGTTCTTCTGAATTTGTATGCTGTAGAGTAGTTCAAGACACTGATGTTCTCGAATGAACTAACATTAAATCATTCTTTACATATCACTATCAGAATAATTTGTCAATTAAAAAATGCCTAATACCTGTCTTTTTTCTGGATATATGGGATTAAGCAATTAAAACTCAAGTCTATCGATTAGATCATTCTTATTTTGTTATGTACTATTTGACAAGAATATCATATAAGCATCTCCTTATTCAACTGTCATGTATTGAAATTATTATTATTCCTTTTTCTATGATGTCCATTACCCTTTGTATTCATACTTTTACAGTATCTTTGACAATTCACTAATATTTTTTGGACGTTCACTAAGTCCTATTACTAATTAAAACAAAATAATGCTTAACATTATAAAAATTATATATAATCTAATCTTCTATTTTTGATAAGTATATAATTTAATCTCTTTATCCAAGAAAATACTTGAATTTTCTATCAAAAAAGGGGATCAATTTTATATATTGAATGTCAAAGAAAGATTAGAATATATTCATTTGAAATACTTATATATATTTATTATGATAGTTAATTTGATATTTATAGTTAATCTATTTAAGTATATGCAATTATTATATATTTATTTAATCTTAATGAATATGATTATATTAATTTATAGATTTAATATTAATATTCAAATAATATAATTGAAGATAAATTTATAATTTTATAATTGTATATCTTTAAGATTAAATACATTTATAATCTAAAAAATAAATTATTAAATTTTTAATTCTATATTTTTATATTTTTCTATTCATTTTTCATTTCTTTTAATAAGATACTCTAGCTTCAAAATCTTTTTACTCAATAATAGTTTGTTTATAATCAATTTATTTTGGACCAAATATTTTGAACTTAACATATTCTAAGAATTCTGTCATTGAAGTATTCATTGACATAAATTCTTCAATAAAATAATAATTACTATTTATATAACCCTCAATTTCTAATTTTTTATAAAAATCTCCAATTAAATTAAATACAACAATACCCTCAGTTTAATTAGTATTTTAAATATTAACTTTTATATTATTAATGGCATAAACATTTTTGAGTTGAGATTCTTAAAATTATTCATTATTAATATAATAAATTTTAGGCTGATTTTTGTTAATTATTTAATCTATACTCATATCTTAAATTATCTGATAGATTAATTTATAGTTTTAAGGGAACATTTTAACAAAATTATTGTGCTCTATTTTTATAATATTTCTCAAACAAGGCTTTATTAATTTATTAGAATTAAAAGCAAATTTATATTTTTCCATTGAATCTTTATTTACTTCTTTATTTGGGACGATTAATTTTAATATTATACCTTTGGATGTTTCAAAATCTTAAATTTATCGAATATCAAATGGATTAATTTCTGTTTCATTTATAAAAAAAGCAAATGGACGATCAATTTTAAGTTGTTAATTTTTGAATAATTCTATCAAAATATCATGAAAAAGACACGAAACTGGATTTCTTTGATATTATTCTATAAATAATTCAATTTTCTTGAATTGCAAATCCACTAATACTTAATATATATTTTTTTCTCTAATATAAATATAATGATTACCTTTCAGTCTCAATATCATATATAATGTGCTATTATTTTTAAAACCCAATTGTTAAAGAGTTCTGCTTTCATTTTATTACAAATAGCTTCCATTACCTAATTACCATTTTATAATTTCTTCATATTAAGCTTACATCCGTTATGCAAATATTTATTCTTTGATTCCTTATACAAATATATTAAATGGAATCTCAGGAGGAATAGACACTTATAAATGTAAATTAGCTTATAATAAGTTTACAAAAACATTAACACTGATTGCATGAGGTTAATCTGAACGATCTTAATTTATCTCACTCATAAGTTCATTCATTTATAATATTTTAAAATTTTCTATTAATAATAAATATATATAAATATATATATATAAATAAATGTTTAATGAAGATTATTATAGAAGATTAATAGTTTAATCATAAAATTAATAAATAAGAATAATAAATACAGATAGACCATGGTATCCTAAAATGAAATAAAAAGATATAATTAGACCATTATTTAGTGAAGATTTTAAATTTTTTGTATTACCACCTAATAAGATGATTTCATTATTAAAAAGACATAAAATAACAATACCAACAGATGAATAAATAAGAGAATTTCTTAAAAATCATTCATTAAAGAATATTGTAGATTATGGAGTTAAATTAAAAAGTACTACAGAAATTAAAGTACATCCTCCTTAAGTAATTATTTAAAATTAAAGAAAAAGAGCAAAAACTAAATAATAATTAATTATTAATAAAAAGACTATTAATATATAACATATTAATAATAATATAATAGAACCAACTAAATAATCTACATCATCTTAATATAAACCTTCATATCATAAAACTTTAAAAATATATAAGACTGATTATTCTAATTAAGATCTATATACAATCATAAATAAATTAAATTTCTCACCTATGTAAATTAATCAATCACCTAAATAAACAAAATAAAATATACATATTAATACTTTACCATCTTAAACATATGTAAAACCGATTGTACCAAAAAGTGTATTACCTTATCCTCCTAGATCAAAGAAACAGCTTCGATAATTACTGTTGAGAGCCATTAATAAGATAAAGAAATTAGGTTTAACTATTAAGTATGTAATGTAAAATAAGATATTTTCAAAAAAACCATATGAAAAACCACTTTCAAAACAATTTATTCATGCAGCTAAAAAGAATTAAATAGATGAAATCAATAATCTTCTATCAATCAATCCTTATCTTGTTTTTGATTTTGATTTTTATAATATGACTGCACTTCATTGGGCATGTAAAAAAGGTTATGTAGAATTAGTAGAATTGCTTTTGTAATATCATTCTGATGTTGATGGAATTGATATTTTATATAGAACACCATTAATTTTATCAATAGAGGAAAACCATTTGGAAATCACACATATTTTATTGGCTAATGGTGCATACCCTTGGAGTACTGCTATTACAGATTTAAAAACTGTTTTAGATTCTAATGAAAAAGCTAAAAATCTATTAACTAAAGTTAGAAGGGTAAAATCTATTCTAATTATCTTTTTTAGTTGCAAATTATGGCGAAATGGACTTAATAGAAGGAATACCTCAGTTTAATATGAATCTTAATTACTTATATTTATTAAAAAACAATATCTAATAATAGTCACAGTTTCTTTCTGCGATATGGAACTGGAGAATAACTTCTAGATATAGCAAACCATTTTTTTCGATTCTCAACTATTTCGATATGTTTGCGAAATTCTTTCGTTTGATCTTTAAAGTTATAGAAAGGTCTTCTATCTATTTATGCTAATCGTCTTAGTATCAAATGATTGGCTTCAGATATTTCCACTGAATTAGGGTATTTCCACGGTTTTAAAGCCTTCATAATAATTATTTTTATTTATAATTTAAGTTTTGTACTTATATAATTACTAAATAAAGAAAACTTATATTAATTAATACTATAAATCTAAGATGTCATACTAATATAATTAATGCCAATTAAATACAATCAAAATTAAGAATATGTAAACGTTACTTATTATGAAAAATGAATGTTTAATAAGTATAATGCATGAGCATATATGATTATAAATGAAATTTATATAAATAATAAATATAGACTGATAAAAATACTTTTAATGTTCTAAACAACTAATAATCCAACATTTCAATTGTAAATAAAATAAAAGAATAAAATAAAACACTTGAGTAAATAATTTTAATATATCTTTTAAATGTTGATCTAAGTAAAAAATACAGTCTTTAAAGTATAAGATATTATTTTGATTGTATTTAATTGGCATTAATTATATTAGTATGACATCTTAGATTTATAGTATTAATTAATATAAGTTTTCTTTATTTAGTAATTATATAAGTACAAAACTTAAATTATAAATAAAAATAATTATTATGAAGGCTTTAAAACCGTGGAAATACCCTAATTCAGTGGAAATATCTGAAGCCAATCATTTGATACTAAGACGATTAGCATAAATAGATAGAAGACCTTTCTATAACTTTAAAGATCAAACGAAAGAATTTCGCAAACATATCGAAATAGTTGAGAATCGAAAAAAATGGTTTGCTATATCTAGAAGTTATTCTCCAGTTCCATATCGCAGAAAGAAACTGTGACTATTATTAGATATTGTTTTTTAATAAATATAAGTAATTAAGATTCATATTAAACTGAGGTATTCCTTCTATTAAGTCCATTTCGCCATAATTTGCAACTAAAAAAGATAATTAGAATAGATTTTACCCTTCTAACTTTAGTTAATAGATTTTTAGCTTTTTCATTAGAATCTAAAACAGTTTTTAAATCTGTAATAGCAGTACTCCAAGGGTATGCACCATTAGCCAATAAAATATGTGTGATTTCCAAATGGTTTTCCTCTATTGATAAAATTAATGGTGTTCTATATAAAATATCAATTCCATCNAAACATATGTAAAACCGATTGTACCAAAAAGTGTATTACCTTATCCTCCTAGATCAAAGAAACAGCTTCGATAATTACTGTTGAGAGCCATTAATAAGATAAAGAAATTAGGTTTAACTATTAAGTATGTAATGTAAAATAAGATATTTTCAAAAAAACCATATGAAAAACCACTTTCAAAACAATTTATTCATGCAGCTAAAAAGAATTAAATAGATGAAATCAATAATCTTCTATCAATCAATCCTTATCTTGTTTTTGATTTTGATTTTTATAATATGACTGCACTTCATTGGGCATGTAAAAAAGGTTATGTAGAATTAGTAGAATTGCTTTTGTAATATCATTCTGATGTTGATGGAATTGATATTTTATATAGAACACCATTAATTTTATCAATAGAGGAAAACCATTTGGAAATCACACATATTTTATTGGCTAATGGTGCATACCCTTGGAGTACTGCTATTACAGATTTAAAAACTGTTTTAGATTCTAATGAAAAAGCTAAAAATCTATTAACTAAAGTTAGAAGGGTAAAATCTATTCTAATTATCTTTTTTAGTTGCAAATTATGGCGAAATGGACTTAATAGAAGGAATACCTCAGTTTAATATGAATCTTAATTACTTATATTTATTAAAAAACAATATCTAATAATAGTCACAGTTTCTTTCTGCGATATGGAACTGGAGAATAACTTCTAGATATAGCAAACCATTTTTTTCGATTCTCAACTATTTCGATATGTTTGCGAAATTCTTTCGTTTGATCTTTAAAGTTATAGAAAGGTCTTCTATCTATTTATGCTAATCGTCTTAGTATCAAATGATTGGCTTCAGATATTTCCACTGAATTAGGGTATTTCCACGGTTTTAAAGCCTTCATAATAATTATTTTTATTTATAATTTAAGTTTTGTACTTATATAATTACTAAATAAAGAAAACTTATATTAATTAATACTATAAATCTAAGATGTCATACTAATATAATTAATGCCAATTAAATACAATCAAAATTAAGAATATGTAAACGTTACTTATTATGAAAAATGAATGTTTAATAAGTATAATGCATGAGCATATATGATTATAAATGAAATTTATATAAATAATAAATATAGACTGATAAAAATACTTTTAATGTTCTAAACAACTAATAATCCAACATTTCAATTGTAAATAAAATAAAAGAATAAAATAAAACACTTGAGTAAATAATTTTAATATATCTTTTAAATGTTGATCTAAGTAAAAAATACAGTCTTTAAAGTATAAGATATTATTTTGATTAATATATTTTATTAGTTGTCAAAATTAGCAATTCTAAAAATTCTATATAATTACTTTAGAATAATCTAATTTATTTATATAATTTAAGTTTTTCAAATAGTTAGATATTTAATGATCATTTCTATTTATAAGATGTATTTGTTTAATTCATTTATGTCTTATAAATAAAATATAAATATTTATATTAATAATGTTATATGAAAATTTAAAATAAGTATTTTGTTAGAAATAGAAAAAGAAGGAATATGTTGAATAAATAAGTAAAATAGTTGGAGATCTGAAATTTTTTAAAGAAAAAAGAGAAATATTTGATAGTATTTTGTATTATCAAATGTTGAAAAAGTTAAATTTAATTGAAACGAAATAAGAAGAAGTATTATTTCATTATGGTAAAAGAATTATATAAATTAATTAGGATCAAATAATGTAGAGTTATTTTATATTATATTGTAAGGGAAAGTAGCAATTTTATGTCCAAAAAATAGAATGATAAGTCATAAATAGATTTTAGATGAATATCATTAAATTGATATTGTAGGAAGTCCAAAATCATCAAATGATTCATTAAAAGATATTATAATATAATAGGCATATTCAAACTTTTTAGGAATGAAGAATTTAAAACAATTTGATTAAGATGCAATTATTGATGAATATAATCATAATCCAAATAATTTTTAAGTTGATAAAGCATTAGATTAATTAATTAAAAAAAGATTTCCAAGTTTAAAGATTGTAAATATGTGTCATTAAGGTGATTAATTTGGAGAAATTGCATTAATAGGTCATGTAAGAAGAACAGCAACAGTTTTATGCGTGACTGATTGTTTATTATTGACATTAACAAATAATGACTTTTAAAATATCTTATAATAATATCATTAATAAGTAAGAAATGAAAAGATTTAATTATTGAGAAATTATTCTTTATTTAGATCATTATCTGATGGTAAATTAAAAGGAATGATTGAACATATTATTGTATAAAAGTTTTCTATTTTTTCAGTGATATATTATGAAAATACAATACCAGAATATATTTATTTTATAAAGTCAGGAGAAGTTGAATTACTTAAGGTAGTTAATAAAAATAAACAAATATCAATTTCTTTATTATAAGTTGGTTGTGTATTTGGACATTAAGATATTGGTCATTAATAATTTAGATAGTATAGAGCAATATCAAAATCATGTTAATGTGAATTATACTTGATTCCAGTTAATATTGTCTTATAATTTGATTAATAAAATGAAAATAATGAAGCAGAGAAAGAATTTCATCAATCAAGATTAAAAAGATTATTAAGTGATCGTATATCTGTTCATGATAGAAAGAAACAAAATTTGTCTCCATAATCAATTGAAGAAAGATATAAAGGAGATAAAGATTATGAATCTTTTCTAAGCTATGCATTTGCAACAAAGAGGTATAAAAAATTTAATATAGAGTTCTTTCGCCTAAGCATAAAAAACTTATTTCTGAGCCATTTGTTCCTTTTTTTGATATAAATCATTCTAAACAAAAGAAATTCAGATAACACACTTCACTCTCGAAAAATTAAAGTGTTGAAAAATAAACAATTATTAATTTAGATCATTTCAATAATTCTAAGAATTAATTAATAACAACTTAAGTTAATTATCATAGACATCTCTTTAGTCCAAGAACAACTAAAAGACATTTAGATACATTTATGCCATTTAAAAGATTATGATTTATACAATATTATTATTTAATATATATATTAATTAATATCTATTCAAAAAATATTTGTTAAATTATATTATTATTTTTTTAATAAATCTTCTACTAAATTTATATTAACAATTTCTAATAACAATAAATCATTCATTTTTTTAATAATTTATGTCTTTTATAAATTTTTCTCATAATTATTGGAATTTATTTTTATTAATTTTCATTTTAGGTTTCATCTTCAGATAAATCTACTAAATCATCATCATCTTAATCCATACTCAAATCTAATTCATCTTCATCTGAAAAATTTCCTTTTTATAATTCTTTTTCAAATAATTCATCTGCATAAGCATCCTCACTTGTTATACTACTTTTTCTTTAAGGTTTATTTTGTTATTTAAGTTGATTATCCTATTTTCTTTATTTTTCAAATTTTAATTTAAATTATTCTTCATTAATAACAGATCCTGATAAATTAGATATTCTATTTGTAACTCTATTTTTTGCTTCTACAAATTTAGCCAAAAAAGCACTTTATGAATATTCCAATAGTGGATTAACCTTTTATGTAATATTTTAATCTTTATTTAAAATCTATTTAGCTATTTATTATGCTTTATTATGATAATGAGAAGTAAATGATTAAATCTCATTTAAAAATGATGATGCTCCTGAAAATAATGGATCTCTTTTGAAATACAAATACTCTTAATTTTCATTTGTTTCTTCTAATAATTATGGTATCTCTATACAAAGTTTTTAAACACAAATCAATGCTGTAATTGTAAATGCCAAATTAGAATGCATTGATATTTATAGTAATCTTTTAATGATTGCTTTTTATCTTACTATTTCATTATCTTATTTTATTGATAAAAATAACAAATCAAAAAATAATTCACCTAAACTTGTACTTTAAATTTCTTAAGATAATAACTATAAATATATTATAAATAATACAATCTCATATAAACTTCTATAAAAGTGAGCATTTAAATCTGATATTTAATAAACAAAATATAGAGTCTAGATTTTTATTTTAAAATTTTCTGATGTAGCAATTAATTTATAAATCAATTTTTCATTTTCTTTAAATAATTCTTTTAATTAATCTAAAAATGATTATCCATAAGGTAAAGTCTTATTAATTCCTTTTAAAATTTGACTAAATAATTTTGAGCATTTTTAATCAGCTTATGGAATCTTCATTATCTTTTTGAAAAAAATAAAGAAAATCTTAAGCATATAAGCTACAGTGCTTGTTTCTTGAGTTTATAAATTAATTGTGTTTATAAAATTTAGACAATAATACTAAGCTTCTTAAGGTAAATTGGGTCTATACATAAATCCATAAGTCTCTTTTAAAAATGGATAAGTTAATGCAGGTTTTTTCTATTATTAATAAAATATTTTACTGATAATTCTCCTGAAAGTTTCTTAGTAAGTAAAGTCACTAAAGTTTTCTCTTTATCACCAAATTTATTAACAATTTCTTTTATTAATTCTTTTGTATATATTGGATGAGCACAATGTAGTTCTAGCATCATTAAAATAATTTGTCTTCGCACATATGGTAAAACATCTTAGGAAGCCTTGATGAGAATTTCACAGGTCTTCACTAACACCTAATTAATTCCATGCCAATAATATTTCTATAATTCATCAGTTAAATTTGATTCTTCAAAATTGCATGGAACACCTCTCTTTAAAATTAAATGAATTAATAAATCTTTAAGTTAAAATAAAGCTTTTAAACTTTTCTCTCTTGATGGTAATGCAGCCTATATATATTAATAGATAATTGTACAATTTCTAATAACTTATTTAATGAACCTAATGCATGATCTGGATTTTCTTTGATTGAAATTGACAAGGCTGAGATTTTATCTGCTATTGTTCCTGAATGTAATAATTTTTGCATCAATTATGTATCAGAGGCTGGCTTATCCCTTCTTATTTTCTTCTCCTAATACTCATATAGTTTTTAGGCATGATTAAAAGAATCCTCAATTTTTTTTACCATAATTTATATTAATTATGGAAATTGATCGTTTGAGAAAATCTATCAAAAATCAATTTGAACAAAAAGAAATAAAATAAAAGGGGGAATTTCTTTCTATTATAGATTAAGAATTGTAATCCTTAAAAGAAAAGCTAGCTACACAAATACTATAAGAAAATAATAATATCGTAAAATATAATATTAAGTTACTCTAATTGGAAAAAAAGAATGCTGAAAAACAAGATATTATGTTAGATTAAGAATTGCAATTAAGAAATTATGCTACATTAAAATAGTAATCATTATAGTTTGATGTTTCAACACAATATAATGAAATTTAACAAATTGATAGAGATGATCAAAAAAATGAGATAAATATATAAAATGTAAATGTTTAAATAGAAGAGTTAAAAACTAGAAATTTAAAGTTGTCTCTAAAGCTTTTTAAATTACTATTGTATTTTGTAGACTTGGAATTATATGATAGTGAATTTGCAAAATAAGCAGCTCTTGATGATTTTCCTTGTGATTAACTTTACAAACCTAAATTACCAGAGATATAGAACATGATCATGAATTTAGAAGTAAATGAGAAAAAATATTAATCAATTATTAAATAGAAAGTATCTTATATAACTATCATTTGGAAGACTAATTAAAATAATAAAAAATAGAAATAGAATAATTATTACAATAAAATAAGAAGTTGAAGAAATAATTATATGTATATGACTTTAGTTCAGATGCAAAAACTGATCAATAAAAAAGATCTATCTTCACTTTGGGAGAATAATTAGATGATTAAAAATACTTAGAATAATTATTATAACCAAAAAGGGTATAATCTTTATATTTAAAAATAGAATACTTAACCAAAATGCAAAACATTGAATGATATCATATTAAAAAAAAGAAGATAAAGTATTGATACTAGTGAACCAAGATTAGATTTTTATAAAATCAACAGAAAATTAATAGCAGATAGATTCTAATAGCAACCAATATAATTTCTAAGTTACTAATAATGTAGAATTCACTCATTATCAATTAAACATTGATAAAGTATTATTATTATTAAATTACATATAATAATAATCATACTTATATCTGATTGATATTATTCTTATTAATATTAATTCTTCTATTATATTTAATTGATTTATTTGAGACAAATAGAACTTGAATATTATTTTAATTGGTTAATAAAATTATTTTCTTGATTAATTAATGGGAGGAGCTTTTGGAAAAAGGAAAGTTTAAATATTAGTAGTTGGTTTAGATAATTCAGGGAAAACAAGTATTATAAATGCTTTGAAAAATGAGAAAAATGCAACAGTGGCACCCACAGTAGGTTTTAATAAGGATTCTGTAGAAAAATTTAACTTAAACTTTTAATTCTCTGATATGAGTGGATAAAATTAATATAGAGGTATGTGGGAATAGTATGCAACAAAAGTATTAGAATTGATATAAATAGATTGATGGACTTATTTTTGTAATTGATTCATCTGATAAAATCCGATTTGGTATTGCTCTTGATGAATTCAAATTACTATTAGAGACTTAAGGATTCAATAAAGACCTTCCAATTCTTGTGTATGCTAATAAATAGGATTCTCCAGATGCATAAAATCCATAATTTTTTATTGATTATTTCGAATTGAAAAAGTATAAGAATCCTTCTTAATGCTTTGGAGGAAGTGCTAAGACTGGAGTTGGTTTGGATTAAGGACTTGAATGGTTAAGTGCAAAGATTTAGTAAGTAAAACCAAAATGATATGCTTTTTATTAAGATTTTGGATTAATATTTAATATTACTAATTGTCTTATCTATATATTTTATAAGCAAAGCTATATTATTTATTGTTCATTATAATGAAATGATAATACAGAAATTTAAAAGTTGTCGTTATAAATTTAAATATAAATGATAGATAGTGAAACATTTTTTGCAAAATACTTGTTATCGCCACGACTTTAACATACAGAATCTGACTAAAGACTTATATCCCTTAATGCAGCTTAAATTAGATTATCTCCAGATAGAAAGATAAAATCCTCTTTTCTTTAGGATGAAATATCATTCACATCTAAAAATTCTTAACTACTTAGTTAAACTATCAGATCACTTCTCAAAAATAGTTGGGATTTTGTTGAAACTGTTAGAGAGAAAAACTTAATTGATCCTCATTTATAATATCATTTAAGAAAATTCAAAAATGATCATGAAAGTGTTAGTGACCTTGTAAACAGAAAGGTGTTCGATAATATTGAACATCTCAATCAATACAAGGATTAGATCAATTCATTATAATAGGAGATTGTTAACTTAAATGAAAAATGCAAACATAGAAAAGTATGTTTAAAAAAATTGAATGATATTTTAAATAGAAAAGATGATGAACTTTTATAATTTAATCAATAAATACAAACTATTTAGACAGAAAATTTATCATTAAAAAATTAACAAGAAGAATTAAATTGTTAAAATATTCAATTAATAGAAGAATTATAAAATGTAATAAGTACATCATAATAAACCATCAATTAACTTAATTAGAAGATAAGAGGAATAGAGACTAATTATGAATAATTAAAATCTGATAAGGATAAGGAGATTTAAAATTAATTAAATTAAACTGATAAATTAGAAGAAGAATATGATTCTCTTAAATTAAAACTCAAGAAATAAGAATCTTAAATAGGTTTATTAATTGAAAAAAATTAAGAACAAAAATTTGAAATTGAATCTCTAAACACTTCATTAAATTAGAATAAAGATTAAATGAAATTAAATGAAATTGAAATTAAAAGATTAAAAGATTTATGTACATTTTAAGAAGAATAAATTAATTAATATTGTAATTAATAAACATAGACTCTATTATAATTTACATCAAGATAAAATGAATTAACATAATAGTTTAATCATAAATAAAATGAATTATTATAATAAATTTAATAATTAGAAAATGAAAAAATTGAATTATAAGGAAAAATTACTTCATTTATTTAAAAAGAAATCTAATTAAATTAATAAATATAGTAGTTAGAAGATAGATAAATTGAATTTGAATAAACCAATAATTCATAATTTGAAACAATCCAATAATAAAAGAAGTAAATTAATTTATTAACATCATAATGTTAATAATATGTTACAGAATTAGAAAATAATCAAAATGAATAGATAATCTAAGATTTATAAACTTAATTATCATAATCTAAAATAATAATTAATGATTTAAACATTAAAATTAAGGAAGAAGAATAAAAATTTGAAAAATTGAAATAATAAAAAGATGATGATATATTTATACAATTAAATTAAATTTACAAATTAGAAGAAGAATTGGAAACATTAAAATCAAAATTAAAAAAATAAGAATCCTAATTAGTAATTACATCTGAAAAAAATCATGAACTTAAAGAAGAAATAGATTCTTTGAATGCTGAATAACTATCTTTTAAAGATTAGATAAAACTTAATGAAATAGAACTCAAAAGATTAAGAGATTTAACTGTTGTTTAAGAGGAATAATTAAAGGTTTATTGTAATTAATAAGCATCAACATACTAATAGTTTAGTGCTAGATAAAATGAATAAGTTCAATAATTTAATATTAAATAAAATGAACTATTAGAGTAAATTGCTACATAATAAAAAGAGTATGCTGATTTATAAGGAAAACTATCATAAATTATGCAAAAAGAGATTATTTCACATTAAAAAAATAAGATTCTTGAAGATTAAGTAAAAGAACTTGAGGAATTAAATTAAAATTTACTTGATACCAATTCAAAATAAAAAAAACAATTAAGTAATCTAAATTAAGTTTGTTAATAAAATGATATTTAAATGGAATAACAATAGAAAGATAGGTAAAATTTGGAGGATGCTATTTAATAAAATAAACAAAAACTAAAATAAATTGAAGAAAAATTAAACTAATCTAATTTAATTATATTGTAATATGAATAATAGATTAATGATTAACAATTATAATTATCTATTCTTAATTAAACTTAATAAGAATTGTAATAATATTAATAAAAAGTCTTAATTTTAAACAATAATTTAGATGAATCAAGAATATAAACAGAAACTATATTAAAATAAAAAGAAGATCTTGAAGTTTAACTTTAAAATACAACACAAACTAATAGTTAATTATAATAATGTAATAAAACACTTGAATAATAATAAAAATTGATTGAAAATAATTATTCAAGTTTGACATAAGAAAATAGAAGATTATAAAATTAGTTAAGTGAATCTATTTGTGTTAGTAAATAAAAAGAACTTGAAAATTAAGAATTATAGAAATTAAATGAAACATTTAATTAATAAATATCCTAATTATAACATTAATATACTTAATTAGAATAATCATATCATCAAATAGAATCAGATAAAAATGTTATTAATTAATAATTAAGTGATAATTCACATTTATTAGAGTAATCAATGATGGAAAATGAAAGTAAATTAACAAAATTATAGACATAAAATTAAAATTTAAAGGAGGAAATCAAATAGTTAAAAAAGAATCAAAATGAAAAAGAACACTAATTTGCTTAAACAGTAAAATAATATCATTAAAAACATTAAGGTATCATATTAATTTTAATTATTTTAGAACATAATACAAAAATGAGTGAAATTAATAAATTATTAAAAGATAGAAATGAAGAAATATAAAAAATGAAATTATAAATGGATGATGCTTAAATAAAATCATAATTACTTAAAATGAAAGGTAAATATTTAAAAACTAATTTAGATGAAACATATAGAAGATTATTAAATAGAATAATAAAATCAATTGATCCATTTTGTGATACAAAAAAAATCAATGATGTAGATACTCTACTTGAAACTGCAGTTGAAAAGGTACAAACACTTGTCAAACTTAAAAAAAGAAATAAAGAAAATGATGAATTCTCTTTAAATAGTTAAAAAGAACCATTTAATTTGGAATTGTCTCAAATAGTATAAAATTGATTAAATTATCAATATAAAATTCATTTTCAATCTAAAATTTTATTTATACTTCTATAAACTTTATCTAATTTAACTTGTAATTTTATGAATTAATTAAAATATCTCTAATTTTTTAAATTATTTGTTATTTATTCTAGTAAATTGTTTAAATAATTTTTTTGATTTTTTATCTTTAGAGGATGATGATTAAAACTTTACCTTAAACTAATTTTTAATAAATAATTATTATTTAATAATTATTTTAGAGCTTATTTCATCAAAATTCCAATTTTTAATTTACTTTAAGTTAAATCAGTCTCTCCTTTCATTCATGGAACACTAAGTAAATTTAGAAAGATATCTCAGATCCGTACTTTTTAGAGTGTAAATCCTTTCATTTTAAATATTTCTATCCAAAACACAACCCAAAACAGATATTTTTATTAGGTAACTCACAAAATTTCTTCATATTATATAAAAAATTAATGTTTTTATTGTACTCTAATTAATTGAAGAACTTTGCCAAAATTTTAAAATATAGTTCTCATTTATTGTGTTGAACTAATTGCTCCCTTAACGATCTTCATCAGCATATTCATCTCATTAGATGGTAAAGTATTAATATGTATATTTTATTTTGTTTATTTAGGTGATTGATTAATTTACATAGGTGAGAAATTTAATTTATTTATGATTGTATATAGATCTTAATTAGAATAATCAGTCTTATATATTTTTAAAGTTTTATGATATGAAGGTTTATATTAAGATGATGTAGATTATTTAGTTGGTTCTATTATATTATTATTAATATGTTATATATTAATAGTCTTTTTATTAATAATTAATTATTATTTAGTTTTTGCTCTTTTTCTTTAATTTTAAATAATTACTTAAGGAGGATGTACTTTAATTTCTGTAGTACTTTTTAATTTAACTCCATAATCTACTATATTCTTTAATGAATGATTTTTAAGAAATTCTCTTATTTATTCATCTGTTGGTATTGTTATTTTATGTCTTTTTAATAATGAAATCATCTTATTAGGTGGTAATACAAAAAATTTAAAATCTTCACTAAATAATGGTCTAATTATATCTTTTTATTTCATTTTAGGATACCATGGTCTATCTGTATTTATTATTCTTATTTATTAATTTTATGATTAAACTATTAATCTTCTATAATAATCTTCATTAAACATTTATTTATATATATATATTTATATATATATATATTTATTATTAATAGAAAATTTTATAATATTATAAATGAATTAACTTATTAAATAGTGCCTTGAAAGGGAATATTAAAGATAAGGTCTTTCAGATTAACCTCATTCAATCAGTGTTAATGTTGTTGTGAACTTAGAAAAAGCTAATTTAAAATTATCAATGTCTATTGATCCTGAGATTCCATTTAATATATTTTTATAAGGAATCAAAGAATAAATATTTGCATAACGGATGTAAGCTTATTATGAAGAAGAATTAGAATGGTAATTATGTAATGGAAGCAATCTTCAACCAGACGATGGAAGAACTCTTTAATCATTAGGTTTTACA
This sequence comes from Paramecium primaurelia, assembly GCA_905182975.1. Classification (NCBI taxonomy): domain Eukaryota; phylum Ciliophora; class Oligohymenophorea; order Peniculida; family Parameciidae; genus Paramecium; species Paramecium primaurelia. The sequence goes on from CAJJDM010000003.1 coordinate 926,906, forward strand.
AACAATTGTACATTATATGTCAGATTGAAACTTAGAGGTGGACCAAAAAAAATATATTATTAAGTATTAGTGGATTTGCAATTCAAGAAAATTGAATTATTTATAGAATAATATCAATTTAATCCAGTTTCATGTCTTTTTCATGATATTTTGATAGAATTATTCAAAAATTAACAACTTAAAATTGATCGTCCATTTGCTTTTTTTATAAATGAAACAGAAATTAATCCNAGATGGTAAAGTATTAATATGTATATTTTATTTTGTTTATTTAGGTGATTGATTAATTTACATAGGTGAGAAATTTAATTTATTTATGATTGTATATAGATCTTAATTAGAATAATCAGTCTTATATATTTTTAAAGTTTTATGATATGAAGGTTTATATTAAGATGATGTAGATTATTTAGTTGGTTCTATTATATTATTATTAATAGGTTATATATTAATAGTCTTTTTATTAATAATTAATTATTATTTAGTTTTTGCTCTTTTTCTTTAATTTTAAATAATTACTTAAGGAGGATGTACTTTAATTTCTGTAGTACTTTTTAATTTAACTCCATAATCTACAATATTCTTTAATGAATGATTTTTAAGAAATTCTCTTATTTATTCATCTGTTGGTATTGTTATTTTATGTCTTTTTAATAATGAAATCATCTTATTAGGTGGTAATACAAAAAATTTAAAATCTTCACTAAATAATGGTCTAATTATATCTTTTTATTTCATTTTAGGATACCATGGTCTATCTGTATTTATTATTCTTATTTATTAATTTTATGATTAAACTATTAATCTTCTATAATAATCTTCATTAAACATTTATTTATATATATATATTTATATATATATATATTTATTATTAATAGAAAATTTTATAATATTATAAATGAATTAACTTATTAAATAGTGCCTTGAAAGGGAATATTAAAGATAAGGTCTTTCAGATTAACCTCATTCAATCAGTGTTAATGTTGTTGTGAACTTAGAAAAAGCTAATTTAAAATTATCAATGTCTATTGATCCTGAGATTCCATTTAATATATTTTTATAAGGAATCAAAGAATAAATATTTGCATAACGGATGTAAGCTTATTATGAAGAANAGTTAATAGATTTTTAGCTTTTTCATTAGAATCTAAAACAGTTTTTAAATCTGTAATAGCAGTACTCCAAGGGTATGCACCATTAGCCAATAAAATATGTGTGATTTCCAAATGGTTTTCCTCTATTGATAAAATTAATGGTGTTCTATATAAAATATCAATTCCATCAACATCAGAATGATATTACAAAAGCAATTCTACTAATTCTACATAACCTTTTTTACATGCCCAATGAAGTGCAGTCATATTATAAAAATCAAAATCAAAAACAAGATAAGGATTGATTGATAGAAGATTATTGATTTCATCTATTTAATTCTTTTTAGCTGCATGAATAAATTGTTTTGAAAGTGGTTTTTCATATGGTTTTTTTGAAAATATCTTATTTTACATTACATACTTAATAGTTAAACCTAATTTCTTTATCTTATTAATGGCTCTCAACAGTAATTATCGAAGCTGTTTCTTTGATCTAGGAGGATAAGGTAATACACTTTTTGGTACAATCGGTTTTACATATGTTTAAGATGGTAAAGTATTAATATGTATATTTTATTTTGTTTATTTAGGTGATTGATTAATTTACATAGGTGAGAAATTTAATTTATTTATGATTGTATATAGATCTTAATTAGAATAATCAGTCTTATATATTTTTAAAGTTTTATGATATGAAGGTTTATATTAAGATGATGTAGATTATTTAGTTGGTTCTATTATATTATTATTAATATGTTATATATTAATAGTCTTTTTATTAATAATTAATTATTATTTAGTTTTTGCTCTTTTTCTTTAATTTTAAATAATTACTTAAGGAGGATGTACTTTAATTTCTGTAGTACTTTTTAATTTAACTCCATAATCTACTATATTCTTTAATGAATGATTTTTAAGAAATTCTCTTATTTATTCATCTGTTGGTATTGTTATTTTATGTCTTTTTAATAATGAAATCATCTTATTAGGTGGTAATACAAAAAATTTAAAATCTTCACTAAATAATGGTCTAATTATATCTTTTTATTTCATTTTAGGATACCATGGTCTATCTGTATTTATTATTCTTATTTATTAATTTTATGATTAAACTATTAATCTTCTATAATAATCTTCATTAAACATTTATTTATATATATATATTTATATATATATATATTTATTATTAATAGAAAATTTTATAATATTATAAATGAATTAACTTATTAAATAGTGCCTTGAAAGGGAATATTAAAGATAAGGTCTTTCAGATTAACCTCATTCAATCAGTGTTAATGTTGTTGTGAACTTAGAAAAAGCTAATTTAAAATTATCAATGTCTATTGATCCTGAGATTCCATTTAATATATTTTTATAAGGAATCAAAGAATAAATATTTGCATAACGGATGTAAGCTTATTATGAAGAAGAATTAGAATGGTAATTATGTAATGGAAGCAATCTTCAACCAGACGATGGAAGAACTCTTTAATCATTAGGTTTTACAAACAATTGTACATTATATGTCAGATTGAAACTTAGAGGTGGACCAAAAAAAATATATTATTAAGTATTAGTGGATTTGCAATTCAAGAAAATTGAATTATTTATAGAATAATATCAATTTAATCCAGTTTCATGTCTTTTTCATGATATTTTGATAGAATTATTCAAAAATTAACAACTTAAAATTGATCGTCCATTTGCTTTTTTTATAAATGAAACAGAAATTAATCCATTTGATATTCGATAAATTTAAGATTTTGAAACATCCAATGGTATAATATTAAAATTAATCGTCCCAAATAAAGAAGTAAATAAAGATTCAATGGAAAAATATAAATTTGCTTTTAATTCTAATAAATTAATAAAGCCTTGTTTGAGAAATATTATAAAAATAGAGCACAATAATTCTGTTAAAATGTTCCCTTAAAACTATAAATTAATCTATCAGATAATTTAAGATATGAGTATAGATTAAATAATTAAAAAAAATCAGTCTAAAAATTATTATATTAATAATGAATAATTTTAAGAATCTCAACTCAAAAATGTTTATGCCATTAATAATATAAAAGTTAATATTTAAAATACTAATTAAACTAAGGGTATTGTTGTATTTAATTTAATTGGAGATTTTTATAAAAAATTAGAAATTGAGGGTTATATAAATAGTAATTATTATTTTATTGAAGAATTTATGTCAATGAATACTTCAATGACAGAATTCTTAGAATATGTTAAGTTCAAAATATTTGGTCCAAAATAAATTGATTATAAACAAACTATCATTAAATAAAACGATTTTAAAGCTAGAGTATCTTATGAAGCGATTGAAAAATGAATAGAAAAATATAAAAATATAGAATTAAAAATTTAATAATTTATTTTTTAGATTATAAATATATTTAATCTTAAAGAAATACAATTATAAAATTATAAATTTATCTTCAATTATTTTATTTGAATATTAAAATTAAATCTATAAATTAATATAATCATATTCATTAAGATTAAATAAATATATAATAATTGCATATACTTAAATAGATTAACTATAAATATCAAATTAACTATCATAATAAATATATATAAGTATTTCAAATGAATATATTTTAATCTTTCTTTGACATTCAATATATAAAATTGATCCCCTTTTTTGATAGAAAATTCAAGTATTTTCTTGGATAAAGAGATTAAATTATATACTTATTAAAAATAGAAGATTAGATTATATATAATTTTTATAATGTTAAGCATTATTTTGTTTTAATTAGTAAAACCTCATTGAGAAATTATAGAAAGACACACCTTTTAGATGATCCTTCAATTAATTTGAATAGTCTAAATGAATTATTTCCAATTATCCCCATAAAAGATATATTTTCTTAAATTCGCAATATTAGTTGTATTTACTTTTTTTTTGATTGCCGATTTATAAATTTTGCTTCATCCAATTGAAATTTTTTTAGCTAATAGGATATTATTTACAAAGAAAATTATTTGATTTCTTATATTCTACTGATTCTTTATGCCCTCAATTTTTGACATTTAACGTATTTATATGATTGTTTACAGTTCTTTTTTTAAAATTTTTTCAATTTTGTTGGTGATAACTGCTCTCTTAATATTTTGAAATTATCAATAAAATTTGAGTAAATGATATTAGAATTAATACATATTTCAGTTGCTCAGAATCTAGTATAGCCTTAAATCTATTAATCATGTTCTAATCCAAATAATAAATTAAAATGCTTTCTAAGTTCTTAAGCCTAGATCAAGAATTTAATTCTTTCTTTATCTAATACATGTAGACCATATTAATTAAAATAATTTTAAATTAAATAATTTATAAATTTTCAAGAGAATTATAGTAAAATTTCTATGAAAAAACCATTTAATTCAATCATGTAGTATAAATTTTAAGATATTGAAATTAATACTGAAATCTTATTTAATAAATCCATCAAGATTCTTAAGATATTATAGAAAATCGATAATCATATAAGATAAGACCTTATACTATATTGGGATTCATAAATAAATGTAATTTTTCGACTATACTTAAACTTAAGAGTATTTTTAAATAAGTGATGTCATATAGATTTTCTACCATTTTAAAAATGTATAAATAAAATATAAAAAAATCATATTTATTTTTTTTAATATATCTCAACTTTTTTTTATGGTTATTTTAGTTTTTGCTTATATATTATTATGTGCTCATTTATAATTTATAAGTTATAAAATAGTTTTTGAATAAAGAAAATTAAATAAGAAAATAAATATTAATGAACCAAAGTTCAATATTTGGAAGTGTAACTTCACCTAATCCTGAATCTTAAATGAATCAAGTAAGTAAATAAATGATAAATTAGCCATCTTCTTAATTGACATAATCATAATAAATACCAATACCTCCTAGCAGTGGATTATATATGTCAACTCCTATGCCTCCACCAGTTGATCCACTATTAATAAGTCAATAAATTTAGTCTTAAATGATATAACCAAATTCATCTATTCCATAATAATAATTGGATACTACATATGTAAATTAAAATCAAAACAATTAATTTTATTATCCTTATGTTGAAAGTCAAACGACAGAATTTTAGAAAGTAACAGGATACAACAATGGGTCATAAATTATTTATTAGCCAAGTTAATACAATTAGAGCTCTTATAATTATAATTATTAACAATAATAATAACAATAATAATAATAATAACAATAATAACAATAATAATAATATTAATAATAAAGTGTAATTATTCCTCCTCACCAAATTGATTAATAATAAAAAAATATATAAGAGTTTTCATAATCTTCTATTATAATTTTGAATAAATAAGACTCTTTTAGTACTTAGAGTTCCTAAATATTAGAGAACTCAAAGATTATATCTAATTCTAAAATTAAAGAAATGGATATAAGTTCAACTACTCACAGTATGATTGTAATAGAAGAAAAAACAAATGAATTTTTAATTTAACCTTTTGATGAAAAGTTGAAAAAGGAGAAATAAAAAAATAAATAATTGGTAATTATTTTCAATATCTTTAGGTTAATTCTAATTTTTTTATAATTTAAAATAATAATACTACTATTCCTGAATTTTAATGTTAAGAAAGGTTATGTTAATTACATAGTAAACCAATAGAAAAGATTTGCGCTGAATAAGATTGTAAAGAAAATAATGATCTATTGTTATGTTAAGATTGTGCTAGAGACCATAAAGGACATAATCTATTTGATATTCAAGAAGCATTATTTCTAATTCTGAAAAGCTAAAATAATTTAAGCTATGATGATGAAGTTATAGAAACGATTAAAACGAAGACTTTTTAATAATTTAAAATTCTAAAATCTAATATTACATGGTAATTAAAAGAGATAGAAGATTAATTACAAGAGGGATTTGATAAATTTAAATAATTTCTTTAAGAAAAAAAGAGTTCCTATTAATAAGCTTTTAATGATCTTTAATTTGGAGGTTTAAGCAAGATGATTGAATAAACAAATTATCTGTTTGATTAAGGGTTATTTTTAGAAGTAAATTTACAATCTAATGAATCATAATACTAATAATTAGCAGCATAATTAGATAAAGTAAAAGTATCTATGAGTAGATTTGAATAATTGATTGAAGACAATAAATAAGAACATGTATAAATCAAACTAAATAATGCAGAATTATTGATTGAAAGCTAAAAAATATAAAATCTCAATGATCTCTATTTCTAAATAAAAATTGATGCTTTAAAATAGAAATTTACTAATATTCTAGATTAAGAATTACTAATATTGTAAGATAATAAGGCAATAAGATTGAAAGGAAATCTTGAAGAAATTAATCTAAAAGATTAATAGAACATTTAAATTATTTCATATTAACAGATTTGATTATCAAATTAGATATTAATTTACAAAAGAAATTATAATTTATATAATGTTCTCTATATTTAATTATTTCAGAATTTATATGAAAAATATAAATACTTTTTTTTAGATTAATTAAAACAATAAATTAATCTAAAAAATAGAAGAAATAATGTTCTTAAAATGAATATATTATCATTTCAATACCTTAATAATGATAATTACTTCATTTTTTTAAGTTTATTTCATCATTATATATGTAACTCATCAGTTTAATTGATATTTTTGATAAGTTATAAATCTAATATAAAAGTAGTTAATTATATTACTTAATTGTTTAATTGATAATAGAGTATAAAATTCTAATATTTAATTATTGATTTAGTGTTTTTGTTATAAATAAGAATAATTATATAAAATTTTAGGAAAAAATAATAAACATACTAAGTTCTTAATAAAATTAAATAATGAAAGTTAATGCTATTGTTAACCAATTAAAAAATATAAAAACTAAAAATAAATCATTAAATGGAGTAAGTTATATAGAAAAATATTTAAGCTTATTCGTGAAATGATTGCAGATTTAGAGAAACCAGAAGTGAGCAAAGAAATACTTGAAATTCACACTATAAAACTTATAAACAACACTAAGGAACAGGATTTAAAGATTATTCTTTAATTTTTGATCTAAATATAGCATTTAAATAAGTTAAATAATTTAGATGAGCATATTTTATTGTAAGAATATTTATATAGATTGAAAATAGATTAATAGAAAGAAACTAAAAATAGAATAGTTATCATGCTTAAATCATTTAGTTATTGCATACACTAAAGGAAAATGTGTCTATAATGAATTTACCATACACATATAGGTTTCTTCGAATATGTTATAGAATAAAGTAATTATCAAACAATAAAATAATTATTGTGAATATTTAAGTATTAAATGATGAAGTACTTACTTAAATTGGATAATCATGCAAAGGTTATTTGTTGAATAAGTAAGAGACAGAAAAAAATATTTTGGCTATATTAAATTTTTTTATGAGAATAGCTGATGGTTCTTTGGATACTGATTTTGATGATGCTTATGCACTAAAAGCATTAAGTTTGATTTTAGATGAGTTTTCAAAGTTGAAAATATTATTAGATATCAAAATAGCAGAATTAATTAATTCAAACTTAAGTGCATTACTAAAGAGTAATCTAAATAAAACAACATAGTCAATATAAAAATGTATTTAAATTATGTTAAATTTATTATAGTATAAAGTATTTTCAAATTGATTGAGATACTATTATTGGGGAATAGTTGTTATTTTTTTGATTTTATTGATACACTCAAGAAACATTTATTTAGTGAATGTCATTCAATATAGAAATAATTATCTTACTAGACAATAGTAAATTGTACAGATGCTTTTATTGAATATATGGGGAATGATAAATATAAAAATGAATTTGTAGTGTTTTATACAGAAATAACCAAATAGACTTAGATTGATAATATTAATATACCTCATAAATTGAAATAAATACATGAAGTGGTTGGACATTTTATTTAATTAGAAAATATTTATTAAGAATATTCAGATAATAAATAGATTCTTAAATTTATTGCAGAATTCAATTTAAGATTATCATAATAGATGTAGAAACCTTAATTATTATTATAAAAGTAAATCAAAAAGTGTATGAAGAATCTATTAAGTAAAATAGAATTTGAATAATTAAACCAAACTTATTACAATTACATATAAATAATGGATATTGATATAAGAAATTCAATGATAATACATTTAATTAATTAGAATCAAATTGTTTTTGTTACATAAATCTTATATTAATAGAATGATATATCTACAAATACATGGTAAAAGTATATTCAATACTATTTGAAAATAAAAGAGTCTAATGAACATCTAGAATAACATATGAAATCATTATTATTGAATGAGAATTTATAGTAAATAGAAGCTCTTCTTTTTAGTCTTTTTTCTTGTAAATGCTATTAACTTGTAATATAATTATGTAATATTCATTATAATGCATTGTAATTTGATTTGGTATTGTAGTTTCTATATCAAGAACTTATGAATGATATTGAGTAACAACACACGGTTGAATTAATATGTTCGTTAATTATTTTGATATTAGAAAGATCAAACTATTTCTATTTTGATTATATGTTGAAGTTAATACAATTATAGAATCATAATGAATTATTATTACATTATCTTTAAACAATAGCAAATAAAGTAGGAATGGATTAATTATTAAGTTTATTAACTTAATGTCTTCCTTCTTAATTAATCTCAACAATATTATATGATTGTGTTTAAATGAAAGAGATTGATGAATCAGATTTGGATTTAATCCTATATATTTTATAAAAATAAGAAATTATTGATGATCATTTTATAGCTTATTTAATAGATAAAATAGCATATAAAGAGGAATATGCTGTTACTTTATTTAATATAATATCATAAAAGAAGGTTCCTGTGAAATTAATATTTTATATAGGATAATCAATTTAGAATTAAAAGTATTACAATAAAAATACGAATTAATAATTGTAATTTAATCATTAAGTTGATATAAATTATTTATATGAATTATGCCAATTTACATATGGTGCTGGATAAATAGATGATGATTTTATATAGAATTAATTGTCTTATTTTGAAAAATTAATAGAAACTTAATAGAATGAATTAGTTGAAGAAGTTACTAGAGTAATTAAATTTTATATTCAAAACTTTCCAAATTAATAATGTTTAATAAAATTGATTTCAAAATATGAGTATCTATATAATCATGGAAATTCAAATCTCACTTAAACATTGATATAAATAGTACCTGATTTGAAAATAATTTTGAATATTTTAGATAAAAATGATTAATCATTTTAATAATTCTATGATAAATTGAATAATCTACATTAATATGCTGAATTTGCAGAATATATTGAGAAACATTAAATAAATATAAATACTAATACTGAATGTATTAACCTAAGACATAAGATTTAACTCTCTGAATTAGAGTAACAATGATATTTTGAAAAATATATATTTATTAATTAATGTCATATAAAATTTCATTAGTAGGTTTGGAGGGTAGTGGAAAAACAACATTAGCCAAAGTTTTAAATGACTAACATCAAATAAACAATATGACTTTGGAAGTCAATGAAGATATGCCAAATTCAGATGTGATGATCTTCTGTTTGGATGGTAGTAACATGCAACAGTTGCATCATAGTAAGGCAGCATTAGAGTAAATAAATGGCAAAGAATAATTAATTATCTTGCAAACAAAAGCAGATATTCAAACTATTGAAGAAGGAGAATTAAGAAACTTCTTGGGTGTTGGTGAAGTTCCAATCTTGCCAATTTCTGCAATAAATGGGGATGGATTACCTTAATTAATCACATTTTTAAGTTAACAGATATAACCAACACAATAGAACTTTTCAGCAGAACCAAGAGTAGTACCAAGTAGAGGAAAGTATAGAATAAACGAATAAAATTAAATATCAAAGCCTATGCAAACTTTTTAAAATTTAATGAAGGATCACGTATGTATGTATTAAAATTGTAGAAAATTAAGCAACGTACTCCAATGGAATAGGAATAAGAATATATACGTTTAGAAAAAGAGCGTATTAAAGTAGAGAATATGTCAGCATAATTGAATAATTTCAAAAGGAAACTAAAAAAAGAAGGTATATTATTCCTGTATTATCATAGACACATATGATATCAAAGCCACAGCCAATCCAAGGATATAAGTTAATTTAGAATTCTTTTTAACAGATACATTAGCTTAATGTGAATAATAAAAAAATACTTTATCAACTTAAACTGATAAATTGTTTAAAAAACCTGAAGATCCTCCTTTTATTCCAAAAAAAACAGGAATAGATGCTGCAACTTAAGTAGAGGATTATGAATTATTTGATTTTGATAGAGAAGTAACACCTATTTTAAATGTGATTTGCACAAAGACTTTAGAATAAGCTTGTTTAGAAATAGAATAAGAAGAAGAATTTATGGCTATGTATAGATTTAAAGAAGCTTTTGAGAAGAGAAGAGTAAATGAAAAAAATAAATAACATGTTACAGTTGATAGAGAAAAATAATTGATTGATCAAAAGACTGAAGTTTTGAAAAAGTATTCTTAGAAATAAGAGAGAATGCAAAAAGTCATTTTTAAAGCTTAAGCTCATGCAATTGCTAAAGAATATTTAAAACCTTTATAAGGATAAATAATGTAATAAGTAATTTAAAGTGGATTTTATCCAAATGAATTTATGAATCAATTATAAACTAAATTTATGGATTATTTAGTTGGAAAAACATAAGAAGAAGTAATTAGATTAGTTGATCTTAATAATTCAATGAAAACTGCATTTAATGTTAATAATTTTGAACACATTCCTAAAGTAAGAAAACCATTTGATTTATAAATATAAAAGAAAAAAGATAGGTAAGCTTTAAGAATGATCAATTATTCAAATAAAAGAGCTATTCGTATATTCTATTAGGATTTAGTACCTCTTTAGAGTATTATATCTATGACATTGTCTAAATACTTAGATGGATCATTTGAAGAATGGAAAAAGACTTATGATTAAAGAGTGGCTGAATTAGAATAAAAGTTAGAGAGTAATGAAATAAATGAAGAAGATTTTGCAAATTAAAAAAGAACTGAATATCCTGATTTATAAGAGGGATATTTTGGTGCATCTATTAATAATTTTACTAGATTTGCATTTTCTATGGCTCATGATTAATTTTATTTAACAAGTGATTAAAGATTATAAATAGTTGCATATATTTTAAGAAAAGATGGAACATATGAAATTGTAAATAAAGAATCTAAAAATTATGGAAAAGTATTTAAATGGAAAAAATTTAGATTACCAATAAAATAAACTGATGATGAAGCTTTGTTATTAAGATTACAAGAATTAGATTCTGAAATAATTGCAATAGTTTTTGGTTTATTATTGCCAAATCTATAAAATAATATTAAGGCTTTAGAATGGGTATAAAATGCTAGATTTGGTTTGTATGATGCAAAATATTGTATTCCATTTGCATAAACCAATGTAAATAAGGGATTTAAATTAGAAGAACTTGTAAAATAAGTTGATGACCCAGAATTAGCAGAAGCACCTTAAACTGTATTTATGAGTTGTTTCACATTAATTAAACGTTTTAAATAATATGGTGGTTGGTATATAGAAAATACTTAAGCTGCAACTAAAGGTATGTTAAATTAAGAAATTGAACCTTTTTATGAGAAACTTTCATAATTTCTTATTGAGATGTATGAGTTTACACTTGAAAGGGATAGAGATATAATTTCTAGTATTTAAGAGAAAGAGAAAGAAAAAGATAGTACATTAACAAATCAAGAATTATAAATGAGTAATTTATTATCTTTAATTTATAGTAATTACTAAATCAAAAATTCCTTAATAAAAAAAAATGCCTACAGAACCTAATGCTACTGATTCTGCTTTACCATCATCAAGACCACTTGAAGAACCTTCGGATTACACTAAATCTTAATTTAATTCAATGATTATTGAACCATTAATATTAGATATGAATGATTCCTTTGAAATTGTAGAGTCATAATTGATAAATCATCTTAATAATGTTGCTTAAAGATTGGTTAATAGTTGTACATGGGGATTTGAATTGAAAGTTAGAGGTAATTCATTTTTAAGAGTGAAATAATTAATTAGAGTAATTATAATATCAATAATATCTATTTAGTTAAGAAATGTTGGTGATATGACTATTGTAAGAAAGGCAGAACCTCCTAAGGAAGAAGTTCCAGTGCAATAAGAAGAGAATAAGGATAATGATGATAATGATAATGATTCCTGAAATGATTTAATATTAAATGAATTATTATGAATTATTAGGGGTAGATGATAAATGTTCACCTGAAAACATAAGGAAAGCATTTCTTAATAAAATTAGATTTTGTCATCCAGATAAAAATGGAGATGCTAAAGAAGCTTAATCTTTAATAGAAGCATACAAAGTATTAATGAATTGTAGAGAAGAATATAATTAATCATTAAGATCTCAATTTAAATACTGTTTTGATATAATGACAGTGAAATGTAATTATGTTGAATATGAATGTGAATAATGTGGAGAAGAAAATCAAATTGAATTAAATAGTTAAACTAATGTGATAGTTGAATGTAGAAGTTGTAATTTGAAGTTATAAATATTCTAATAGTGAATTATATTTAAGAAAATTATGAAATTTACAATTAGTATTCCTATTTCATTTACTTAAATACAAATAATTTATTTATTTTTATGGATAAATTCGAGAAGCGTCTAAATCAAGTTAATATGATAACTCCAAAAAATACAATTAATTAGTAATCTACATTGAAATAAATTGATCATACTAAAAGTTATGCCTCTCTTAATGAATTTAATAGAATTGGAGAATAATTTGATAGTGAAGTTGTTAATTTGAGATCTTAAGTTTAAATTTTGGAAGGCAAATTGTAATTTTATGAAAGAGAATTCTAAATAAAAGTAATTGTTATTGCAAAATACATTCTAGTAATCTTCCTTAGAAAAGAGAATTCAATAATTGATATCTACATCTTCATAGCTCACTCAATAAAATACCTAATTAAAATTGTAATATTAAGCATTATTAAATGAATATTAAATTTAATAAGACAAGATAGCTCATTAAGATAAAGGACAAAAAGAATATGAAGAGAAAGTGAGATCTTAATTAGATAATTATAATAAATATCAATCAGAAAAAGAATAATTAATATAATATGCAAATAAATGTAGAGAAAGATCAAAATAAAGAAAATAAAAAGTTAAAGAATTAACTACAACAAATTCTTAATTAATTGAATAAATATAATAACTTGAATAAGAATTAGAATAAGCAAATCATGAAAAGTAATAAATATATGAATAGTTATAATAATAAATCATGATATTAAATGAATAAAATGAAGATTGGTAAATGAAATATGAATAAATTGTTCAAAACTTTAAGAATCATCTTGCTGATTAAAATGAAAGTCAACATGAAGAATAATTGTTAGCTAATCATACTATACTTGATTAAAGAGAAGCTTAGACTGTTTAATAATAATTAGAAAATTATAGTATCTTATAAAAGGATTTAAATACACTTTTAAGTTAAATCAAAAATACAAGTGTTACTAATCCTTCATCTTTTGAAATGCAATAAGTTATTGAATTTGCAGAAATATTTAATAGAATGGCAGAAAAAATCTATGAATTACAATAAAAGAAATCAATGTTTAAAGAATAACTTAAAGTAATATAATATATTATTTTATTAGGATCTATAATAAACGTAATTATAAAATTAAATGTTAACAAATAAATCTAATTAAAGTAATTAATGTTCTAATATGATTGATGATAAAACCAAAATGCTTTTTGAATAAAGAATATTAGAATTAGAAGAGTATAATATATATTTTATAATTTAGATATTATTAAAAAGAGAGATTACAAGATAAAAATAAACCTAATTTAAAAATAAAAAATTAAGATCGTAAATAAAAATAAATAATTTTGTTACTTACTTAATTTTTGGAAGAATTTCTATAATAATAGAATCATCTAAAAACATTAAATTGTTAGATTAATGATATGCAATTTGAATATACTGATAAAAAATGTAATCGTTCTTTTAAAAAAGCTACATGGGCAATTATTGCTATTCATAGAATCAAAATAATTAAAAATTCATAATATTATTAATAAGTTTTATAATTCAATCATCTAAGAATTGATATGCCTATTATAAATTCATTAAATTAAATGCTTGAATTAGTAACTGGATAATAATAATTAATTGATACATTATAAAAATAAATGGAAAATAGAGGATCAGATGTATTTTAAGAATAAGATATTTAATCAATTGTTGATTAAGAATTAAGATAATAATTAAAGAGTGTATAAATGGAATTAGATATTAATAATAAAAAGATGCTTGAATATAAATTATAATCTGAAAAATAAATTGATGAAAGAGATCGATTAATTAATGAATTAGAATAATAATTGAGAGATTATCCTAATGATTATAATTAATAACTTCTTGAACATTTAGAAGAACAAAACAATAGAGTAAAAAGCATTGAAAATGAATTTAATGTTTTAAATGAACTTGTTAATTCATTAATCTGATATTAATATATATATATATTAACTATGATTATCATCTCTTGTCTAAAGTACTTATCTTTTAAAATATACATTCTATATTTTGATGGACTCTTGTAACAATCTTACTCATTCTCTAAGTTAAAATATGGATTTATTATTAATAATTCAGATATTTCTGATTCTATTCAATAATTTCATTAATCACTTAAAATTTATGTTCAATTTTCTTAATCTCAAATAAATATTTTCTCTTTGAAGCTGCTAATTAATATTTTAAAGATATTAATTTTTCTTCTAAATATAAACTTTCTCTTTAAGTTTACTATGGATCTAATGTTGATATGGATTCTCTTTATTATTCAAAATAATCCAATTCATATAACAATCTAAATGTATTTTCATTCTCATAATGATCTAATTCCTCAATTATTGTCTCTTATTCTAATAGATTTATAACAAAAAGCTTATCATCTGGATTAACATTCATAGTCTGAATCTTTTAGGTGACTTTATTCTTCTTAGTATTATTCATAATATATTCAAGATCACATCTTAATCCATTAAGTTCCTGGTATTAGTTTATAAATAATTACTTTGTATATATTTTTATATTCCAATTGAACTTCACTTCTAAAATTATTCAATTCTTCAGTAACAAATTGTTCTAATCTTTAAATATCTTATGTATCTGAAAACATTCTAAATTGCTATTCAACTCTTCCTTGACTCTTTTTCTATAAATCTTATAATTGATTTTCCAAATAATTCATCTTTAATGTTAAATCATTCAATTGTTTTTCATATGGCTTATTTTAGCTATTACATTTGAAATCACTGAAACTAGTGTTGGTTGATGTTTCTCTTGATTTGTCTCTTATCTTTTCTAATTCCTCTTGTTTTTTTAATAGTATTTTAATTTATTATTCTAGTTTTTAAACATGAGGGATTTCATTTACTATAGGCATTAAAGCATCATGTTACATACAAACTCTATTCAAATTACCTTAATTTAATTAACATAATTACTTTCCAAAAGGTTTAATCTACTATCAATAGGTATATTTTCTTTTTATTTTATACTCTTTTTGTTAGACATAAAGTGTTGATCTTTTTATTTTAAATATTTATATTCGTTAAAAACAATAAAACTTTATTTCTCATTTAATTAATTAATTTAGTTAGATAATCAACCTAAAATCTAATGAATCTTCAAATTTAATTTATTAGAATTAATAAAAACAAAATAATAGAGTATTTTAAATAATAGTAAGATTCCAATAGTATTATATTGATATATTATAATAATATTATTTTAGTAAATGAGAATAGATTTTAGGAATATTTTTGTTTCTTAAAAATGAGTATAAATTAAACATTTAACTAATAATATATAAGTATAGAATTAATGATATATATAATGTTATTATAATAATATTCTTTAATTAATATTAATATGTATAAGAATATTATTTATTGATTAATTATATAAAAAATGAATTGAAAAGATATTAAAAAAATTACAAATTAGATAAAAAATAAAGAATCAATTGTCTGTTTTTGGTATGCTAGACTAGTTATTGAGTTCTGACTCATATTAATCTTAGTTTTCAACTCTTCTTTTTTTATTATATTGATTGATGTAGCAATTTTAACAAAGTCCACCTAAAAAAGATTGAGATGAAAATTACATGCATATAATTTTTTATGTGAACATAACCAAGGCTATTTGTTTCTACCTAAACGATGATAACAATTGTTGCACATTCCTTTGGCATAATGTTCTTTGTCTGGATGTCCACAAGTATTAGTTTTTTTGCTTCTAAGAGATATTTAAACAACATACATTTTCTTATTAATAGTTTTAGGTTAGTCTTACTATTAAGGAAGTGTCTACATTTACAAACCCTGAGGTGTAGAATCAACAATATGTCGTTGTAATAGTTCCTATTACGTCATTTAATATATAGGAGGGAGAAGTGGGTCATTCTCTTCAACTTTAATCTGTGGATTAAGGAGATTAAGAGTAGTTTGTTGTCTATCAGCACTAAGATTGAAACGCATGACTAAAAATAAAAATACTGATTCTTACATTGCAAAGTTTGTAGAAGTGGATGAAAGAAATTCATTTTTATATATTATTATTAATTAATATATTTTAAATTTTAACGATCATGAATACCTCTTTTCCTAAGATGTCTACATCATCATTAAGTTAAACTACATCACAAACTAACTTTTATGATTCAAGTCCTATGTCATCATATTCAGCAAAGCAATTAACATCAAATGACAATTTTAAAGTAGTTGTTCGTGTAAGGCCACCTTTACAGAGAGAAGTAGTAGATGGACGTTTTATATCCACTGTTTAAGTGTCTCCTGATCATAAAAAAATCTGCTTATACGAATATTATAACATAGATTTAGTTGATCCTGAACATCTTGAAGAATACCTCAATAATCCTAATAGTTATACAATGCATACCTTCTCATTTGATTATGTGTACGATTAAGATAACACATAAGAAGAAGTATATGATAATACAGCAAGACATGCAGTACTCTCTGCACTTCAAGGTTTTAACGCCACAATTATGGCATATGGTCAGACTGGAACAGGAAAGACATTTACAATGGAAGGATTCAAATACAATTGTATAGACCCATAAAGAGGTATAATCCCAAGAGCAATTGAGGAAATCTTTAAACATATTTCAAATGGATCAAATGAATCTACAACCTTTATGGTGCGTGTGAGTTATCTCTAAATATATAATGAAGTTATAAGTGATTTATTAAGAAGTGATAGATAAAATTTGCATATACGAGAAGATAAGAAAAGAGGAGTATTTGTTGAAGGTTTATCTGAATGGGCTGTAAGAAATCCTTCAGAAATTTATTCCTTAATATAAAAAGGAGCTTAATCTAGAGCCACAGCCAGTACAAAGATGAATGATGTAAGTAGTAGATCACATGCTGTTTTTATAATAATAGTTGAATAGATGACAGAAATTGATAATCATAAATCTATAAAAGTTGGAAAACTAAATTTAGTAGATTTAGCTGGAAGTGAAAGAGTAAGAGTTACTGGTGCTACAGGTAGAAGATTAGAAGAATCTAAAAAAATCAATTAATCATTAAGTTGTTTAGGTAATGTTATTTCTGCATTAATTGAATAAAAAACACATATTCCTTATAGAGATTCAAAAATAACACGTCTTTTAGAAGATTCTTTAGGTGGTAATTGCAAAACTACAATGATGGGTATGATATCACCAGCTATTGATGCTTTTCTTGAAACTTTAAGTTCTGTTAAATTTGCAAATAGAGCAAAGAATATTAAAAATAAAGCAACAATTAATGAAGATGTGGATCAAAAAGCACTTTTAAGAAAATATGAATGTGAATTATAAAGATTAAGAAAGGAACTTTCAGAAAAGAATAAAACTATAATAGATTCTACAAAATTAAGTCAATTAGAAGAAGATAAGAAAAGAGCAGAATAGGATAAGAATGCTGCAATGGCTGCACTAGAAGCAAGGAGTAAATAGTTTTTTATTGAAAGAGAAGAGAAGAAAAAGTTAGAAGAAAAAATTAGATAAATTAATAGTTAAATGTTGATTGGTGGATGTAATATAGAAAATAGTCCATAATTTAGAAATGCTATAGAAGAATAATAGAAATTAATTAGAGCTTAATATGAAAAAAAGATAACAGAATTAGAAAAGGAAAGATCATAATTAGAAGAAGATAAAGTTTAAGTTGATAGATATAAATAATTAACTCTTAAATAAAGAGATATTATGATTGCATTAACAACAAGATTAAATGAAAGAGATGAAACTATAGTGTAATTATAAGATGAACTTGATGCTTATGATAGAATTCATAGAGAAACAGAAACTATGTTAGATTAAAAAATATAAAGAGTTTAATAATTAGAAGAATATGTTAATTAAATGGGTGGTAATCTACCTAATGCTCAATAGATTTAATCAATAAGATAAAGTAAAATTAAAGATTGTGTTACACAAGATGGCCAAGAAACTTACAATATTACTAAAGAGAATTTATAGGATTATGAATCTTAGATTGAATAATTAACTTTAATTAATTAAGAGTAGGATTAAGAGATTTAAAAATTAAATAATCTATTATTGAATCATGAAAATTCAAATTTAATGGATTATGTAAAATGTATTTAATTATTCTTATTTTTTTTTAGCTTCTGTTGATAATATAATTGATGCATTGTCTCAACCAAATGATGGATTAAAATTGTAAAGTGTAGCTAAAGATTTAATTAGTCTCTAAAAGATACTTTCAGGTGAATAATAATAATCAAGTCATGCTTTTTCAAACATTTAAAATATTGTTCATTCCAGAAAAGAATCTCCTATGCATACTAATCAATCCAAAAAATCTTTAAATAATTCATAAAATTATGATGATGATGAATAACCTCGTTAGTTAAATAACTTTTATACTTTTTCCAAGTATTTAAAAAAATATATATATTCTAGTAAATCATAGACTTCATCAATGAAAAAACAAAAGGATCCTACACTTCCTAAACCACAAATTAATGTTTAAGACATCATTAAAATGAGAGAAGTAAAAAGAAACCTCTATTCTTGATTTAATATATATATTATAAGATTAATATTAAATTAAAAATGAGTAACGAGGAGTACATTATAGATAACTTAATTACAGAAGCTCGTTTTTTTATTGATCATAAGGATGATAATGAAACATTTTTAAGTTAGGGATAAGATTGTATTGATAAGATCAACTAAATACTAAAGAAAAATATTAGGTAATGATAATATGTAAATTAAACAGATCCTCTTTTTTAGATATTTCATAAGAAATTATCATAAAGTATTGTGAAGCTTGTCTTGTTGTTCCAGATAAAGAACACATAGCTCAATAATATATAGATCTTTATTTTTAACGCAACTCTTCTTAGGGACAGTTTTACATTAGAGCTTTATTCATTAAAGCTAGACTTATATCCATGAATGGTCATGATAGATTATTAAAAGCAGAAGAAATGATCAAAAATTTAAAATTGTCATTAACATATGTATAATAAGGATTAGATATTATTTCTAAACCAGAAAATAAATAAAAATATGGATTTCTTATTTATAATGCTTCTATTTGTGTTTATAATATTATTAGACCCATGCTTAAACCATAATGGTAATTATCATTTGTTGATATTTTGGATAAAATAGATAGAATGTTTGAAGAAGTAGATGAAGCAGATTATGATTGGAGATGTAGATTCACTTGGCTATTATTTTATTGTTTGTATGATGATAGAAAAGCAGATTCATTTAAATTATTAGATAAACTATGGGAAACAACAAAAAAGAAAGGAGATTGTGATTTTTAGAATTCACTATTAAGATTAAGAATACATATTGGTAAGGAATATAAATAAGCATTGGATTCAGCATTTAAGGAATCAGAATCTGCTCCATCAGAGAAAGCTTGGAAATCATTATTTATGCTTTAGAAAATGAGAAGTGGTTTGATTCCTGAAGCTTAAGTTGAAAAAGAATTAATAAATCTAATCAATTCTATTTCAAGTGCTGTATTACCTGGAAATGAAGTAGCAGCTACTAATAAGTTAGCACCAGTATTTTAAGAAAGATTGGCTGAATCAGGAAGAGTAGCATTACAATATAATTTAGTAAATATAGCAGATTCAATTACTGCATTTTTGAGTAGAGTTAGATAACTACATTAAAAGGCCTACATTTTACATGAATATAATAAGGCAGAATTATTCATAAAGAAAGCAGGTCCATTAATTGATAATAAGACAGGAATGAGATTGAATTCTTTATAAATTAAAATGCAAGAAGTTGAAAGAAGAATAGAAGCATTAAAAACTATGGAGAAAGTTATGGTAACAAATAAAAAATTAAATGATCCTGATCTCATTTTTGAAGGAGCTGTATTAATTTGGAATATATCATTACCATTTTTAAATGCTTAATATAGAATTCATGTATATAAGGCATTTTCTATGGCTTGTTAACTATTAGAATAATTATAATGTGTAGATCATGCATTAAGAGTCAATTTCCATATTGAATTAGCAAAGAGTGATTTATAAGAGGATTTAGCTGTGAAAGCAGAATAACATATAAAAAAAGCATTACAATTAGATTATAGTGTACCATTAGGGAAAGTGCAATTTAAATATGATGAGGGTGAAGATTTAGGTTTATATTAAAGACCTTATGATAAATATCTAAGGAATTTAGAAGAAAAGATTAGATTAAAATTAAATATTTATTAAGAACCTAAAAATGATATTGAAAGAGTAATTACTTAATTAGAGAATGTATAAGCAGCTAAATCTGAAAATTTAAGAATAGATATTTTATAGAAATGTTTAGGAACTATTGTTAATTTGTAAGAATAGGAATATTGGTATGATACTAAATTAGATTTAGTTGAAGAAGAATAAAATAGAGAAAAAGTATTAAAAAAATAAGAAAATTTATATTAATTTAAATAAAAGAAATTATTAGCAGCTGAAATTGCTAGATTAGCATTTGAATGGGAATTTAATGATTTAGCATTTAAAGCTTGTGAATTTGTATGTAATGATACTTGGGATGTAAAAAATGCATCTGAAATGATACTTGCTCAAGTAGAATGTTAATATAGAATGGCATAAATGATTATAGATAATTTAATTAAAGATAATTTTGAAATACCTTTTGCTGATCCTATTAGAGTAGAAGAGAATGAAAATATAGAAGAATTAAGTTAAGAAAAAAAAGATTAAGTATTATCTTTAAAAAGAAAAATGTGCTCTAATTTTGTTAAAGGGTTAAAATTAGCAGATTCTATCAAATAAACTTGGTTAGTATTTAATGGAGCTATATATATTTGGAATAATTTTCTTACAATATTCCGTAATCCTATTAATGATAGCAAATTGTTACCAGAAATTACAAATTTATTGAAAGAATTCTTTGAAATAATGAAGAATTCTTTAAAAGAAATTGAAAAAAAATTAATAAATGATTATGATATTGATACAAAGATTTAAGTATTAGCTAATATAGGTTTAGTGTATGCAAGATTAATGGAAGGGAAATCTTAATATGATGAAGTTATGAGAGTTTGTGAAGCTCTTCTTTTGACTCCTTTATCACCTCACACTCGTAAATTGATTAATTCAATTAAAGCAAGAGTGTCTGGAACAACTAAAACTAATGCTGCTAAACCTGGAACTTAATAAGATAAAAAAGGTACTAAATAACCATAATAATCATCATCTGATAGTGTTATTTTTGATGTTGTTTCATAATTAGAAATTATTTAAAATTCAACCAATAAAGCTTAAACATAAGATCTTATTAAAAAATGTTTTGAAACACTTGTTAGTTGGACAGCAAAAGAAAATGATGAAACTGAATTAGAATTACATGCTGAATTATGGGCTAGATTAGCAAGATTAGCATTAAATGAAGAAACTATTTTAATGTATAAATATTCATTGAGATGTGTATAATACTCTTTATAATTATTAACAGCAGATTTATCAACTATTCCAGCTTCTCGTTTGAGATGGTATTCTTTGGCTGAATATATATATAGTGAAAATCTATTAAGAATGCTTAATTCAGAAACATAAGAAACTGAATCTTAAGAATCATTGTTATTTTCAAGTTTATTTCATGCAATTGAAGCTGCAAATAAAGGATTAAAGGCAGGTATTAATAGTTTAGTTTTGGATGCATCAAAATAAGTTTGGAATTTGTGTGCTAGATTAGAAGAGAGTGCATAAAATAGAAAGCATTTAATTAAACCAGTATATTCATGTTTAAATTACTTAAAAGAATGTAAAGAAAAAAGTGAACCTGATTTAGTATTACTATTAGCATAATTATTATTTAAAAGTGCATTAGAAAATGAAGATTATAAATTAGGTGAAATGGCAGCAGATATGGTATTTGAATTAGTACCTAAGAATATGTCAAAACCTATATGGGAAGCTAAAATNTTAAAATTAGCAGATTCTATCAAATAAACTTGGTTAGTATTTAATGGAGCTATATATATTTGGAATAATTTTCTTACAATATTCCGTAATCCTATTAATGATAGCAAATTGTTACCAGAAATTACAAATTTATTGAAAGAATTCTTTGAAATAATGAAGAATTCTTTAAAAGAAATTGAAAAAAAATTAATAAATGATTATGATATTGATACAAAGATTTAAGTATTAGCTAATATAGGTTTAGTGTATGCAAGATTAATGGAAGGGAAATCTTAATATGATGAAGTTATGAGAGTTTGCGAAGCTCTTCTTTTGACTCCTTTATCACCTCACACTCGTAAATTGATTAATTCAATTAAAGCAAGAGTGTCTGGAACAACTAAAACTAATGCTGCTAAACCTGGAACTTAATAAGATAAAAAAGGTACTAAATAACCATAATAATCATCATCTGATAGTGTTATTTTTGATGTTGTTTCATAATTAGAAATTATTTAAAATTCAACAAATAAAGCTCAAACATAAGATCTTATTAAAAAATGTTTTGAAACACTTGTTAGTTGGACAGCAAAAGAAAATGATGAAACTGAATTAGAATTACATGCTGAATTATGGGCTAGATTAGCAAGATTAGCATTAAATGAAGAATCTATTTTAATGTATAAATATTCATTGAGATGTGTATAATACTCTTTATAATTATTAACAGCAGATTTATCAACTATTCCTGCTTCTCGTTTGAGATGGTATTCTTTGGCTGAATATATATATAGTGAAAATTTATTAAGAATGCTTAATTCAGAAACATAAGAAACTGAATCTTAAGAATCTTTGTTATTTTCAAGTTTATTTCATGCAATTGAAGCTGCAAATAAAGGATTAAAGGCAGGTATTAATATTTTAGTTTTGGATGCATCAAAATAAGTTTGGAATTTGTGTGCAAGATTAGAAGAGAGTGCATAAAATAGAAAACATTTAATTAAACCAGTATATTCATGTTTAAATTACTTAAAAGAATGTAAAGAAAAAAGTGAACCTGATTTAGTATTACTATTAGCATAATTATTATTTAAAAGTGCTTTAGAAAATGAAGATTATAAATTAGGTGAAATGGCAGCAGATATGGTATTTGAATTAGTACCTAAGAATATGTCAAAACCAATTTGGGAAGCTAAAATGATTTTTATGAGTAAATAAGGTAAAAATGAATTATAAGCTATTGTAAATATGAAAGAAGCAGATTCATCATTATAAGCTAAAGTTTGGATTAGATTAGCAAGAGTATCAAATAATCTTTATAAATAATATACAGCATATAATAAAGCTATTGAATTGTTAAAGAAAGATTCTTCTGTTGAAATAGTTGAAGTATTAATAGAATTTTCAGAATGGTTATTAAGAAATGGAAATGAAAAACAATTGGTTATAGAGAATTTAATGTAAGCTGCAGATACATTAATAGAAATTGAAATGGAAGAAGATGAAGAAGAAGAAGAAGGAGATGAAGAATAGAATTCATCAACTATTTTTAGTAGAAGTACAAGAGGTAAAAAGTCTACAGTTTCTAAATAATCAAAACAAAAATCTAAAATGACTAAAAAAACTACTAAGAATACTGTTAAGTAAAATAAAAGCAAAGAATAAAAGTCATAAATATCTGGATAGAAATCAAGTAATTAAAGATTTTCAAGAGCAGCAAATGTTAGAACTACAACAATTAAAAGTAATAAATAAAAATCAAAAATATTCAGACCAAGAGAAGAGGAAGCTAATCCTAATAGATTGAATTGTGCTCATTATGAAAGATTAATGAGAATTCATATTATGTTAGCTATGATTTCAGATACAATGGAATAATCTATTTAATATGCAATAGATGCTAAAGTATTCTTAATTAAAATTATTGAAATTTCTTTTTAAACTATGAATGAATTTGAAGAGAATGCTGCCAAATACACTAATATTATAGATGAAAAAACAAGTAAACAACAATAATAATAACCAAAACCTTAATAATAAGATGATTTCTCACCTAGATATCTTCTACCAAATTGTATCTAAGATTGGATTAAATTGTAATTCAGTAAAGAATTCTTAGAAAGAGTAAAAAGTTATGAGGATTTTAATTTTATGGGTAAATACTTATTTGATAAGGCTTAATTAACATATACTTATATAAACAATCTTATTAGTATCTTTGAAAAATATGGACTATAAATTCATAATGTTCCAATTTTTGTATTCTAGAAATTTTTTGTTAAAGAAATATTAAATAATTCTTATTTAGATAAATTAATTGATGTTAGATTTAGTAAATGTTTACATTAAGTAGGATTTCATAATGAAGCTGATGGAATGTATTAATAATCTAATATTGTTAAATTTAAATTGACTGATCAAGAAAAAAAATAATTACTTGCAAAAACAGAATCTAGTGTTTTATAGTAAAATAGATCCAGACCAACAGATATTATGGAATAAAATCTTCCTTAGGCTAATGTTATTAGTGAAATCTTTGTCTATACAATTTTAACTGATTTAGGGAATGAATTATTTTATCAAGGGGAAATATATAGAGCTAAAGAATTATTAGTTGAATCTCATAAACATGCTAAAATTGTTTCAGATTTAGAATTAATGGGTAGAATTTTATGTTTGTAAGGATAAATTGCATTTATGGAAGGTGAATTTAAAGATTCAATTGAAAATCACAAGCTTTCTCATAAATTGATTAAAAATGTAAGTCAATGGGAAATTTCATCAATTGAAACATATAAGACTTTATATAAATTAGGGAAATATGATGATATTAGACAATTTTTAAAATAAATTACAGAAGTCTTATTGGAAGTCTTAAATAAACCTAATTATTCACCTAATAAATTATAAATTTATCAAACATTAACAACTTTATACATATTATAATCTAAAATATCAACAAAAGATTTATTTAAAGAATTTTCTTATGATATATTCAAATAAGTTATGGAGAATTTAGAAAAATCATTAAAATGCATACAACATGGAGGATTTATGACACATTAAATAGATCTAATTTTAAATTTAGTAAATAAAATTCTAATCTTTATTCGAAATAAAAATTACACTAAAATTGATTAAGTTGAAATCTATTTTAAAATTATTTAAAAATTATAGAATTCCATTCTTAAACCATTAGAATAATAAAGTAGATCCTTATTAAAATATACATTACTTATTGAAAAAGAATCAGAATCAATTAGATCACCAATTATGGATTTATAAGCAAAGATACGTGTTGTAATGGCCTCTTGTTTTATTGAAATGGGATTGATTAAGTGGTTACGAAAATAAATGCAATTACCTGATCTTTAAGGATCTGATGATGACAATAATAATGATTAATTAGAAGATAAACCAATTGAACAATTAAGTAATTATGAACCACTTTAAAAATTTTTAACATAATTAACAATTAAAATATAAAGAGCAATATAACCTCTTCCTTAAAGATTAGAGAGTTTTGAAAAAGCAACTGCTATTTTATTATCTACTTTGAAATAATTAAAAAAAGATTCATTTTGGTACACAATAGCTGAAATTGAATTAGTAAGAGCAAAAAGATATCTAGCTATAAGTAAATAGTAATTGGATGATGTATGGGAAACACCTCTTTAAGGACAAGATTAAGTTGTTTTATTATAGGAAGACAATTAATTTGATTATAAGACTGATGCTCTATAAAGTGTATTAAAATTGATTAAAGATATTGAATCAAAAGCATTTACTGTATTGAAAGCGAAAGGGGATAACACAACCATCCCATTAGAATGGAGTATATTTGAATTCAAGCAAATGAGCTTTTATTTGAAAATGCTTTATGAATCTGCTTTAGATATATTAGGAATTAAAAGTCCTGAAATATCTTATGATTATTTATGTAAGTTATAGCATTTTGCTTTTTGTGAATAAATGTTTAATATGGTAAGACAATCATTCTTTGGTAAGCATAAAATGATAGTGTATATCAGATTAATAAAAATGATAAATTCAGTATGTGGATTTCTTAATTAGGATGCTGTTAAATTATTAACTGATGCTAATAAATTATGGGATAATCTTATGATCTTTCCATTGACAGATCTTTAGGCCTAATTATAATAGAGTGCTGGATTTCTAATTATGTAAATGAGTCAAAATAAAACATGTTTATACTTAGGGTATTTACATAATACAAAAACTCCAGTTTATAAAGTTTAAAGAATTTTACTTGATTCTAAAACTCATGATTAAATGAATTAAATGAAAGCTAATTTAGATTAAATTAAAAATAATTTAATTAAAACACCAATAATTCAATAATAAGATTTCATAAAATTGGAAGATGATATGGAAAAGGAATATACTAAATTTTGTTAGGATGTGGAATAATTCATGAGTTTTATACCTTAGTTAATTAATGAAAATATCAATATTTAAGAAGAAGTACCTCCACCTGTAATCGATCCAAAAGCACCTCCTCCAAAGAAAGATTAAGGAAAGTAAACTAAAGGAAAACCAGGAAAAGATGAATTAGCATTATATGAATCTCCTTTGGAATAAGCACCTGGTAAAATAGATACTGTAGTTTTGCTTATAGATCCAAAGTTCTTTGATTATCCTATTGAATAATTGAATGTATTTGAAAAGATTGTTGCAATGTCGAGAGATTTTAGTATGGCTTTATATGTTAGAAGACTTAAAAGTGTTGGTTTCTAAGTTTAATTAAATAATAGTTAAAAAGGAATAGAGAAAGATAAATTAAAATATATTACTTATGATTTTAAAACAGAGGATTAAGATTTAAATTTGGATGATTTTAATTTATAAAAAACTTTAGGTGAAATACAAAAAACAACACCATAATTAAAATTTGAAGGAGTAAATCATTCTTATATATTTTTAGACTTTTTCTTAAAGTAGATTAGCATCTTTGGGAGAATTACAAAAATATGCTTAAACTGGATCTTCTATATTTTGGTATGGATCTCCAGGAATATTAAATATTTTATCATCAAAAGTAATTATTGACCTTTCGGAAATAAACACATCTAAATTTTGGGTAATATTTGATAAAATGAATGCAAAAAAAAGTTTGATTGAAAAGTTTTCATCTTTAGATCCTGATGGTGAAAAAACTCACATATTAGAGTAAAATTTCAAAATCTCTGTATTTTTGACTTTAATAGATGTGAGTACAATTTTAACAACATAATGGTCTCCTTAAATTGTTGAATTTTTAAAAGCATTTGAAAATTTGGTTAAATAACTTACTGAAGATATTTATGTAGCTGCATGTTTATAAAGATATAAAGTATTTAAATACTTATTAGATTAGGCTCCAATCATAAAGTTTTAAGATGAGAATGGAAATATAATTGATAAGAAACCGTAGTAGGTGGAAATAAAGAAAGGCGGTAAGGTAGAACCTGTTTAAGATACTTCTAATCTTAAAGAGGTTCAGTTTGATAAAAAGAGAATCTATACACATAATTTTATATTTGTAGGATTGCCTAATTTAAGACTAATTTGATTTATTTTATTAAAAATTATGTTCACAGAGTAACCCTATTACGAAGCCAAGGTGTTTCTTAAATCTTATAATGATGCTATATCATGTTTAAGGTAAGCTAATTATCATAGTAATTTAATAGAGAGGCAGCTGAATAAAAAGCTCATGTTGAATTCTAGGAACATGTACTCTAATCACTTGCAACAGCTCGTACCAGATAGGAGGTAGAAATCTTTAATATTTTAGTTGGATGTGAGAGATGGTTAAGTAGTACCAGGATTAAATTTTGGGTAATCAAAGTAGACTAAGCTCTTCTAATTTTCAAAGTATTTATTTATCATAAATGTCAAGTCATGTGTTTGCAAAATATTTCAAAGGATTTGAGGAATACAGCGGCAATTTCAAGGGCTTCCAATAGGTTATAACAGAGGGACTTAAAAAATTGAAGTCAGATGTGAAATGAAATATGAATAATGAATATATATTCATTATCTAAAAAAAGATAATTATATATATGGATAGAATTAATAATGCTAATTGAGTGCCTATTAAATAGGATTGAATCTTGGGGAAGTTGATAAAAAGAAAAAGTATTCTAGATTAATTATTGGATAAAATGAGGATTGTAGGAAGGGAGGAAATGGTTGAATGGAAGAAATGAGAGAGAGACATCATGTAATTAATTGATAAATCGCTTATTTAAATTTTGAATATCCTTTATGAGAATATCTAAAAATTATTTAAATAAATAAAATGCTCACAAGGGCATTAGCCAAATAGATGCGTCTAGGTAGATATTCATGATAAAGAGTTTAATAGGATTCTCCGCTGCTAAGAAGCAAGCAGAGACAGGCAAAACAGCAACAACAACTACAGGATAAATTGCTTAAGTAATTGGTGCTGTTGTCGACGTTCAGTTTGATGGACCTCTTCCTCCAATCTTGAATGCATTGTAAGTTTAAGGGACAAGTCATAAATTGATCTTGGAAGTGGCTTAACATTTGGGTGATAGTAGAGTTAGAACAATTGCTATGGATTCCACTGAAGGATTGATTCGTGGTTAACCAGTTTCAGATTTAGGAGGTCCAATTACAATTCCAGTTGGTCCAGAAACCTTGGGACGTATTATGAATGTGATTGGTGATCCAATTGATGAGAGAGGTCCAATTGAAACAAAAATTAGATATCCAATTCACAGAGAAGCTCCAAGTTTTGTAGATTAAGGTAGTGGTGCTGAAATTTTGATCACTGGTATCAAGGTGGTAGATTTATTGGCTCCATATGCAAGAGGAGGAAAGATTGGATTGTTCGGTGGTGCAGGAGTAGGAAAAACAGTGCTTATTTAAGAATTGATTAATAATGTAGCTAAAGCTCATGGTGGTTATTCAGTATTTGCAGGTGTAGGGGAAAGAACAAGAGAAGGAAATGATCTTTATCATGAAATGGTTGCATCAGGCGTTATCAATTTGAGTGGTGGATCAAGATGTGCTCTTATTTATGGATAAATGAATGAACCCCCTGGTGCTAGAGCCAGAGTTGGTTTGACTGGTTTAACAGTTGCAGAATATTTCAGAGATGAGGAAGGAAAAGATGTGTTACTCTTTATTGACAACATTTTCAGATTTACATAAGCATGTTCAGAAGTGTCAGCCTTATTGGGACGTATTCCATCAGCTGTCGGTTATCAACCAACATTGGCAACAGATTTAGGTTAATTATAAGAACGTATTACAACAACAAAGAAGGGATCAATTACATCAGTCTAAGCTATTTATGTACCTGCAGATGATCTTACAGATCCAGCACCTGCAACAACATTTGCTCACTTGGATGCTACAACTGTGTTATCAAGAGCATTAACAGAATTAGGTATTTATCCAGCTGTCGATCCATTGGATTCTTCATCTCGTATGATGGACCCAAATATTGTTGGTGAAAAGTAATTTACTAAATTTAAATTATAATAGACATTATACAGTTACTAGAGGAGTTTAAAAATTATTGTAAGATTACAAATCACTCCAAGATATCATTGCCATTTTGGGTATGGATGAATTATCTGAAGACGATAAACTCACTGTTTCTAGAGCAAGAAAAGTACAAAGATTCCTTTCATAACCATTCTTCATGTCTGAAGTGTTCTCAGGAAGAAAGGGTAAATTCGTATCACTTAGTGACACTATTGCTGGATTCAGAGGTATTTTTTTATTTTATTAATCTTAGCTTTACTTGATGGTGAAGGTGATGAATACCCAGAAAATGCATTCTATATGCAAGGAACATTTGAAGATGTTATTGAAGAAGCTAAAAGAGTTGCTGCAGAAACCACCAAATGAAAAAAAATAATATATACATTATAACAATTACAATATTTTGTTTCCATTATATCCTTATATCCTTATATTATAATATATTAATGTAATTTAATATTAATAAAACTACTCCTTCTCGGTTGGATAGCTCCAGTTTAAAAGCTAAACTCACAAAACAATATGAATAACATCCTATTCCTTCTGCTGAAGTTTATAAAAGCACATTATCCAAATTATACTAAACATAGAGTTTAAGTACCTTAATTAAAGATAAGAAATCTTCCATTTCTAGATAGGTTTCTTAAAATAATGCTTTTATTAATCCAGGTGTTAGAACTAATACACCTAAATCTGCACATCCATAACCATAAGTAATGTATTTATAATAATATTAGTATTACTTTTATGCAAAGTAGAAAGAATAAAGCAAAATACAAATTTCCTAGCTTATCAGTAAAACATTACAGCAAAGTTACACTAAAGCAAGTAATAGCTTGATCAAGGATAATTCTTTTGGCATATCCACTAAATCTAATACTGATCGAAAATATAATTTACTTTCTTTAGATCAAAACAAATTAATATCTAAACCTAAAACAGAAAAAGTTGTAACCATTAATAAGACATAAAATAATAACAATTAAATTTAAGATTAAAAATAACCACTTAATATACATTTAAGTTTAGATGATTTTGTTACTCAAATTAAGATATCAAATCCCTCGAAGAATAATTCAACTATTTCTCCATTTAAATAGGCAAAATCACTTTCACCAAACAATAGAATATTCTCTACTTCAAGAAGTAATTTAAATGTTAATTTAGAAAATATATATTATGTGAGCTCTATGATTGAAGCCATCAATGGAGCAGATAATTCCTAAAGTTAATTATATAGAGATCATGCCTTATAAACTTATAATAGCATAGGTTTCTGCTTAAATTAAATAGAACCAACCAATAATGTAATAGAAAAGAAACTAATTAATTTACAACAAAAAAATACAAAATGTAATTTATTGATACAATTTAGTTCAAAAAACTGTTGTTTTTGATCTTGATGAAACTCTCATTCATTGTAATGAAAATTAAAACATAAAATCTGATGTATATTTGCCAATTACATTTCCCACTGGTGATACAGTATCAGCAGGCATCAATATAAGGCCATGGGCGAAATAAATATTGAGTTAATTATCAGAAGTTTGTGAAGTAGTTATCTTTACAGCTTCACATCAATGTTATGCTTCTTAAGTGATTCAGTTTTTAGATCATAAGAAAATCTTAAGTGCATAATTATTTAGAGAAAGTTGCATAATAACAAATGATGGAGTACATATAAAAGATCTTAGAGTGTTGGGTAGAGATATGAAAGATATTGTATTGATTGATAATGCTGCATATAGTTTTGGCTATCATATTGAGAATGGAATTCCTATAATTCCATATTATGATAATAAAGATGATAAGGAATTAAAGTTATTGTATGATTTCTTAATATCTGATGTTCTTCCTGCATATGATTGTAGAAAAGTCCTTTAAGAAACATTTAAGCTAAGAGAATTTTAGAATTATAATAGTCCTAAGACTGCAATTGAAAAATTATATTATTGATTACAATTCATTAATGTTTGTATTTTTGGCAATTTAATTTATCAATTAATTATTTTAATGTTTAGATATATATATTATATTAAATAAATATTACTTCTTGATAATTATGAAAATTAATTAAAAGAATTAAAATTAGTAATTAAAGATTAATAATAATAATGATAAGAATTTAAGATATATTGTTATTATAATTAAAATTTATAAATTAGATTAAGAAGTTTTAATCAATAATTATACATTATGATATTTAATAATAATTAATTATCATCATTTATTTTAATTTATCAATTTAAAACCATTTCATTAAATCCATAATTTTCAGATAAAATTTATTTATTTTTTTCCCCTTAAATCATTGAAAAATCATTTAAGAAATCCCAATTATTTTTTTCATGTTCTTTTGCTGCTTTTGGTTATTTTTTTTTTAAGAAATTTGCTAAATCATCATTCTATTTGAATTCACTTTTACCAGAAATCTATAGATTTTGATATTGTAATGTAAAATAATCTAAAGGATCACTACTTGATTTTAAATGCCAGATTGGTTTAGCTTTAAGACATTTTTTTGGATCCATAAGTTACTTTTTTATAAAATTATTCATTTTTAAATTATAATTAAGGTAAAGATCTTTAGCAGTATTTAACAACAACTATTTACATTCTAACTAATTCATTTAAGAATAATTATGCTCTAGAATATTGCTTAATTTTTAATTAACTTTTGATTAACCATCTATTTTATTACTCTTTTTAATATCTGGTGATTAATCATCTACTGGATCTTCTAAAATACTTATATGTTATTCAGTATCATCAGGACCCTTTTCAAAATCTGATAATATTTTATTATTTGTATTTTGTATTGGGGGTGGTGTAGGTTATAGATTTGTTGAAATTTCTTTCAATTAAAATGATAAATTTAAATTAATCTTTCTTTTATTTTTAAGAAAATGAATGTAATTACCATATTAAGTTCTATAATATTGAACTTCAGCTTGTAATTATTCTATTTTTTAATCTCTACTACTAATTCCCTTAATTATCAATTCATTTTAATTATAACATTCATTTATTTTCTTTTCCAAACTATCTGTTAATTATACTAACAAAGCTACTTTATTTTTTTCCTTTTCAAATAACTCCTTAAATCCTTTTAATAAAGTCTCTGTTTTCTATATTTTTTCTTAATAATTTGCTCTAAACTTAAAGATCTATTTAAATACCTTTCATTATTAGTCAAATATTTCATTGTATTTGTTAATTATTATTAGCAAACACAACGAAATTAGTTTTAAGGAGGGGCTTCATTTGAAGGTTGATTAAAGGGTTGATTTTGAAATATTTCTTCATGTAATTATAAATTATCAGCAGAATCACCTGGATCATCATTATAAATGAAATCTTATAATTATAGATTAATACTTACTTTTCATTTTGTAATATGCCAAAGGACTTCTCAATATAATTCTAAGTTTAATTAACTCTCTTTTGAAATTCTAAAAATAAATGTTTAAAATATACTTGATTTATGTCTTTAAGTAATTTATTTTATTCTTGTAAATGCTATGATTCCTAAGATAGTTTATTTAATATCTATCTAGTGGATTCTAATTCTTCATGTAATCTTAAAGATTATTCATGTGGTGTTACTATTTCTCTAATCTTTACCATTTATCCATTATCATTCAAACCTCTATTTTTCTCAATGTCTTATATAGTATATTCTTTATCTTATATGCATCTTCTTAATTCTCCTAATTTTTCTTCCAATTCAACAATTAGATCTTTATAAAATGCTTAATTTTCTTCAGATATTTGTTAAGATAACAAAACCTTGATTTTTAATTGAAATAGATACTTTATTTTAAGCTATATTTCTTTCATCAGTCAATTTAGACATTTAATTTCTAAGCATTTCATTCTCTTCATGTAATTTCATTTGTAATTGAATAGTTTGAATTTACTCACTAGAATTAGTTGAATTATTGGAATTGTTTAGACTTATATAATATATAAGTATTTTTACTTTTGTTCAAGTGTTAAACGAAGAACTTCTTTATTCAATTTTAATGCTTTTTCCATATCCTTCAATTATTCTTACAATTATTTATTCTCCTCTTGTAAATATTGAATCTTGGCATATTGACGATTAGCTACAAATTCACTAATCTCACCTCCCAGAATGGTGTCTGTCATTATTTTTATTTATGATTTTAATACCGGGCTATAATCCAGGGTAATTAACACTACAAGGAACCAATACATACTTAATTGGAACAGGCAATAAAAGAATCTTAATAGACACAGGTGAAGGTAAAGAATAATACAAAATACACTTGAAATAAATTTTAGAATAAGAGTAATGTGAAATTTCAATTGTTCTTATAACTCATCATCATTTAGATCATATGGGAGGAATACCTTAAGTAATTGAATTATGTCCAAATGCTAAAGTATATAAAAATTTAGATCATAATTTGGAAAATGATAAACTATATCCTATGCTTCCACTTTAGGATGGATAAATTTTCTAAGTTGAAAATTGCATCATCACAGCTATCTCATAACCTGGACATTGTGTTGATCATTTTAGTTTTATAACCTAAAATTAAGAATGGTTTTCAGGTGATTGTTTATTGGGAGGTTCTTCTTGTTTCATAGAAAATGTTAAATAGTATTTAGAAAATATGGAAAAAGTAGAAAAAATGAAGATGTATTATCTATATATATCACAATTCATAGTAAAACTATATATCCAGGTCATGGATACTCAATAGTTGAAGGAGCGCAAGAAGCAATTTCTAAATAAATTAATCACAGAAAGAATAGAGAATAATAGATCTACTAAGCAATAAATGGATAATCAATTGATGAAGTAATATTGGCTGTTTATCCAGATGTGAATGATCCATATGTAAAGAAATTTGTAAAGATTGCAGTTCAAGCTCACCTTATTAAACTACTTAATGATAATTTAATCAAATGTAAAGATAATTTATATTATAAATGCTGATTATTTCATGTTTAAAAGTAATTAAAATATATATTGTAATTATCTCAAATTATTTTGTCTCAATTTATTGGGAATATTAACAAGATAAGATATAAAAGTGTTTAATGATAATTAATTTAGAGGATACGATGATGTTTAATGTAATAAATAAACACGTAATGTTATTAAAAGATTTATATTAAAAATTGTGCTATCAACAATAATAAAAATAATGTTATTAGAAATATTACTATTTGTTATTTTTGTTGGGTTATTAATTGGAATTAAGTGGTTATTTACACCTTATACAAATTGGAAAAACCAACAAAAAACAGTTAAAAAGGATGATAGCATAGTAATAATATGTGATGGAAAAGAATTCAAGTATTCCACATATAAGAATACATCTGATGTTTAATTAAGCATAATTATTCCATCATATAATGAAGAAAATAGATTAGGAAGAACATTAGAAGCTACATTTAAAGTAAATATTTATTCAATATTTGATAGCACTTTAATAAATATAAATATGAGATAATAATCATAAATGATGCATCCAAAGATAAAACATTAGAAGTAGCCAAGAAGTATTAGATAAACAATTAAAACTTTAAGATTATTACTTATAATAAGAATAGAGGAAAAGGAGGAGCAGTAAGATTAGGAATGTTAGCAGCTGTAGGTGAAATATAGTTAATGATGGATGCAGATTTAGCTACAGATTTAAATGAATATGAGAAATTATCAAAAGAAGTAGATATATATTACAAAAATATTATAGTTAATAAAAATAACATAAAATGGATTAGGATTAGTAGCAGGATCAAGAAATCATTTAGTGAAAGATGTTGTTGTTCAAAGAAAATGGTACAGAAACATTTTAATGCATTGTTCTAATTTTATCATTAATACTATATGTGGTGTTAGACTAAAGGATACTCAATGTGGATTTAAGTTATTTACTAAAAATACTTCAGCAATTTTATTTAGAGTATTACATTTAGAAAGATGGGCATTTGATGTAGAGTTATTTATGATTGCTTAAAAATATAAAGTTCCAGTCTCAGAATTACCTGTGAAATGGGAGGATGTTGAAGGATCTCATTTAAATGTAGTAGAAGCCTCAATTTAAATGGCTAGAGATTTTCTATTAGTCAGAATTTTATATCTATTAAATATTTGGAATTTCAAAGATGACATAGGATTATGATAAGTTATTTTAATAAAAATTAAATAATTCAAATTTAATATAATTATTTTTGTACTATTGAAGTAGTAAATGGTATTAATTAATATTACGGATTTACTTATATTATGTTTATGTTGAGTAAGTTCATATAGAGTTTAGGAAAGATTTACAAAAAATATTTAGAAAATTGTTAAGATCTGTTTTAAAATAATATCCAATAAAAATATATTATATTAATTATATTTGAAAATATATAAAATTAAATTTCTAATGGAATGTATTTTGAGTTGAGATAATTATTGAAATATTAGATAACGTTTCAGATATTTCCTAAACTATATTTTTTCAACAATTAAGCATAAACTAACCAAATTAATTGATAATCATCCTATAATCATAAATAAAAGGTTTTCCGTTATTGATGATATATAAATAATAATAGGCTAAAAAAATGAGATGATGTAATTAAATTATGATATTTCGACTTTTGTTTATATTTGTAGCGCTGGTATAAATCAGTTATTAAGCATGCAGAAAGGATGGATGTTGGAGCTGTAAATCTTACAATGATTGTTGTATTTCTTGTTGGTGTTATAAATCATAAAAATATTAAAAAACAATTGATACATTTGGATGTGACAGTAGAAAATGTGATGACTATGATGATTGGAGATGTAAGAAATGTGTAGATGGGTATTATTTAAAAGATTATACTTGCTTTCTTTGTACCTATCCATGCATTGAATGTGAAAGTAGAACTAAATGTAAAAAATGTGATTCTGGATATAAGTTAAGTAATGATTAATGTATTTAATCATGCACATTACCACTTTGCAAATAATGTGACAGCACTCCAAATACATGTGATGTATGTGTAGATAATGCAATAAAAAATTCATCTAATTCTGGATGCTTATGCATTTCAAACTACTATTCAGATGGTAAACAATGCAAATAATGTATTTCAATATGTGGATCATGTTTAAATTCATATAACTATTGTGCTACATGTAATAATGTTTCAAATATGTCACCAAATCCAATAAATGGAGTATGTAGTTGTACCACAGGATATTATTGGAACTCTAGCTCATGCGAATAATGTGTTGCACCTTGTTTAACATGTGAAAATGAAGCAACCAAATGTACTTCATGTAATGATGAATCTCTTATGGTAAATGATGAAAATGAATGCACTTGTCAAATTGGATATTTAAGTTCACCAAATAATCCTTATTAATGTGAAATATGTTCCAATAATTGCTTTACATGTGCTGATGTAAGTAATAAATGTACTTCATGTAATGAAAATTATGAATTAAATGAGGATACTAATACTTGTTATTGTCCTGATGGATTTTATGAAATAAATAATACATGCAATGAATGTGATAAACTATGTTCCAAATGCTTATCTAAAACNTATTATGTTTATGTTGAGTAAGTTCATATAGAGTTTAGGAAAGATTTACAAAAAATATTTAGAAAATTGTTAAGATCTGTTTTAAAATAATATCCAATAAAAATATATTATATTAATTATATTTGAAAATATATAAAATTAAATTTCTAATGGAATGTATTTTGAGTTGAGATAATTATTGAAATATTAGATAACGTTTCAGATATTTCCTAAACTATATTTTTTCAACAATTAAGCATAAACTAACCAAATTAATTGATAATCATCCTATAATCATAAATAAAAGGTTTTCCGTTATTGATGATATATAAATAATAATAGGCTAAAAAAATGAGATGATGTAATTAAATTATGATATTTCGACTTTTGTTTATATTTGTAGCGCTGGTATAAATCAGTTATTAAGCATGCAGAAAGGATGGATGTTGGAGCTGTAAATCTTACAATGATTGTTGTATTTCTTGTTGGTGTTATAAATCATAAAAATATTAAAAAACAATTGATACATTTGGATGTGACAGTAGAAAATGTGATGACTATGATGATTGGAGATGTAAGAAATGTGTAGATGGGTATTATTTAAAAGATTATACTTGCTTTCTTTGTACCTATCCATGCATTGAATGTGAAAGTAGAACTAAATGTAAAAAATGTGATTCTGGATATAAGTTAAGTAATGATTAATGTATTTAATCATGCACATTACCACTTTGCAAATAATGTGACAGCACTCCAAATACATGTGATGTATGTGTAGATAATGCAATAAAAAATTCATCTAATTCTGGATGCTTATGCATTTCAAACTACTATTCAGATGGTAAACAATGCAAATAATGTATTTCAATATGTGGATCATGTTTAAATTCATATAACTATTGTGCTACATGTAATAATGTTTCAAATATGTCACCAAATCCAATAAATGGAGTATGTAGTTGTACCACAGGATATTATTGGAACTCTAGCTCATGCGAATAATGTGTTGCACCTTGTTTAACATGTGAAAATGAAGCAACCAAATGTACTTCATGTAATGATGAATCTCTTATGGTAAATGATGAAAATGAATGCACTTGTCAAATTGGATATTTAAGTTCACCAAATAATCCTTATTAATGTGAAATATGTTCCAATAATTGCTTTACATGTGCTGATGTAAGTAATAAATGTACTTCATGTAATGAAAATTATGAATTAAATGAGGATACTAATACTTGTTATTGTCCTGATGGATTTTATGAAATAAATAATACATGCAATGAATGTGATAAACTATGTTCCAAATGCTTATCTAAAACAATATGCTCTGAATGTATTGAAAATCTGTTAGTAAGATTCTCAAATTAGTAATGTATTTGTATGGATGGATATTATTTTGATGTCAATCAATCACTATGTTTACAATGTGAATTAACTTGTAAAACTTGTTAAACATAAAAATAAATGTGCACTTCATGTAATTTAGAATTAAATAGAACTTTAAGTAATAATAAGTGTATTTGTAAATCTGATCATTTCTTAAATGAAAATCAACTTTGTATATCTTGTAAATCTAAAGAAGCTATAGCAATTGAATTTTGTAAATATAAAGATTGCACTGATGGTATATGGTCTTATGGAGAAGAATGCGATGATGCTAATAATTCATCTAGAGATGGTTGTTTTAATTGTCTAAAAGAACCCTAATACTATTGTATTAATGAAATTCAAAAGTAATCTAAATGTGAAAAGTGTTAAGAATATTGTTAAATATGTGAGTATGATTACTTTTACAAAATACAAAAATGTAAATAAGCAATTGATGGATATTATATGGAAAATTCTATTCGTATTAATAAATGTTCAGACAAATGTTTACATTGTGAATCAAATGCTAGTTAATGTACTAAATGTAGATTTCTGAATATAAGTAAATCAAATATTAATTGTTAATTATGTGAATTCAAATAAGGATATTATTCAGATTATGATAATAACTCATGTTATTCTAAATGTGGAGATGCAATTCTCGCTGATGTTGAATAATGTGATGATGGAAATAGAATAAATGGAGATGGATGCAGTGATATATGTTAATTAGAAAAGAGTTTCGATTGTATAAATGGAGTTTGTATTAAAACAAAGAATCCAATTCCTTAAGGATAAGAAAATTAGATATATGATTTATATACTCCAAAGAGATAAGTATTAGTAACTTATGACTAAGAATTGAAGTTGAGCTAATTATTTGACATTAATGATGAATTACAAATATAACTAAATCAAATAGCTAACATTAATTACTCAATTAAAAATAATGTTATTTTTGAAATAGATAATCTAACCAACTTCTCATTTACAATTGATTTTGATGTTGATAGATCTATATCAAATGCTAGTTTATTAATTAAATATTTAACACCTTCGTTATTTAGAAATGCTTAAAATTAGACTTAAGAAATTAATTTATTAGAAATTAAAATATCTGATATTGTAATTATTTCGCAATCAGTTTAAGGATTAACAACTAATACTGTTAATAGTTCTAATTACATAATCTATAGTTTATTAGCTTTATTAGCTTGTGGTTTGATATTAGGAGGTATTGACATTTATTTTAACCTTATTGATACACTTTAATACTTATCCTACTTATATTACATTAATACTATATTTCCATTTAATGTTAATTCCTTTTTTGAAAATCTAAATTTTGCTTAATTTACAATAGTTTAAGATTTTATTAATCTAGATCAAATATTTTAATATGAATTGGAGTATGATTTGGAATTTCATTCTCTTACTGTTCCATTCAAAATTAAGAAACAAGGAATGTATTCATGTTTCATTCTTAATTTTACATCTATTTTTTCTGTGTTTATAATAGGTCTTGTATTTTATTTAGTAGCTAATTTAATAACAATCAAATATTTGTCCTCCTAAAAATAATTATTGTTCCAAAGTGATACTAAATCATCTATCAGAATGTATTTTTCTAAACTTTAAGTAAAATTAAAACATCTTGCTTTCTAATGGGCATTAATTACAATTAGGGAATTCTTTTATAGTGATTTGTTAAGAATATTTATGACTACTGCAAATGAATATAGTTTCACATTAGCATTAGGTTTAAAAGGACTTGACTTTAATTCTACATTTGGATTAATTAATTCTACAATTACATTTTTATTTTTGGGTATTTATATTTGCATCGCATTTCTATCATTCAAGATTGTAGATCAAAAAAGATATGCTATTGAATAGGCATAATATAATATTAAATTTGGATCTGTCTTTTCAGGACTTTAAATAGCAAAATATTAAAAATTATACAATCCATTTTTATTGATTAAGAAATTTCTTTTTATGACATTTTTAATTTATCTCTATGAATATCCTATAATTTAAGTGTTATAAGTTACTTTATTAAGTCTAGTAACCCTTTTCTTTTTGATATTCTATTCACCTATCAAAGATAAACTAGAATTAATTAAATAAATAAGTTGTGAAACTTCATAATTTATAACTTTATTATTATTCACTATATTTTGCATTAATGATCTTTTAAAATTTTTGGATGCTGATTAAAAATTGATAATAGGATGGGTAGTTGTATCAAATGTTTTAACTGCATTATTTACTTAATTAGTTATTAATACCATTTAATAGTGGAAATATCTTTATATTAAATATTAATTTATTAGAAATATAGCTAATTCTTGTAGTTAAAGGTGCTAAGCTAAAGCACCTACTCAAGCACCTCATGATGTATTTTTGTGAATCTTTAGTTTCATTAAACATTTATATATTTATATTTTTCGATTTTATTTCATTTTTATTTAGAATGACAAACATTTAACATCATTTTAAACTAATCGTCACATAAACAATATTCTTAGCTGATCTGATTGAAACAACTATAAGTTTAAGCGTTTTATTTGTTCTTGTAATGTATTGGATTAATTGTAAATATATTTCATTCATTCCTAGCTCAGATATCAAGTAATAATGAGACTATTATTGAAATAATGAAGGCTAATATCACATTAACAGGTATTGATCTCTAATAAACAATTTCCTCAATTGGATTTTTGTTCAACATTACGAAGTTGGCCCTTAATGATAAAGAGATTTCCCAACAAAATTCAACTTTAAATACTATTATAGGCACTCTTACAGTTAAAGAAAGGTCTTAAATTGCATAAATAGAAGAAATTACTTCAATATATATTCCAAATCTTCCTTATTATGTGATATAACTTACTTCAGACAGCTTAAGTGCTTCAAATAACACTTTAAATTTGTATAATTTTAAATCAACTCCAAACTGCACTAATAATCCTAAATTCTGTTAATTATTGCATAATTCTTATGATGATAAGGGTAATTTTAATCTCTTTTTGTATATGAAAAATTAGAAGAAAGATTAAGTTATATTTTATACATTGTTTCCTTTCAACATTTAATTGACTTAAATTTGTGGTCTATTATCTAATGATTCATTATATTAATGTTTTATATTAGATTTAGCTGATTATAAATAACCAGAAGGGATTTTGTATACTACATTGTTTACAATAAATAATTCAGTAGTTTCAGATGTAACTGATGACTGTCTAACTGTTGAAATGAAATGTAGTGCAATTACTGAGTTTAATAATATGGATATAGATTACTAGAATACTTAAAGCATTGTTGAGTTTTTAGAGAGTATAGATAAAGCTGATTGGATGAATTAAATGCGGCCTTTAACTCGTTATTATGAATCATCAAATCCAATTGTTAGTTTATCATTGGTGGATATTAAGGTCTATTTTTATTAATCCATACATATTGGTACATATGATATCGTAATAATTTATTGATTTCTATTAGAATGATGAATTTTATTCAGAATACAAAGAAGACTTAATAAATTAAACTAAAGAAGAATAAGATAAACTAAATGCTCTTCAATAAAATTATGATAGATGGTAATTATTAGCCACTTTCAACAATTAGTTATACAAAAATCTAGTAGAAACTAAATAAGAAGATTATTTTGATTTCTTTCTTTTTTTTTAAGTTTTTATTCTCTTTTTGTTATTGACTTCTATATTAGTAAATATAATAACTCAAAATGAATTTGATTAAATAAGCATAACATTAAATTAAGTATCCATGATGATGTAAATGTTTTTTGAATTAGATTATGATACTTTGCATAAAGACTTAATTGCATTTAAAGAATATCAAAAAAGTAGTTTAACTGAATTAAATGAATTACTTTAAATTTTTGATGAATTTTGTTGGTTGATTGATTTCTTAAATCAATTAAATAAAAAGGTTCATGATTTAGAAAAATTAGAATAAGGATTACAAATTTTTTAAAAAAGAAATTCTATTGAATGTTTGGAATTAATATTGATGAAATTAGTATCAGAGCATAGTAGATAAAAAGATTATGAGACTGCTATCACATATAATAAGTAATTAATTTCTATACTTGAATAATAAAAGAAAGACACATAATTAATTAAATCAGAAGAAATTATGAGGATAAATTATAAATTGTTTCAATCTTTAAATCAATTATTAGATTTATTATCAAAATTATTAATTAGGAATAAGAGTCGAGATAGAAATGCATTTAATTAAGCAAAAACATTATTTTCAAATATTATGGATTTTGCAGATACATTAGAGATTAAATTTACTTTACAAATTAAATTATTCTTTAAAAAATGCAAATTATTATTTAATCTTAGGAAAATAAAAGAAGCTGAATAATGCATTGATTAAGCTTAATTAATTTTGTAATAAAACTACACCTTAAGTAAAAATGCATCTTATTAAAATAAAACATTTAATTAAGACAAAAAGTTGTTGTAAGTTGTTCAACAGAAAATTTATTTTTATAGGGGATTAATTTATATGTCAAGTGGTTAATTATAGCCTGCAATATAATAATTAATGTTAGCTCTAGATTATGGAAATGTTTATTAAACAAAATTAAGAGTAAAGACTATTAAAATGTTATCAACATTACTTGCAAAATAAGACAAATTCAAATCTGATAGTTAAATTTTAAAATAACTTCAATACTTTTTTTAAAATTAAAAACGATAATTTATATTTCTAATTGACTCTACATAAAGAATGGCTGAAAACCAACTTGAAGTTGTAGAAACTATTAAATAAGTATTAGTTTAAATAATTATAATTAGATATTTTAAATTATGAATGATGATGATTTGATATAAGTATCAACTTTTGATGAATATACACATGTATTAATTGAATCTTAATCAAAAATTAGTATACTAGAAACTATGGGTAAAAATTATATGGAAGATGGATTTTTTGATTATTTAAGTGGGAGATAAACATAAAATTAACGCAAATTATATTAAGGAATTTTGGAATCTTTAAATTAATAACTTCCAAAAAAATATACTAATTATTTAATTGTTATGACTTTTGGAGAAAATTATGCTGAATAAAATGATAAATTAGTTGAATTGTTGGACAAATTGAGAGAAGGATTTTGGCATTTCATATTGTGTAGTACATAAGAAAAGAAGTT
The DNA here is from genome assembly GCA_905182975.1 of Paramecium primaurelia. Lineage (NCBI taxonomy): Eukaryota > Ciliophora > Oligohymenophorea > Peniculida > Parameciidae > Paramecium > Paramecium primaurelia. The sequence continues at coordinate 971,253 of CAJJDM010000003.1, forward strand.
TATGAATCAAAGAAATACATTCTATCGATTAACAGATGAAGCCAGAGATGGAACTTATATTGAATTATTTGCCAATTTTGAAGAAGGTTTAAGTAAAATTATTTCACTGTGTAATTGATATTATTTTATTAAAAATTTTATATTTTCAGTTAACATGTTTGATGAGGATTTTGATTTAGGAAAATAAGAAGATTTGGCCAGGGAAGTGAAAGAAATGGAGGTGAAAGCAAATACATTGCAAGAGAAATCGCAGCAAGATCGATATCTGGGTATTCATTTGATGGATCACTCTTAGAATTCAGCGAAATGGTAGTAAATTCCTTTAAAATGATGGAGAAAAAATTTAATGAAATGGAGTCTAAATTTAGCAAGGTCTTATAGTATAAAAACAAAGAAAATACTACAAGTAACATTAGATAAAAAAGTGTTTCAGTTGGAAAAATATACGCGCCTCCAAAAATATCAGCTGGTAAGATTTCTTTACCTAAACATTTACCCCCTCAATTAAAGAAAAGCATTTTAAAAACAAAAAAATGAATTGAATTTAGTTACTATTCCAACTATCTATATTTAATATATATTAAATAATTCTACACTTTATTATTTAATATTCTAAATGTATATATATATTTAATTAATAAAAGGTTATTAATATTGAAATAGCAATATAATTTATAGAATACATAAATAAAAATATTTTTTTTTCTATTTTCTTAACTTTCTTATAATTTTGGATAATTTCTATAAATATCTGTTAAATAGATCATATTCTCTTTAACTTGGATGTGATGTTGTTCAGATAAATACGTTAATTTATTATTAATTATAGAACTTTCTAGCAAAATTATGGATGTTTTATAAGTGGCTGATTCTCGAAAAATTTAAACTAATTAATGTCTTAATTTGCTTCTATTGGTATTGACTTTGGTAGTTAGAGATCTGTGATCGCTGCAGCACTAAAAGGTGGTGTGAAGATTCTAGACAATGAAGGATCACATAGAGAAACATAAAATGTGATAGGATTCACAGTCGAAGAAAGATTCATTGGAGAACAAGGAGCCTTACAACAAAAGTCAAATTTTAAAAATTCTGTTGCTTTTTTCAATAGATTCTTAGGATTACATGGTGAACCTTCATTTAGAGCAGAAGAGACAAAATGGTTGACTGTTCCTACATCTATTAATGATTCTGGAAAAACTTTATTTGAAGTCAATTATCTAGGGTAGAAGACAACATTCACTCCTGAGTAATTGACAGGTTCAATGTTAAACAAATTAAAGCATGTTGTAGTTCATAATGACATAAATGTACAAGCAAGTAATGTTTGTATCAGTGTGCCTGCTTATTACACTGAATCAGAGAGAAAGGCATTGATTGATGCTTGTAAGATAGCTGAAATTCCATTAGAAAGATTACTAAACGAAACTACAGCAATTGCAATCAATTATGGTTTATTTAGAAAAGCAGATTTGGATGCTGATAAACCAAGACATGTAGCATTTGTTGATTTTGGACATTCAAAATTCTCAGCATTTGTAGGTTCATTCTATAAGGAAAAGGCTTAGGTTGTTGCTTAAGTGAATGAGAGAAATTTAGGTGCTAGAGATATTGATTGGTTTTTATTTGAAAAATTTGCCACTCAATTTGAATAATAAACAGGTGGTTTAAATGTTAGAAAAAATCTTAAAGGAAAATTAAGATTATTGGAATCTATTGAAAAAGCTAGAAAGGTCTTGTCTGCCAATTCAGAGGCTCCAATTAATGTAGAGTATTTAGTAGAAGATGAAGACTTTAATACTTTAATTAAAAGAGATGATTTTGAATAAATGATCTAACCTGTGTTGAATTAGATTCAATAACAATTAGAATTTTTATTCAGTTAAGTTTAAAATTTGAAATTGCAATTACATTCTGTTGAAATAGTAGGAGGAGCAACTAGAATTCCAGCTGTGTAAAGATTAATTGAAAAAATCTTCAAAGTTGAATAAGTATCTAGAACATTGAATGCAAGTGAATCAATTTCTAGAGGTTGTGCAATGATGGCAGCTATGAAGAGTCCTAATTTCAAAGTCACTGAATACAAAATTGAAGATTGCAACTATTATCCAATTAGAGTAGGTTGGCTCTATGGACAATAATTAAGTTAATTAGACTAAAGTTAAGGATTGGTCAGATGTTTCCCTGAAAAATAATGCAAGGTCCTTTTTGATTAAAATAATGCAATTCCATCAATCAAGAGTTTTGCACTCTTAAAAACTGAGCCCATTGAAATTACACTATTTTATGATCCTGTACCTGAAGGTTTCTAAGCTATTTTATGTATTATTTATTTATAATCTTTTTTAGAATAAATTCGTGTGCCTCCATAAAACCCTAAACATCAAGAACATTCAACAAAAATCAAAATTTTATTGAATCACAATGGATTGCTTTAATTAGAAGAAATTGTATTGTAGGAAGAGTTCATGGAAGAAGTGAAAGTGCCTGTATTTAAACATAATTAATTTATTAGATTGAAAAACCAAAACCAGCAGAACCACCTAAACCAGCAGAACAACTTAAACCAGCAGCTGATGCCTAATAATAACAACCATAAGCTGCTGAAACACAAAAACAAGCTCAGGAAGCTCCATAATAAGAATAACCAAAGCAAGAAGAACCATAATTTGAAATCAAATAAAAAAAGAAAACTATATAAACTTAAATCAATTGTGAAACAACTTCTTTGAATAGTTTGTCTAAAAAGGATATTGATCATTTATTCTAATAAGAATGCGAGATGTAAAACCAAGATAAATTGGTTCATGAAACACACTTCAAGAAAAATCAATTGGAAGCTTATATTTATGCTTGGAGAGAGAATGTTAATGGCAAATATGCCTAACATGTTCGACCTGATCTCAAAGCTCAAATTCTTAAGGAATTAGATGTTTAATATGAATGGCTCTATGGTGATGGCCAAAAGACTACAAAAAGGGAGTATTCTGATAGATATGATAAACTTGTATAATTGTGCGGTCCAATAGTCACAATTGCTGATGAGTTCAGATTGGTTCCTGAAACTATTTAACAAGCATTACAATATACTTTAAATTATGAAGCCTTTGTTACTTCATAAGTAATTATAATTATAAATTATTATAGGAATAACAATATGCTCATATTACACCTGAGGAAAGATAAGTAGTTGCAAATGAAGTAAATATTTTCAAATTATGGTGCAATTAAGTTTTGGATGCTTTAAGCAAAGCAGATAAAACTGTCAAATTCACAACTTCAGTGTAATAAGTCCAAGCTAAATTCAATGAATTCAAAGATGTAATTATTTTTTAATAACAATTTAGAAATGTTAACCAGTTGTACTAAAGCCTAAACCTGAACCACCTTAAGAGGATAAGAAGGTTGAGGAACCTTAACCTTAATAATAACCATAATAAAATGAGGCCAATAATAATAACAAAATGGAAACAGAATGATTTATAATTTAATGTTATTGTTGTTAATGAGTAATTCAATAATCATTTACAAAATAATATTTAATCTTTCTTTTTTTGAGTATAATAATATTTTTAAAATACTCAAGTAGTTAAAAAACAAAATGAATGAAGAATTTAATCTATATGAAGAAGAATTTTAGAAATACTCAAAAGCCCTATTATCTAAATTTCATTAAGCTCCAACTGCTACACAATAAGATTATAGAGAAGCAATTGAAGAATTCAATAATTTGAAAAGATCATTAGATGGAATGCAATTGTCAATTGGTAATCGTAGTGGTCCCCAATTTACCAAACTCACTTAATACAAGAGTGAATTTCAATAAATTAAATAGTCATATACTTAATATGTTCAACACACTTCTCCAACATTAGCTATGGCGATTGAATAAAATGAAAAACTTATTGAATATACTAAAATTGCCTATGAAGCTGAAGGACATGCAACACACATTTAATTTTAGTTATAGAATTAGACTCATAAACTTGATGGCATGATAAAAAAAACTAATGAGGCAACTCATGATATAGGAACATCTGAATCTTTAATTAATCGTATGAAGAATCGAGCCATTTATCGAAAAATACTTACTTACTCAATGGTTGCCTTAATTTTGGTATCAGTTATTATTATCATTTGGTACAACTTTTTTTGAATATAAATGCAAATAATTCATTATATATTGATTTTAATCAAATAAATAACATAAAATTAAATTAAATTATGAGGTGACTATTATTGTAAGCAAATTATAAAATAGAATATGTACATTATCAATTATTAATATCCTTAAAGCAATTGATATATATAATTTTCTTTATATTTATATATATATATATTATGTTCTTCTCATGGCTTTTGTTCTTCATTCTAAAGAGCTTCATCAAACACAAATTCTTCTGGCACTTAATTAGGTGGAGCAGGTTATTAATTTACAACTTGTTCAATTATAGGTTATTTTGGTTTAACAGTGAGAGAAATCACCTCAGAAGTTTATGAAGGTTCACTATCAATTAACATAACCAAACCTTATTTACGATCCTATTATGATTTATCAAATTAATACTTTGAGAAGTGGCTAAAAACGACTACCTTCTAACAATTAGATATGTTTTTTTTATTTATCTAAAATTCTGCATGGATTTGTTAAAATATATTAATTTGGTTCATCTTTTGGTGCTGCCTATTTCTTCTCTTGTTCCTCTATAAGGCTTGGCTATTTGATGATTTCGCTTGGTTATTACTCTAAACTCATTTTTGATTATTCTCTTGAAATGACACCTTATGAAGCAGAATCAATTTGCTTCTTTTCTAGATCCTTCTTATTAGTTCTGGCTCTCACTTTTTAAGTTGTACTTAATTGAACAGTTTTTTTTTCAGCAATAGGTTTTTCAGATTTTTTTTAAGGAGGAGGATAATCAAAAACTGATTGTTTGGTATTACATTATAATTGAAAGTCTTTAGGAATATCAAGGCTAAAATTTTATAAATATATTTATTATACTTTTCATTTAAACCAATAAATGAAACTGGTTATAAAGCAATCGATATCATACTTAAACAAGGATACCAGTACCAATAGTTCAAAAACCATAACATACCAACACAAGCATTTAGCTTTGGTACTCCTTATCTGCTTTATAATGAAACAGTCAAATTTCTACCTCCACAATCTAATAATCCTTAAAAAATGGCTAATCCCAACTTTGTTAAAACAGTCTCATGTTTTTTTGCAGCTATTTCATTAATAGATTTCATGATTGGCTCGAATTTAGGTTCCTACTCTTTGTTTCCTTAAGAGAGAATCATTCCTAAAGCTATCAAAGCACCTTGTCTAACAAAATCTACAGTATCGGTTAACATTGGTTCAATCGCAGAAATGGCATCTGCATAAAGGGTTCCAGCACATGCAATACCTAAAGCAATAGCCGTTGCATATCTGATATGTGGATTATATGACAATGTCAATAACCTCATAATTTTTGGCAAAGCTTCATAATTCTTAAACATCAAGAAGCCAAAGGATATGACAGCTGCTCTTCTGACATCTTCAGATACATCATTAACTGATATGGACAGCAACTTTTAAATAATCTTATTGCTTCCTGTGCCTACATATGCAAAGGCTAAAGTGAAGCAGCCACCATATCTTATTAATGGATCATTTGATTGTAACATTTGATCAATAATCACATCAGCCTTATCCTCTTAATGAAAGAGTATACAAGCAATTGATAATGACAAAGTTCTAACGATCTTGTCTTTGTCTGATTAACTAGCTAACACCAATAAACGTTTGCATTATTCAATAGATCCAGATCCAGCATTTAATAAACCATAACCAATACTGGCACCTTCTCCATAAATTGATTCATTTTTTGAAACCAGATTATGATAATCTTAATTCAATTTTTCATCTTCAGAAGCAAATGCTACTAATCCTGATCCTAAACATGCACCATGAATTATTTGCTCTTTTTGAGATTTCATGTGATCTGATAATTTGAGCAAAAGTTATTAATCTTGAGTTCCAAAATGAATAAGTCCTAATCCATAAAGAGCTCCTCCAATTTCAAATGGATTAGTCTAAGATAAATGAGTTGCCATAATTTATTAGGATTCTTCTATATTGTATTTGTGAATCATTCCCAAAGTAGATGTAGCAGTAAATCTCTACCAATAATTACATTTTGTTGCCCATTATTAATTTGCCTATAAGAATGATGTATCTTATGTGCCTGCAGTAGCTAAAGCATGACCAAACATGCATGCACCATGCAAAACACTTGATTGTTTTGGATCATTCGGGCCTTTAATTTTATTTAAGACTTCAACGTCAACTTATCTGTGATTCTTCAAAAAGTATAAATATGCTTTCCTTTGTTATTCTCCTGATAACAATTTTATTAATTTGTCTCTAACTTCTTGGAATTATTGATCAATAGGCAATGCAGCTATAATCTTTTGAATAAATTGAGGTTTTTAATTTTATGCTAAATCTATGCATAATTGTTCAGCTAATAGTAATGGAGTACCAGTTTATAATTTATAATGATTTTCATTAGTTACTAAAGTCCAAAGGATTTCAGCAACTTTTATAGCCTCTCCTAATTGAATTAAGACTGTGACAAATTAACCCCATTCTTCATTTGGAATTTGACCATGTTTTGCCTCTTCATATATTAAATCAACTGAGAGTCTTAACAATTATTCTTTGAATTCTCCTCTTTATGTATTGAAAAGATGAAGAACAGATATCATTTTACCTGGATAATTCCATTTGTTAAGAATCTCAGCTACCCAATCAATCCTCTTGCATTCAACTGCTACTCCTATGGCAGATATGTGATTATTTTATCCACATGACAATTCTAAAATATGTTTGATTAGTCTTATTCTTTCTTCAGAAGCTTTTCCTGATTAACGATATTGCTCAATACAATGTTTTATTAAACATTGATTAAATTTATCATTCAAATCTGATTACCAATATTGTCCACTCTGTAAAGCATAATTAAGAGATTCGTCAAAGTTATCTAAATGGTATTGAATCTTGGCACATAAATAAGACGCTAATTGTCTTTCAGGAAATTTTGGATCTTCGCTTAATGCTTCTCTATAAGAAATTTAAATTTTTGATTTACATCTAACTAAGTAATTCAGATATCTCTGACCAGTGTTGATCCACTTAATTTAACATTTCTTTTAATGCTAAAATACGAAGATCATTATCTTTTTCCAATAAAAGAGTATTGAAATTCATAAATTTAAATTGTAAATAATACTAATCTCAACATTCACTTAATTTTTATTCTTAAATCATGTCAAATAAATAATTTTTATTAAACTTATTGATTATCTGATTCAGACTTCAAATATTTTAATGGTAGTTTATATCTAAATGAAATTAAAGATCAAATAAATAAGAATAAGTTATTTATATAAGAAACTAAATAAATACTTATTTTTATCTAACATGATGAATGCCAATGAAAATTTAGAATAGCAATTTAGAAATTATCTGGAATTAAGAGATTTATTTTATAATCTAGAGTTAATTTTAATTTAGACTTTTAGAATATGAGTGAATTGTACGAAATGTGGTAAAAAATGGTTTCCAAAATTACTGAAGAGCGATAACAAAATTTTTCAAAACTTTTGATAAAGATAGATAGTTATTAATAAATGTAATCAAAAATACTTAAAATGGAGTGAATTAAAAAATCAGCTTTCAATAAACAGGCTGCACAAGGTTTAAGCTATCGATTTCTTTATAGTCTTCTATGAGATCATGAAAGAATTAAGAGGAAATATAGAAATGGAGTAAAAATTAGATAGTTCTTCTTCTGCTGGAAAATACATGCCATTCATTTTTAAAAATTTATTCTTTTATCTAAATTATCTGGCAAGTTGAGATGAATCAATAAAAGCCATTGAGTTTTTTAACTATCCAAATAATTTTAGGATATTTCATATCCTAATCAGATAAATCAAGAAATATATCGAAATGATCAATTTAAATTCAACCATCAGTGTCTAAAAACGAAATCAATCAAAATCTAAAGTTGATATTTTTCATGAAGAAGTGGAGTAAATGAGAATCTAGGCTAAGAGAAATGAACAACGATTTAACTTATATAAAAACTCTTGTAAATTGTTTAATTGATAATAATTTATAATTCTCAAAGTGTTGTACTAATAAAAGTAAAGAATTAGTTTACAAAATATGCTAAAATTATGGAGTTACTTTCTTTGATATCTAATAAATTTTTAANCAAATCTGATTACCAATATTGTCCACTCTGTAAAGCATAATTAAGAGATTCGTCAAAGTTATCTAAATGGTATTGAATCTTGGCACATAAATAAGACGCTAATTGTCTTTCAGGAAATTTTGGATCTTCGCTTAATGCTTCTCTATAAGAAATTTAAATTTTTGATTTACATCTAACTAAGTAATTCAGATATCTCTGACCAGTGTTGATCCACTTAATTTAACATTTCTTTTAATGCTAAAATACGAAGATCATTATCTTTTTCCAATAAAAGAGTATTGAAATTCATAAATTTAAATTGTAAATAATACTAATCTCAACATTCACTTAATTTTTATTCTTAAATCATGTCAAATAAATAATTTTTATTAAACTTATTGATTATCTGATTCAGACTTCAAATATTTTAATGGTAGTTTATATCTAAATGAAATTAAAGATCAAATAAATAAGAATAAGTTATTTATATAAGAAACTAAATAAATACTTATTTTTATCTAACATGATGAATGCCAATGAAAATTTAGAATAGCAATTTAGAAATTATCTGGAATTAAGAGATTTATTTTATAATCTAGAGTTAATTTTAATTTAGACTTTTAGAATATGAGTGAATTGTACGAAATGTGGTAAAAAATGGTTTCCAAAATTACTGAAGAGCGATAACAAAATTTTTCAAAACTTTTGATAAAGATAGATAGTTATTAATAAATGTAATCAAAAATACTTAAAATGGAGTGAATTAAAAAATCAGCTTTCAATAAACAGGCTGCACAAGGTTTAAGCTATCGATTTCTTTATAGTCTTCTATGAGATCATGAAAGAATTAAGAGGAAATATAGAAATGGAGTAAAAATTAGATAGTTCTTCTTCTGCTGGAAAATACATGCCATTCATTTTTAAAAATTTATTCTTTTATCTAAATTATCTGGCAAGTTGAGATGAATCAATAAAAGCCATTGAGTTTTTTAACTATCCAAATAATTTTAGGATATTTCATATCCTAATCAGATAAATCAAGAAATATATCGAAATGATCAATTTAAATTCAACCATCAGTGTCTAAAAACGAAATCAATCAAAATCTAAAGTTGATATTTTTCATGAAGAAGTGGAGTAAATGAGAATCTAGGCTAAGAGAAATGAACAACGATTTAACTTATATAAAAACTCTTGTAAATTGTTTAATTGATAATAATTTATAATTCTCAAAGTGTTGTACTAATAAAAGTAAAGAATTAGTTTACAAAATATGCTAAAATTATGGAGTTACTTTCTTTGATATCTAATAAATTTTTAATTATACAGCATTCCTAGTTAAACTAAAGTTTATAAAGAAGAATGTATAAGTATTGTAAAATAAATTTTAAAAGATTGTATATCAGCCAAAAAATCAATATCTTAAGTGTTCCTTAGACTGAGAAACCAAATTAACTAAGAAGATAATTGTCGGCTACGCCTTAATTAAGAGTTGAAACTAATTATGGAATGAAAGTAATTTAATTTGATATTTTTCTTAATGAGAATCATCAGAAAGTAGAGATTCAAACTTTACTAGGCAAATGACTGATCAAAAAATGAATAATTTATTTTATATTTTTTACAATGAGTGAAGAATTAAAAGACACTTTTGATGGTTATTTAATGTTTGACTTTTCTAATTTTCATGGTTTGATGGCTTAAACATTTGACAATGAAGAGATTGACATTCCAAGAGTAGAGAAACAACCAAAAAGAAAAGCATATAACATTCCTGGTCCTTATCTAGATAGTCCTCCAATTGAATTTGAACGTAAAAAAATCAGTTAAGTAAGGCAGCGGTGATTGCAGTGAAGGAATTTTATTTAATGGACAACTTGGTGAAGATGACATTCCAGAAGTGAATCTAGATGAAGATTGCTTATCAAATTTCAATTATTCCACTTCAGGGTTCAATTTATTAGCGAACCTAGATTTTGAACCTGATGAAGATGCTTATGATAATGCTATTAATGCTACAAGTGAACCAAACTCTTTACATCATCGAAATTCTAAAATATCAAGAACCAAAAAAATATCAATATTTTCTCCTACCCTACAATTTGATGACAATGTGGATCAAAAAATATAGATGATAACTTTGCAGAATATGGAATTATTAAAAAAAGAAGATCATTATGACATAGATGATTTCTATAAATTTCTTACATCCTTGGATTTCCTCAATGTTTCTAATTAGAAGCATAATGATGATTTGATGAAAGTAGATCAATTATTTCATTTGGTTTAAATCAGATAATTTTTTGATAAAATGGTAGTGATCTTATTTTAAAAGACTGATCAATCACATTCTATTAGTTATACTTCGAAACTGGACTCATTTAAAGAGAAAATGGATCACTTTATCAACTTAGTCTAATATATGGTTGATGATGGAACATACAGACAGAAATCTCTGAGAGATTAGCATGTCTTTAAAAAAGATTATACTCTAACAATGTCAGTAGCGTTTTTTAAGGGATTAGAAATAATCTCTTTGTATAAATCATTGTTAATGCAAAAGAATATGCAAGATAGATTAAAAAGGGTACTTACTATAATATTTATTATAGTATACAACAGCAAAGAAGAATCTACATTCATATTGGAGATTGTGGGGACTTATTAAAGAGTTTGAGATTTCATTTGTTTAGAAAAATATTTAAAAATCCCCCAATCTAACAAATTCTACTTTAGGAAATTAAAAAGAATCTGTTGAATTAGCTATTCTAGATCCTCATGCAAAAATTTAGATAGCGAGAAATAAAGATAATAATAATAAAATATCATTGTAAGGCTTCGATAAATATCTGAATAAACCTTCTTTAAAAAATACTAATTATTGCTTTGCAGGAAAATGGAATCAGAAAAAACTCCAAACAAGTCAATATTCAATCTATTATTAGAATAGTTAAACAGACTAATTGGATTATTGAACTATGATATATCATTATTACATAAATTAATATTTTCATTTTAAATGGCTTTTACTTTTGGCACTGCAAGTTATTTTCTGAACAAATCAAGTAATATAGAAATTGATTTTAATTGTTATTGTGGTATGTTAACATCAATAACTAGAAAAGCATGAATTATAGAGTATGGTAACAGAATGTACAAAATTTTTTGTCCGTAAAGCTAACATCTAACCTTAAATAGCCTTTTAGGAATTGTATAAATATTTTATAATATCAAAATGAGTGTTTAATGTTACATTAAAGGAGAAACAGTGTTACTAAGACCTTATCAATAAATTTGTAATTCAAAAATGAATCGATTAGTGTTTGTGATAAACTTCAATAAAGTACGCTTCCAAAACCTAAAACAATTAGATTTTTGAAAGTTTCGAAGACAAGTCAGGATTTGATTATTTCTAACTAACAAAATTATTATGTTCAGACTTTCCTAGAGATATAGTTGTTAGTTCACTCTCCTTGTATGCAAATCTTGATGAAGTAATTTATTGTTTTATTATGAAGGAATTGCTTTTCAAGAAAACATTCACTTTACTCTAATTTTGTAAAGCTCTTTTGTTTGAATTATTATTTGAAAACATTCTTCAAGAATTAAATACAAAATTGAATAATAATGGAATTATTGATAGTATTTTACCAATTTTGAAAAAATACTATCCTAATAATGATGAATAATTATATTTGCCGAATCCAGCTGCAATTTTTGAATGTTTAATGAAATTTAGCAATGAGAAAAATAAAGCATGCTTACATCCAATATTGCCATTTACAGTGGACATGTTTTCAAGTATTCTGTTGTTTAAAATTTTAGCCCAGTATTTAAATGGAGGGATCGTTGAATTTAGTAGCCTAAAATAACAACTATTTAAGAATACAAAAGTTGATGTTCAACTTACAAAATTGATTAATTTAATTGAAAACTCCAATTAAAGAATATAGGATTGCTCAAGATTAGATGAGGATGAAAACAAGAAGAAAAAACAAAAATGAGCTATATTATTAATTAAATTATTGATTTTGAATGATTGTGTTGATAATCCATCTTCTTTATATTGTCTAAAATTAATTAGACCTCAGGAGTTTGTTCAAGTGATATAATTAATCATAATTTTAGGCCTTACTACTCAAAAGTCCAATCAAACTTAGAGGTATCATCAGGAACCTGTAATAATTCTATCGTTCTAGATATTTATTTCAAAAATGATGGAATGTAAATTGTGATAGAAAGAGCGCCATATATGATTGAATCGTAAGCAACCATCTCAAATTTATATGCACCAGATATCAATGGAAATCTTTATGGTATTTGTTCAAGATATCTTTGGTTACACTGCGACAGAATTTATGTTTCACAGACCATCTGAACATAATATTGAAGGCTCTTGCTATGATTTAGAAATGCAAATAGCCCACAAATTAAAAATAGAATTAAGTAGTGTTATTTTTAGTCTGAGTTCAGTGCCACCATTACGAAAGTGATACTTTCAATTTTATTCGAAGTTTCGAGCAAAAATTAACTACATATCACTTTACATTAGTGGTATAGATAACTTATTCAAATAAAAAAAATCCAAATAATTCAACTAACATAGCCTCTATTAATTTCTATGATCTCTTCGGATCATAATTAGATGCCAATCCAACATATTACACTTATGTAGGATCCTTAACTATACCAGGTTGAATTATAATCTATTACCTTAGATTGCTATGAAAAGTGAATTGGTCATTCTAGTTGCTTTTAACACTTATTTCTTAAGTAACTCAACTTTCGCTTCAAGAAATGGAAATAATAGTGCTATTCAGTCAGCTAATGATAGAACGATTAAGAAAGGAGGAGTAGCATGTGAAGAGTAATGTGTCTTCTTTTTTTCCTTCTTTATCCTTTAAATGTTAGTAATTAAATTATTTTCTAATTAGTATGATCATAATATTCTTTACCAAAATTAATCCATCTTAAATTATGAAAAACTATCCACCGCTGTGAGCAGTAGAATAATTTTCTTCTGTTTTCAAATTTTTATAGTGATAACATTTTAGATTTATTAGTTATTATTAACATTTTAAAAAAAGTAGTACAGAAGTAAAAATTATTTACTTGAAGATTAGAGAGATGATAATTGTCTAGAAAATTTTGTTAAATTAAGGGATATATGGATTAAATAATTTAAAAATACAGAAAAAATTGATATTCATAACATTAATAGATAATTTGCTTATCAATAGAGATAACCACAATAATTCCCCGCTTCTACTGTTCAAATAAAATAATCTACAAATGCCACTCTCATCGCTAACTATTTATTCATGTTTTTGTCAAACTCTTGTCGGGCTATTTTATTCTTCAATTTCTGCCATTAACGGTTAAACTTTTTCTAGGTTAACATAATCCTCTTGAACACTGAAGATATGTTCATTGGATAATTTACTAAGTGCTACTTTTTAAAATTTTGTCAATCATTTAGATCTAGTTATTTGGTATCTTATTTACAGATCGCGAATCTCCAATATTTGCACCCCCCCCCCCCCGCAGAAACTAAACCACTTCATGTTGTTCCATTAATTGTAATATTAATTCAAAATTGGACAAATCTTTTTTGGTTTTGCTAAAGCTTGATTTCAAACCTTTAATATTTAGGAGTTCTAAGTCACAAATTATATTTTTGAATCTAATAAAACTTTTGATAAACTAATCAATTATTGTTGGAAGCACTTTTTGACTATTAAAGAAACATAATGTCCATATATGCCACATACAAATGGAGAATATATATATGTTAAGAATTCCATCTAAATCATTTGTAACAATAATGTTATCTTATTTAATTTTTTGTTCAACTATTTCCATTTTAATCTGCTGGAGACCTTATTTTATAATTTTGATACTTCGAAAAGAGCAATTAAACACAATCAATTCATCTCACTGTTTGAGATGCCATTTTTGCTCTTGAGACATTAGCTTTCTAATTAGGGAAATCAATGGCTTCATTGACTCAATGGTATGATTCCTAAGATGGTAAGGAAATAGTTACATCATAAATTGATCGAAGTTTTGAATATATTGCTGAGTTAAAGCTCTCATTTGTTCTGGTTGCTGTTCCGGCAAAGATACAGATTGCATTTGTTAAAATAAAAGATATTTAAATTTATGATTTATATTTCAATTAAATAAGCATTAATTTATTAGTCTATATAGAGATTAATATATTAGTATTCATGGTCGTTAGAAATATTAGAGATATTTGATATTAGGGATATTAGTATAATTTATATTAATCTTAATAGATTTACGATTTTAGTATTAGTATTATTTAGATTAATCTTAGTCAAAGAAATAATTAAATCATAAATTAATCAGAATTATATATATATATACACTTTGTTTGATAAGGAAGGAGTGCAGCTAAGATAGAATGATGCGATCTAGAAGTATTTTTTGGTACCTATGGCATAGGTCACAAATTCGAGTCGTGGTGGTTTCAAAGACTTGGTGCTTTTTATTCGGCATAATTATAGTTATGAGGTGCGTTGTGGTGTATGCTCTCCTATTAATGTTTAATAGCTGTAATTAATTTTAATAGTTATAGAAATTAAGAGCATATAATATGATAGTTATAGCATTAAGATTAATAATTTATAAATAATTGGAAAATGAGCGATTTTTTGGTGTTTTTCTTATGAGAGTCTAGTGATTACTATATTGAGGATATGTTTGAGGTTTTTCATATGCATTTGTGATAGCTTTATAAGGGGAAATATATGTATCAGTTTATTAGATATGTAGATTTGATTTGTAATTGGTAAAAATGTGTTTTGATGTTTTGTTTTTGAATAGTTTTAATTGATTTTTGGGTTTTTTAGGTTGTTTTTTCAATAAATTATGTTATTTTACTTTTTTTTTGTAGATTTCTTACTTAATTTTGAGGTTTTGATATGTTTTTTTTTAAATACTTTTTGCTTATTTTTTAGTATTTTTTATTCAATTTTTGGTGGAGTCAATTGTTTTTTATTAATGAGATATTAATATGTTTTAAGTATTTTTCCATTTTTAGACATTAAAAAAAAAAAATATTTATAGATTATTCATATATAATCTAATTATATATGAATAATCATTTTTAATATATTCTCTTGAAAGATTGTTTTATGTTTTATTAATTATTAAGGAATAAGAATGTGAAATTGAGAGAAAAAGAAATATAATTTTGAAAAAATACCTATTTAATACTTAATAATAACAAATTAAGTATTTACAAATTAATAATTTTTTAAATTTATAATTAATAATAGGACATGATTACAATTTTACTATTATCTTAATAGAGAATGTTAAGTAATGATGAAAATATATTGAGCAGAAAAAGTTAACTTGNCCATTTTTGCTCTTGAGACATTAGCTTTCTAATTAGGGAAATCAATGGCTTCATTGACTCAATGGTATGATTCCTAAGATGGTAAGGAAATAGTTACATCATAAATTGATCGAAGTTTTGAATATATTGCTGAGTTAAAGCTCTCATTTGTTCTGGTTGCTGTTCCGGCAAAGATACAGATTGCATTTGTTAAAATAAAAGATATTTAAATTTATGATTTATATTTCAATTAAATAAGCATTAATTTATTAGTCTATATAGAGATTAATATATTAGTATTCATGGTCGTTAGAAATATTAGAGATATTTGATATTAGGGATATTAGTATAATTTATATTAATCTTAATAGATTTACGATTTTAGTATTAGTATTATTTAGATTAATCTTAGTCAAAGAAATAATTAAATCATAAATTAATCAGAATTATATATATATATACACTTTGTTTGATAAGGAAGGAGTGCAGCTAAGATAGAATGATGCGATCTAGAAGTATTTTTTGGTACCTATGGCATAGGTCACAAATTCGAGTCGTGGTGGTTTCAAAGACTTGGTGCTTTTTATTCGGCATAATTATAGTTATGAGGTGCGTTGTGGTGTATGCTCTCCTATTAATGTTTAATAGCTGTAATTAATTTTAATAGTTATAGAAATTAAGAGCATATAATATGATAGTTATAGCATTAAGATTAATAATTTATAAATAATTGGAAAATGAGCGATTTTTTGGTGTTTTTCTTATGAGAGTCTAGTGATTACTATATTGAGGATATGTTTGAGGTTTTTCATATGCATTTGTGATAGCTTTATAAGGGGAAATATATGTATCAGTTTATTAGATATGTAGATTTGATTTGTAATTGGTAAAAATGTGTTTTGATGTTTTGTTTTTGAATAGTTTTAATTGATTTTTGGGTTTTTTAGGTTGTTTTTTCAATAAATTATGTTATTTTACTTTTTTTTTGTAGATTTCTTACTTAATTTTGAGGTTTTGATATGTTTTTTTTTAAATACTTTTTGCTTATTTTTTAGTATTTTTTATTCAATTTTTGGTGGAGTCAATTGTTTTTTATTAATGAGATATTAATATGTTTTAAGTATTTTTCCATTTTTAGACATTAAAAAAAAAAAATATTTATAGATTATTCATATATAATCTAATTATATATGAATAATCATTTTTAATATATTCTCTTGAAAGATTGTTTTATGTTTTATTAATTATTAAGGAATAAGAATGTGAAATTGAGAGAAAAAGAAATATAATTTTGAAAAAATACCTATTTAATACTTAATAATAACAAATTAAGTATTTACAAATTAATAATTTTTTAAATTTATAATTAATAATAGGACATGATTACAATTTTACTATTATCTTAATAGAGAATGTTAAGTAATGATGAAAATATATTGAGCAGAAAAAGTTAACTTGACCAGATACAGAGATAAAAATAATGGTGAACAAAATATTGATAGAGTTGATATAGATATAAATTATGTTGACTTATTAAATAATTTTCATTTTTTATTGCAGTCTAATTGGTTTTCTAAAATACAGCTACCTTTGGATTTCAATAAAGGTCTCAAATCAGCGCCTTGATTATTAATGAATTCTCCTTTGAGAACAAGTGCTCCTTATGCTTAGAATATAGCGGATTAAGATATTAGGAGTGTAGTGATGTAATTTGATGCTAAAATATCAAAAAAAATTAATATTACCTTCTTATATTGTACTATTTTATTAGAGCGGAATTTTTAATTATGCAAGAATATCTTTGTAGTTTTTATCAGAGGATTTAATTTCTTATCCTGTCTTTACATCCCATAGACGGATAGAGTTATCA